>CM038214.1:138419118-138830467 GCA_021442155.1 Cymbidium sinense
TGATTCCCTGGTGTTGGACAACAAACCCTAGGAATCTCCCTGAAGCCACTCCTAATGCACACTTCAAGGGGTTCATTTTGAGGTTAAATTATCTTAACTATTCCAAAACTACTCTTAAGTCAAAGAGCTGGTCTTCCTTTTCTTTACTTTTTACCATGAGATCATCATCATAGCACTCGACTTGATGATGAATGAGTTCATCCAAGATTTGAGTTTAAATTAAAATAAAAAGCTAAACTTACACCTAAACCTAAAACTAAAAAAAAAAAAATATAATATAATAAAAATAAACTAAATAAAATAAATAAAAATAAAAACTAAACTAAAAATTAAAATAAACTTAAGAATAAAAAATTTAAATAAAATCAAAATTAAACGTAAAATAAAAATAAAATAAACCTAAAATAAACCTAAAATAAAAACCAAATAAAACTTAAACCTAAAGAATAAACCTAAAAATAAAACATAAAAATAAATAAAAAATTATACCTAAACCCTAAACCAAAAAAAACTAACCTAAAATAAAAATAAAATAAAATAAATAAAATAAACCTAAACCTAAACTAAAATAAATAAAACCTAAACCTAAACCTAAACTAAATAATATGAAATAATCTAAAAATAAACTTAAACCTAAATTAAAAAATAGAACCTAAAAATAAACTTAAAATAAAAACCTAAAACCTAAACTTAAAAAAATAAAATAAAAACCTAAACATAAACCTAAAAGTAAAAACTAAAACCTAAACCTAAAAAAAAAAAAAAAACTCAACTAAAAATAAACCTAAACCTAAACTTAAACTTAAAAATTAACTAAAATGAAAACCTAAATAAAATAAATAAATAAAAACTAAATAAAATAAAAAATAAACCTAAAAATAAAAAAATAAAATAAAATAAAATAAATAAATAAAATAAATAAACTAAATAAAACTAAACATACCAATTTACTTAATTAAAAAAACCACTAAATCCTAAATCCTAAACCTAACTTAAATAACCCGGATCCACTCTAAAACCTAAACCTACTAAATAAACCTAAACCTAATGATTTTGCTTTAAAAAAAACCTAAACCCTAAATCCTAAACCTAAACCTAAAACTAACCCAACTATAAACCCTAAACTAAAACCACCACAACCCTAAACCCTAAATCCTAAACCCTAAACCTTAATCCTTAACCCTAAACCCTAAAAGCATAAACCCTAAAACCTTAAACCCTAAACCTTAAACCCTACACCTTGAACCCTAAACCCTAAACCCTAAACCCAAACCCTAAATCATAAACCACCCTAAACCCAACCCTACACCTTAAACCTAATCCTAAAGTAACTAAATAAATTAAAAAAATAAACCTAAAAAAAACTAAGAATGGGCAGAGCTTTGACGATAAGAACATCAATGTCAACTAGGCTCAGTCTAGCTCTAGTAGTGGAGGAAAAGGTGGAGGCAGTAGTTAATGCAGTGGTAGTGGGGATTCTAGAGGTGCTTATGGATATGGAGATGGTGGTCGGAGAAGTGGTGGTTATGGAAGCGAGAGAAGCGACGGAGGTTACAGCCGTGGTGGTGGCGGAGGCAGATATCAGGGATATGATGTTGGATGCTACTACTTAAGAGGCCAAAGTGATTCTAATGGGAACTAGAGAAATTGAAGAATGGCCGATCCGATCTGTTGCTTATGAAACTATCATTAGAGTAGAGATGATTCTAGTAAACCAAGACATAAAGCCTAAACCCTAAACCCTAAACCCTAAAAATACTAAACCCTAAACCCTAAACCCTAATTCCTAAACCCTAAACCCTAAACCCTAAACACTAAAACATAAACCTTAAAACCTAAACCCCAAACCCTAAACCCTAAACCCTAAAAAGCTAAAAACCTAAACCTAAACTATATAAAACCTAAAAATAAAATAAAAAAACCTAAACCAAAATAATAAAATAATAAAACAAAATAAAAACCTAAACTAAAATCTAAACCTAAACCAAAATCTAAAAAGAAAATAAAATAAAAAATAAAAACTAAACAAAAATAAAATAAGTAAAAACCTAAACTAAAGTAAAAAAAATAAAAAACCTAAATAAAATAAAGTAAAATAAAAATAAATAGTGAAACTTAAAAAATAAACCTAAAATAAAATCAAAAAATAAATAAAAAATAAAAACTAAACCCTAAACTAAAAAAAACCTAAACCTAAACCTAAACTAAAATAACTAAAACTTAAACCCTAAACAAAATAAAATAAACTAAAAATAAATCTAAACCTAAACTAAAAAATAATACCTAAAATAAAAACCTAAAACCTAAACCTATAAAATAAAATAAAAAACTAAACCTTAATCTAAAAATAAAAAATAAAAACCAAAAAAATAAAACCTAAAAATAAACCTAAAATAAAAACCTAAAATTTAAACCCTAAACCTTAATCCTTAAAAAGCTGAAAACCTAAAGCTAAGCTGAATAAAACCTAAAAATAAAATAAATAAAAAACTTTAAGAAAAAATTAAATGAACAAATAAAATAAAATAAAAACATAAATTAAAACCTAAACCTAAACCTAAAAAGAAAAAAAATGAAAAATAATAATAAAACTAAAATAAAATAAATAAAAACCTAAACTAAACTAAAAAAATAAAATACCTAAATAAAATAAAAATTAAACCTAAGATAAAAATAAAGTAAACCTAAAATAAAATAAAATAAAAACTAAATAAAAACCTAAACCTAAAAAAAGAAACATAAACATAAAACCTAAAAAATAAATAAAAAATAAAACCTAGACACTAAACTAAAAAAAAACCTAGACCTAAAATAAAAATAAAATAAACCTAAACCTAAACTAAGATAAACTAAACTAAAATAAATAAAACCTAAACCTAAACCTAAAATAAACTAAACCAAAACCTAAACTAAATAAAATAAAATAAACTAAAAATAAACCTAAACCTAAACTAAAAAGAATAACTAAAAATAAACCTAAAATAAAAACCTAAAACCTAAACCTAAAAAATAAAATAAAAACCTAAACCTAAACCTAAAAATAAAAAATAAAACCTAGACCTAAAGAAATAAGATAAAAGTAAAACTAAACTAAAAAATGAACCTAAACCTAAACCTAAAAAAATAAAAAACTAAAATAAATAAACCTAAAATAAATAAACTAAACTAAGTAAAAATAAAAATAAACCTAAAAAAAATAAACTAAAATAAATTAAAAATAAATTAAATAAACCTTAACCTCCGAGTTTACTTAATTTAAATAAATAAATAAATAAAAACAAATATAAATAAATAAATAAAACCCTAAACCCTAAACCTACAACCCTAAACTCTAAACCCTAAACCTAGAACCCTCCTCCCCCAAGCGCTCTCTCATTCTTTGTAAATTTTTGAATCCCTCTTGGTGGCACACCCCGGACTGGGGATTTTTGTGGGTTTGGCTTCGATTTTAACTGATTTCAAAGGCTTGAACAACATTTGACTATTTGTGTGATGTTTTATCATTGACCATGGCTATGGTGAGTTCAATTCATTGAGCTCCACATCAAGTTATGGATGTTTCATCTAGGGCATCTGACATTTTAGGATTGGAAGCCCTAATGCTGCATCTTCTACTAAATGTTTTAAGGAAGAACTATCTGGTAAGATTTCTCCCTCTATTGATTTGGTTAATCTCATTATGACAACTTTTTTCCTCATAATGTGCTCTGATGTGGATGTCAAAAAGTTGACAAAACTCTTTGAATTTTCTCTTGTTGGTAAATTTGCTTTGTGTCATCTAAATTTGGATAAGATTCACTCATTTTCCATTATCTCAAGATTACAGGTTCCTTCTCGATTGGTCTTATTGACCATCATCATATCTTGATTAAACTTTCTAATGATCTAGATTATTCATTTATTTTATCACATCATTCTTATTTCGTATTTAATTCTCAAAAGTTTTTGTAGAAGTGGTCACCCCTTTTTGACATTAAGGAGCAATCTTTTATTATCCCTGTGTGGTTATCTCTTCCTAATATGTGTAGTCATTTTCTTACCTATCAAGTGCTTTTTGCTATTGAGGCTTTATTTTGTCGGCCTTTGCAACTTGACCAAGCGACTGCTGAGTAATCTCACCCTTCTATGGCTCGGATCATCATAGAATTAGACATAACTAAAAAATACCCTAAGGAAGTTATGATTGGCTCTAAAAATTATAGGTATTTGCAAAAGGTTGAATTGGAGAACCTTTCCTTTTTTGTTAACACTATAAAATAAATAGTCATGACAATTCAAAATGTTTTATTCTCCATCCCCACTTAAAAAATGAATTCCTCCTAAAGAAAATGTTGTTTCTACCCATAGTGATTCCTACTTATGTTTAGAAATCAACCTCAGATCCTAAGGATGGTATGAAGGGTATTATTGATGTTGATTCCTTGTATATCACGGTTAATCTTGTTGAGCATGTTTTGGCTTCTAATGTTGGTAGGGATTTGACCGATATTCAAAATGGGAAGGATGTTTTACCACTTATTCTTTCTTTGAATTTGAATATTTCTAATGCAAAGAATAATGAATTCTCTAAGTTATTAAAAAATGATTCTATTTCCTCTAATTCTATTCTTGCATCTATGTTTGCTTTGATTGATGAAAATAAAGCTTTTAATGAGGAATAAAATGATGTTGAGCATGTTGAAAACATTTTTGATCCAGATTTTACTACTTATGCTTTAAATGGCTCTAAATCATCACCATCTCTCATTTCTAATCTTGATATTCATGTTAATCCTACTTTTCAACTAAATATCGATTTAGAAGAAGGTAAACTCCCCGCCAAACACTTGGAGATTTCTCCTAAATCTATGACCAATGTTAATAAATCTTACTCAAATGATGATTCCATGGGAAAAGAAAATGGCTTCCAAACTTATCATGATAAAAGAAAAAATGTTAAAAATTTTCCTCCCAAATTATCCAAAAACATTAGATCTGACACAACCTCTCAGTCCTCTCTTAATTAACCTTCACTTAACCCACCACCCCCCCCCCCTTTTTTTATTTTCCTTATGGTTAATTTTCTTGTTTGGAATGTTAGAGGATTGGTACCCTTTCTATTCATAATCATAATAGAAATCCTTTTTACATTCATAATATTTCTCTTCTTATTGTTCTAGAGCCTCTTAGCTAATAAAATTAACCATGTTGCTAGAATGATATTTTTAATAAATTTTTTCTAATTGGTGGAAATCTTCTTTAGGATAATTTAAGGAATTTTGCTACCTCTATCAATAAACCTTGGTTTGTTGGTGGTGATTTCAACACCATTTTAATCTCTTGAAAGTGGTGGTTGCTCTCTTAATATTCATTCCATGGAAGATTTATCCAATATGATCCTTGATTGTAATTTGATTGATATTGGCTTTAAGAACACTAATTATACTTGGCAAAACTCTAGAATTTGGCAAAGGTTGGACTGATTCTTTTTAATACTCATTGGATTACTCAATGGCCTATCACTTCTGTTGATCAATTAAGCAGAACCTTGTTAGATCATGCACCTCTTCTGGTTTCTATTAAAGAAAATTCTAATAGCTAAAAAACCCCACTCCTTTTAGATTTCAAAACATGTGGATTCAGCATATTGATTTTTTTAATGTTATGGCTAATAATTGGAAAGCACCTTTACATCTTGATAATTCAATTATGGGGATGAATACACTTTGGTTTAAACTTAAAAGACTTAAACAAAATTTAGGCTGGTGGAACAAGCATTATTTTAAAAACCTTTTTTTTCTAATATTAAAGAAATGAATAAATTGGTTTGGGATCTTGAAGTCTCTGTTATGTCTGATCCTTCTAAGATTACAGACTTGACTGAAGTGAAAGATAAACTTGTTAACTTCCAAAATATGGAAGTGACTTATTGGTGCCAAAAAGGTGCTAGTAAACATATTGCTGATGGTGAAAGGAATACTAGGTATTTCCATGCTTTGGTTAATAAAAAGATAGCATTAAATAATATTCAAAACATTAAAAATGATAATGGAGATTAGATTATGGAGAATAATGATATTAAGGAATCACTTATTAATTACTTTAGAAATATGCTTAACAATAATTGCTCTTATGAAACTATTTATTAATTGTAGTGGATTCCTTCTATTATTACTAATGATGATAATTATTTGCTTACCATTGTGCTTAATGAAGAAAAAATTTTCAAAGTTCTTAAGAGCATGAACATAGATTTTGTTGCTGGTCTGGAGGGTTTCACTACTCAATTTTTTCAAAAATATTGGTTTATCATTAACAATGTTGAGGCTGTGATTGATTTTCTTTTGAAGGTAATCATTTTCTTAGATATTTTCTAGTACTTCTATTGTTCTCATACTTATGAAAGAAAATCTAGACTATTGAAGTGATTTCAGACCTATTAGTCTTTGCACCTTCTTCAATAACCTGATTTGCAAAGTTCTTACCAACAGACATAGTCCTTTACTTAATAGAATTATCTCTCTCAACCAAAATGGTTTTGTTAGAGGTAGATCTATTTCTGATAATATTTTACTTACCTAAGAATTAATTCATGATCTTGTTGCCAAGACTAGATGTGGCAACATCCTTTTCAAATTAGATATTACCAAAGCTTTTGATAACATCTCTTTAGGATTTCCTTTTCCATATTATGAATTTATTTGGGTTTTTTGAAAAAATTATTTTCTTATAGAAAACTATATTAGTAATGCCTGGTTTTTGATTTTTCTTAATGGGAAGGCTTGGGTTTCTTTCCCTCTTCCCATGGCTTATGACAAGGGATCCTTTATCTCCTACTTTATTTATTATTGTTGCTGAGTACTTATCTAGGAGCATCAATGATTTATTCTTAAACAATCATAATATGTACTACAAAACACTTGATGGTCTTCCTATTTCCCATTTATGTTTTTCATATGATTTCATTATTTTTTTTTGCAATGCTTCTACTTATCACATCAAGCATCTCAAGTCTTTTTTTAAAATTTGGTAGAAAGTGGACTTTCTATCAATGATAACAAAAAATATTTTATCACTTCCTCTAGTATCTCCAATAATAAAATCAATCAAATCCTACATATCACTAATTTTAAACATCAACACTTACCACTTAAGTACTTGGATGCTCCGCTCTTTAAAGGTCCAAAATATTCCTATCTCTTTGACGGGTTAATTTAAAATATTTCAAATAAAATTTAAGTTTGGGAATTCCATTTACTTTCCTTTGGTGGTAGACTGGCTATTCTTAAAAGCACTCTTAACTTAATGCCACTTTATTTGATTCAAACTATTATCTACACTAATGCTACACCTATTAGAATTGATCATATTCTTAAAAAACATTTTTGGGGCTCCAATAATTCCACCAAAAGAATGCATTGGACATCTTGGCATAAATGTTGTGGTCCTTTTCGAGAAGGTGCTCTTGGTTGCAAGCCTATTCGCGAAGCTATCATTGCCTTCTCTCATAAGCTATGGTGGAATTTTAGAAAGAATGATAGAATTTGGGCTATTTTTATGATGAAACAATATTTAAGGTAAGCACCCCCTTAACTATGCTTATGAAGTTGGCGACTCTCCAGTTTGGAAAAGGCTTTGCTCCATTAAATGGGTTGTCAAATCATTAATATCTTAGGGTATTCAGTCGGGTTCTTCCTTCTTTTGTCAAGACAATTAGATTGGAAATGGCTCTATTGACACTCTTTGTTCTACCCACTCTACTGCTGCTACCAAAGTTAATTCTTTTTGGCTTAATAACAATTGGAATGAAAGTAAACTTGAGAATTATATCCCTATATCTATTTTTGACAACTTTAGAAATATCCCCATTCTTCTAAGAAAACCAAATTCTTTTTAAGCTTTCTTATAATGGTGACTTTGTTTTTAAAGAGGTTTGGAATTTTATTAGAGATAAACAAAACCCCTCTAATGTTTTTATTAGACTTTGGAACAATATCATTCCCATTTCCTATTCAATTTTAGCTTGGAGGATTTTGAATAACTTTATTCCTATGGACTCTTTGCTTTGGACTAAAGGGTTTTACTTACCTTCAAAGTGTTATTGTTGCTTTCATATTGAAAATGTAAATCATGTATTTGTCAATGGTGTTATTGCTTCTAAATTATCATTTCAATATGATGATTTATTTAATACCAACTATTCTCAAGGTTCTCTTTCTTTTATCAACTTCTTAAAGTTTGCTTCAAAAGTATATTGAAAGGTCATATCAAAGCTTTAATTTCTATTACCCTTATCTGGTTCATTTGGATGAATAGAAATGATGCTAAATATTATGGTACACCTATGAACCATAAAAGGGTCCTGGATAGAACTAAAGAAAAAATTCATGCTCTTTTTAATGCCAATCTTATTAGTAATATTCATTTTAGAGGTTATAAATTTGCGGCTAAAAAATTAGGTATCATTATGCCTGAGTTTGACACTTATAAAAGTTATAGGATTATTCATTGGTTCAATCCTAAAGACAATCTGATTAAAGTGAACACTGATGCTTTTGTTGCTTCTAATAAATATGGCTGCGGTGGTATGCTTAGGGATTCTAAAGCTACTGTCATTTGTGCTTTTGCCTATCTTGTCAAAGCCTGTTCTGTTATTTTGCTGAGCTTATGACTATTAATAAAGCTATTGAAATTTGTTTGAATAGAGGATTCCTCAACATCTGGATTGAAGTTGATGCTCTCTTGCTTCTTGATATGCTTAATTCCAATAGAATTGGAATGTTGAATTATTTTATCTTCTTAATCATACTAAAAATATTCTTTCTCAAGTTCATTTTAAAATTTCCCACATCTTTCATGAAAGTAATGCTTATGCTGATTAGTTGGCTAACTTTGGTGCCAACTTAACTGAGTTCACTTTATTTGACAACCAATTTTTGCCTAAACTATTAAAAGGTTTGGTTAATCTGGATAATATTGGATTGCCTTATCTCAGATTATAAATTCTTAGCTTGGTTTTTGATGATCTTTTTCTTTTGGTTGCCCCTTGTTTATCGCTCTTTGGGTTATGGTTATCAACTTATTTTCTCTCTTTGGCCTGAGCTGGGTTATGTTTTTGATCTCTTACTTTTGGATTGGCTTAATTTTTGCTACTTGGTGGTTATTGTAAGTGTGGCCTGTGTTGTTTTGTTTTTTTCAGCTTGGTGGCTTCTATCTATCTAGCTGGGTACTGGGTGTTTACCATAACTTTCCCTTAGCTATTTTTATATCCTCTTTTTGGTTTGTGGCTATGACTATTGTAGCTTTTTCTTTCTGTGTTTGTTTTGCCTCTTTTCTAGGCTGCTTGCTAACTTACTTGAGTTGGATTAGCTGATGTGGTGGTTGACTGGGTGGCTTTGTTGGTTGGTTGGGTTGGCTAGTTGGGTTTGGTTGGATGGCTGGCTATTTTGGTTATTTTTTCATTTTTTGTTGGTGACTGATCTGGGGGGGTGTTGGTGGTTTATCTCTGGCTTGATTTTGGCATGGTGGAGGTTGTTGGTTTGCTCTTATTTTCTCTATTTTCTTGACTAGGGCTTCATGGTTGGTTTTGTTTATTTTTGTTCTATTTCTTTTGGTTATTGTATTGACCTCCTCCTATATTGGCCTTCCTCTCTTAGCTGTAGGGGCTTTGTGTTTGGGTATTGTTTTGGATTGGCTAGTTGAAGGCTATTTTGTGGCTGTTAGTTGGCCTCGGGGACTGGTGGCTTGGTTGGGTGCCATTATTATTTTTATTTGTTGGCTGGCTTGTAGTCTGTCTTATTGGGCTTTGTACCTTTTTTTTTTAGCTATATGCTACTTACCTAGATCAGATTTTCTTTTGCCTTGGTTGGGTTTGGTGGCTACTATCTACTTCTACCTATTCTCTGGCTATCTTGGGTGATTTAGGCTTGATGACTGTTGTTGGTCTTTAAACTGACTTGGGTTTTCTGCTGTTGTGGTGGTTGGCTAGAGGTTATGTTGGATGGCTGGTTTGGTTTGTTATATTAGCTTGCTGGGTTGGTTGGTGGGGTGGCTATTTCGGCCAATTTTTTCTGTTCCTTTGGTGATTGTTATGGAAACCTACTAGTGTTCTTTCCTGACCTATATTTCTAGTTCCCTTTTGCTTTATTTTTTTTCTCTTGGCTACAACTGACCCTTTTTTTCCTGTTTGGGTGGCAGCCTTGCTGTCCACCCCTTTTGCAGTTAGACTAGTTGTTTTTACTAGCTCTTTTTTAGCTTTATTGGTGGAGGATATGAGCACTTGTGTTTTTCTTTTTTGCTCTTATTTGTCTCTGGTTTGTGTTGTTACCCTATCATGATGCTTGCTCCTTTTGATTTTGTTATTCTTTTTGGTGGTGGCTTTGGTGGTGCTACTATATTATTGTTATCCCATATGGTTTGTTGATTATCTGCCTTATTGGGCTTGGTTGTTCTAATGGCTTGGTGGTTGGCTTTTATGTTTGCTATTTGGAGGATTTTGTAGCCTTACTAGATGATGGACTTTGAATGATGGACTACACTAGGTATGCTTGCTAAAATGGCCTTGATGTTTCCAACTCTTTCTTCTTTTGATTGGTAGTGCTATTTGTAATTGTAACCCTTCTCTTGAAGTTTGGATGCTTACATATAGTGTTGCTTCTTGAGATGATTGTAACTGAGCCTGAGCCTTTTCTTTACTTTACTCCTTTTGTTTGCCCTTACTTTTTATGGTTCTTAATTGTACTCATCCTTTCAAAAGTATGTTACAGATTTCTTTTATAGGTTGGGAGAGTCTTGTAGGTGGATCTTCGGTATCGGATGGACCAAATGAAGTTCTTCTTGCTCATGGATTTTTCTTTGTTGATTTTTTGGTTTTTTTTCTTTCTATCCTTCATTATTATAATAGTTAGGGGGTTTATCTCTTTAGGATTTATTGTACCTCTTTGAGCATTATCATAGAGATTTACCCCCTCTAAAGACATTGCACTTTTCTTTATAGCAATAAAATTTTCCTAATTTCCCTAATAAAAAAACCTAAACCCTAAAACTCTAAAACCCTAAAACCCTAAACACTAAACCCTAAACCCTAAACCCTTGACCTTAATACCTAAAATCTACAACCCTAAACCCTAAACCCTAAACCTCAAAAACTTAAACTTAAATAAAATAAAACCTAAAAATAAAATAAATAAAAAACCTAAACCTAAATAAAATAAAATAAAAACCTAAACTAAAATCTAAACCTAAACCTAAACCTAAACCTAAACCTAAACCTAAAAATAAAATAAAATAAAAACTAAAAACTAAACTAAAATAAAATAAATAAAAACCTAATGTAAATAAAATAAAATAAACCTAAGAATAAAAAACCTAAATAAATAAAAACTAAACATAAAATAAAAATAAAATAAACTTAAAATAAACCTAAAATAAAATAAAATAAAAACTAAATAAATACCTAAACTTATAAAATAAACATAAAAATAAAACATAAAAAGTAACTAAAAAAATAAAACATAATCCTTAAACTAAAAAAAAAGAAACCTAAACCTAAAAAAATAAAATAAAATAAACATAAACCTAAACTAAAATAAACTAAACTAAAATAAATAAACTTAAACCTAAATTGAACTAAACCTAAACCCTAAACTAAATGAAATAAAATAAACTAAAAATAAACCTAAAAATAAATCTAAAAATAAACCAAAGGAAAAAAACCTAAACCTAAACCTAAAAAAATAAAATAAAAACCTTAACCTAAACCTAAAACTAAAATAAACCTATAAAAATAAACTTATATAAACTTAAACCTAAATTAAACTAAAATCCTAAACTAAAATGAATAAACCTAAAATAAATAAAATAAACTAAATAAAAAATAAAAATCAAATAAACTAAAATAAATAAAATAAACTAAATAAATAAATAACCTAATCGCACTATTAAAACCCTAAACCTAAGCCCTAAATAAACCCTAAACCCAAACCTAAACCCTAAAACTAACCCTAAACCATGAACACTAAACCTACAACCTTAAACCGTAATCCAAAAATCATAAACCACGGACCACTGAGCTGCCCCACCCTAAACCTAACCCTCTATGACCACCCTAAATCCTAAACTAACTCTTAAACCTAACACTAAACCCCTAACTTAAACCATAAACCCTAAACTCTAAAACCCTAAACACTAAAAACTCTCTAAACCTGGGCCTAAACCACCCCACCTGACTAACCCTAACTGCCTAAATCCAAATCGTAAAACTCTCTCCAAAGCACACTAAATACTAAATCCTAACCCTAAACCTAAACAAAAACCTAAAATCCTAAACCCTAAACCCTAAATCCTAAACCTTATAATCAAAAACCTAAGTCTAAAGTAAATTATACCTAAAAATAATATAAATATAAAAACTTAAACTTAAATAAAATAAAAAAATAAAATAAAATAAAATCATAAACTAAAACCTAAACCTAAAAATACAATAAAATAAAATAGAAAATTAAAATAAACTAAAATAAAATAAATGAAAATGTGAACTAAACTAAAAAACAATAAACCTAAGAATAAAAAACCTAAATAAAATAAAAACTAAAGGTAAAATAAAAATAAAATAAATCTAAAATAAAATAAAATAAAATAAATAAAACCTATACCTAAATATAAACCTAAAAGTAAAATCTAAAAATAAAGAAAAAAATAAAACTCAAATCCTAAGCTAAAAATAAAATAAATAAAATAAAATAAACCTAAAACTAAACAAAGATAAACTAAACTAAAATAAATAAGGCCTAAAAATAAACCTAAAATAAAAACCTAAAACCTAAAGCTTAAATCAAACACCTAAAAATCTTTAATCCTAAACCTAAACTAAAAAAAACTAAAAAATAAAATAAATAAAAAAATAAACCAAAATAAAATGAAAAAAATAAAATAAAATAAAAACATAAACTAATACCTAAACATAAACCTCAACCTATTAATAAAATAAAATAAAAAATAAAAACTGAACTAAAATAAAATAAATAAAAACCTAAACTAAACTAAAAAATAAAATAAACCTAAAAAGAGACTAAACATAAATTAAAAATAAAATAAACCTACAATAAAATAAAATAAAAACTAGATAAAAACCTAAACCTAAAAAAAACTAAAAATAAATAAAAAATAAAACCTAAACCCTAAACTAAAAAAAACCTAAACCTAAAATAAACAAAATAAATTAAACTTAAACCTAAACTAAACTAAATAAAACCTAAACCTAAATTAAACTAATCCTAAACCTTAAACAAAATAAAATAAAATAAACAAAAAGTAAACCTAAACCTAAAAAAATAATAAAAACCTAAACCTAAACCTAAAACTAAAAAACTAAAATTTAAACATAAATCATATACATGTAATCTTTGATCATCGACGACCACTAGTATCCTAGTCTCTTGATCTTGGCTTTCATCTTTAGACTGAATTAGTTGGCTCCACATAATCTTGAATGTACTTCAGTCATGATTTTATGGGATCTATGCTTTTCTAAACAACGTAACCACATATGGTCGAAAGACTATCAGTACAAGACACCATCGACAAGAGCATAAGAAAGAATTCGCTGCTTCATCTGATGGGCTTGGGACTTCTCTTGAGGTAGTTTTCCTTTATTTAGGTAATCCATGAATGGTTGCCTCTAGTCTAACTCCTCAGTCCTTCTTGGCAATGGCAACCTTCTCTTCAATATAACACTTTTGATGAGTTCAATATTAATAAGGGATAAGACTTGTCTATTTTGGACCTTTATTGATATGGACCCATCTTATGGACATGCCATCTTCTAGGAAATCTTGGCTAAAGCATATGCTATGGCATTCTCTCCTCAAGGAATCTTATAAATGGTAACCTCTAAGATTTGGGCCAACAACTCCATGGTGTACTTATGGTAGTGATGGAGCTTGGGCTTTATAACCTTATAGGAACCAGTGATTTGGTTGATAACTAGATGAGAATCCATGAAGATATTGATGTTCTGGATGCTTAATGTAATGGCTAACTCCAAATGAACAATCAGAGCCTCATATTGGGCTTCATTGTTGGTGCAATGATTGGAAAGATGATATGAAAATCTCATCACATCGATGTCCATAGTTAAGAGAACTATTCCTACCTTTCTTGGAATAGTACATTATGGTTCTTCTCCTATTTGAGAAGAATTCACACTATCAAAGTACATCTCCAAGTGGTGAATGCTAGTATCCCATAAGTTCATTATTTGTTCATCGAGGAGATCATCACTAAGTAGAGAGTCAGCAGGAAGTGGGTGTGCTGCTAAGAAATCCACTAGCACTTATCCTTTCATTGCAAGTATGAAAGTAATGTCAAATTGTGACCATCGTGCCAACCGTCAGGATAGTGTCAGTCATGTCATGAGATACTGTAGTGGATTGATCTTGGAGATTAAGTTCACTTTATGAGAAAGCATGTAGTGGTGTATCTTTTGGGATGCAAAGATTAAAGCTAGGCAATGCTTATCAATGGGTGGATAATTTGCTTCAGTAGGGATTAGATGATGATTGAGATAGTAGAGTGCATTTTCCTTCCCTTCGTCATTGGCTTGGGACAACAAAGCACCAAGGGAGTTATCTAACGCAGTAGTGTAAAGTTTGAGTGGCTTGCCCAAGTAGAGACTACTAGAACCAACAATGTCATCATGTAATACTTGATGGCTTTGAAGGCATGCTCACACTTGTCATCCCACTTGAACTTGGCATCCTTTTTGACAAGTGCTGAGAATGGCTCACATCTTTTGATAAGTTGGATATAAAGCATCTTAGATATGCCAACCACCCTTCGAATGACCTTTGTTGAGTTAAACTTTTAAGGGGTGACATTTCTAATATTGCCTTGATCTTCTCGAGATCGATTTTATTTCTCTGGTGTCAAACAATAAACCCAATAAATTTTCCTGAAGTTACTCTGAATGCACACTTCAGGGGGTTCATTTCGAGGTTAAATTTTCTTAACTATTCAAAAACTACACTCAAGTCAAAGAGATGGTCTTTCTTTTCTCTACTTTTGACCACGAGATCATCGACATAGCACTCAACTTGATGATAAATGAGTTCATCGAAGATTCGAATCATAGCCCTCTGGTATGTAGCATCGACATTTTTAAGGCTAAAAGGCATGACCTTATTGTAATAGATTTTGATCGAGGTTCTAAAAGTAGTGTTTCTTTCATCTTCAAGGGCCATCTTTATTTGGTTATATCTAGATAAGTCATCCATGAAATAGAAGACTACATGAGATTTGGCAATGTCCACCAACAGCTTCGAGATTAGTACTAGAAATTCATCTTTTGGACATTTCTAAAATTGACGCATATGTTAATTTGGACATTCTTTTTCTTATCTGCAATGACACTGGCTAACCAGGTAGGGTATTTTTCTTCCTGGATGAAGCCAACATCAATGAATTTCTTCACTTTAGAAATGACCTATTATTCTATGTCTAATCGCATGCATCTAGGAGCTTGCTTGATAGGATTAGTAGTACCTATATTTCTAGTTTATATATCACTACATTAGGAGCTAATCTAGGCATCTTCATAACTCTATGCAAAGTAGTCCTTAAACTTAGTCAATAGCCTAACTAAGTCATTAGTTTCAATTTCATTCAACAAAGAACTGATGTTCCTAAGTTGATTTCCTTGAGCTCATCGATGGTTGACTTGATCTCTTCTTTGAACTCTAACATTGCATCTTTGACTTTAAAATCATCTAAATCATCTAAAGTTTCTAAGCACAGGTCTTCATGTCAATAAATTTGATTTGAAAAGAACCTATCAGATTCCAAATGATTGGTGAGGTAGTAATCATCATCATCGACTGGTCCCACTATACTGAATCCTAGTCCTAGTCTTGATTGAGAGCTTTTGCATTTGTTCTTCAATATTCTTTCAAAGTAGTCTGACCTGTGCTTTGACTAAGTATGTGGGATTAACCATTTCTTTGCTAAATTATGAAAATAAGGCAAGTACTAATCAAAAGGTAATTCTATTAAATCTTTATATGAATCACCCTTAAATTCTACATCACCTTCTTGACTTGAGGACGATGCTCATAGAAAGAACCTCTAAGTCTTCATACTTGTGGATGACTTAGGGGCTTTCTTAACAACCAAACCCTCAGCTTTTTGAGAGGAATGTGGGGATAGAGCTAAGGTTCCCAACTGATTCTTAATTGTTTCACATATAGACTTGGATACACTTTTTCTTAGCTTTGGAGTCTAGTCTTCACCACGATCTGGCTCAAATGTCACCTCAAAGGGAATCTACTACTAAGAAGAGCTATTTGGTGTGCTAATCATATAAGACTCATCCTATGAACTAGATTCTAAGTCTATATGGATAATTGGTGTACTCCTAGTAGTTGGGACATATCTTTTATTGGGTGGCCATTAAAGAGGTTTTCCACCCCTCGCCTCCTCCAGCCTCTTCCTCACGGTGGAGGTCGTCATCCTACCAATATGTTCGAATGGAGTAACAAACTGTGGGTGGAATCTAAGGTCAGGCTCCACTTCCTCCTCCAAGTCTATTTTGCTCCCTTTTATTTTCTTTTTCATTTTCTCTTTTCTTTTCTTTATCTTTTTCTCTTCTTTTCTTTTTCTTATTTTTTTTATTTTTAAACTTTGGCCAAGTTCACGAGAATAGACTTGTTAATTTTTGAGGGAGGTAGTAGGCCACATCTTCAAATATGCCGACCACATGAACTGTAAATGGCTTGAGATTTCATTTGACATAATAGATGATTCAACCTCTCATAAACTTCATACATTGATGTAGAGAGGATGGAACTATATTGTTCTCATGTATCCATGGTTTCCCAAGCAAAATATTGAAAGATGTATCCGAGTCTATAATGTGAAACGTGGTTTCGATCGTCCAATCATCTATCTCCTAGGGCAACACTGAAGAGCCTAAGGCCTATTGACCTCACTTTTGGAGTGTGGATTCAATCTTCCCACATTAGACATAGGAGTCTTCTAGACACTAAGACTTCCTTAGTCATAAGATACTTCTAACAATTAGGTAAACACTTAACCTAAGCCTAATGACTTTAAATGGTTAACCATAGGATTAGGTTATGCCTTAGGGATTAGGATAATCCACCTACCCTACAACCCAAATCCAATATGTGTTCACCTTCTCAAACCAAACCTCAAGTTCAATTTAAACATCAAATTCATATCCAAATCAAAACCCAAATTCCAAAACCAAATTATTGAAGCCCATGATCATATCCAAACTTGAAACCCTTCATAAGCCATATGACCTATCCCATGGACTTAGCCAAATCTTAATCTAAATCAATCCAAAATAAATTGATTTTCTCATAATAAATTTATATCTTCCATCACCTTCCTAAAAAGTCAGATCTACATTCAAATGATCAAACTAAATCAAACTAAATCAAATTAAATTAAAACCCTTCTTAAGCATATGGCCTATCCCATGGACTTAGCAAAATAATAATACAAATAAAGTCAAACTCAATTGATTTTCTTACAAATCAATCATATTTTCAATCATCTTCACAAATTTAAATAAAATATACATTTAAATCATCAAAACTAAATCAAATCAAATCAAAATCCAAACTTAAGCGACATGACCCAACTCCATGGACTTAACCAAATTCTTTCATTCCAAAACCCAAATTAAATTGATTTTCTCATGAATCAATCATAACTTCAATCATATTCAAAAATATAAATGAAATCTATAATCATCAAGCCAAACCAAAATCAACCCAAGTCTAACCCAACATAACTCTTTTGACTTAACCAAAACCCATTTGAACTCAAGCCAACTGCAATTGAATTTATATATCAATTCCAAATACATATATAATATAAACTGAACTAAATTAAACTCAACCCAAAATCAAGCTAACTAAACCCAATTGGTCCACTTGACCCAAAGTGGCTAATTTGACCTATTTGAGCCAAGTTCTAATTCTACCCAAAATGGATTGAACCAAGCCTATCAAAAATGCCCATCATGATTGTTCATCACCCTAGGTTGATCAATTATCACAAATTGGGTCAAACTAAGTCAACTTGGTCATTTGACCAAGTTAACCCCTTAACCCATATGAACCCAAACTAGCCAATTTGCAACCTAAGCCAAATCCCTTAAAACCACTGATTCATATCATATAAAATCAATATTTGAATATGATTTGACCTTCAATTGAGTCGAACCAAACCCAATTAGCCCTCTTGACCCAAGTTGAACCAAATTGACCTAAAAGACCAAATGGGTTCAAATCAAAATATAAACAAAATTGATTGCAACTAATGGCTCAATTTCATTCCAAATTGATTGTTGAACTTGACGAAAGCCATGATTGGACCCAATTGAACCCAATTGACCTACTTAGCCTAAATTAGCTTAAAGGTTCAAGTTAGTCTAGATGAAAACAAAATCTAAATTCATTGAAACAAATGCCTACAATCATGTTCAATTGGTCAACTAAACACAAACCAACACCCAACCCAAGCCAATTTGGCCAATTTGGCAAATTTGTCAACTTAACCCATTTGACCCAAATGAATTCAAATGAGCCAAAATCAAATCTAAGCCAAACTAAACTAAAATATCCCAAATGATCATACAAACTTGACCCAACCGTAGTTTGACCCCATTTGACCAATTGGTCAACTTAACTCAACCAAACCCAATTTGACCTAAATGAGTCAAATTGAGCCAAACCTAACCAAATGAACTCTAATTAACTTTAAATTTGGGCTAACCAACTTTTGGCTCATTTTAAATCTACCCAAATCAAATCCAATGCCAAATGATCATTCTACACTTGGGTCAAGGGTATCACATGAGACAAATCACCCATGTAAGTAGTCATTTCCATTCCTTGGACACTTGGTACTCTCTCAATGGTCCACGTAAGCACCTAGGACACTACCCAAGCTTAGGGGTGGTTGGGTCTCCCTGAGATGAAATAACCTCATCAAGAATTTGAAACTCATAGAACACCCATGATTTCTCCTTGGCAGCCACCTCCACAACTTCAACCAACCTAGCCGAGCCAACTTACCCCCTCCCTACCACCCAAGACTCCCTGAGATGGCCGGACGGCCACTAGATGCCAAACCAAATCCCACCATTCGATCAAGATGAGGAGGGTATACACCCCCTCATTTCCACTCAAACACACACAAAAATATTTCCTCAAAGCCCTAGCTACCCAAGATGAGCTGCTAGAGCCATTCCCTAAGCTCCCAAGTTCATTCCTCGATCAAAAAATGCCATTCTCGTTACTCCAGAAATAGGACACTCCCATTTTTGACCTAACTTCCCATTTCTCCATCCAACTCAAATTTATTTGCACACACCTTCCCTATGCTACGTCAAGCAAGAACAAATCATCTTCCAAGCTTCCCTAGCATCAGAGGTGGGACTTTAATCAAAGCTGAGCTCCAAATCATCAGCTCATGGCCTTCCAAGTGAACATCGAGGAATTGGTCCAATAACTACTCAACAGGGCTTCATCTCTATGTAGGTGCAAAGTCAGGTAAGTTTTAAGTAGCCAATCCCATGACACCATGTGGAAAGCGCACCATGTCAGTGTGCCATGTTGTGCCAATAGGATTAGGCTTTAATTAGGCTTAATTAATCATTTTCAATGGCTGAAACTTCTAAAAATCATAAAAAATCATAGTGAAATAAAAAAAATATAAATAAATACTCATTTAAAAGGTATTTTAAAGGGGAATAAATTAAAAATGATCTTAACTAATTTTGAATAGTAGTTAAGGTTTAATTACAAAATTTATTAGCTTAATTACTCTTTAATTGCTTTAGCAATTATTCCTAAATTTTGTGGGTTAATTTTGTGGGATGACCTCTATCTCCCATAATTTTCTTGGGATTTATTGCTCACCCAATTAGGAAAATTGACTAATTAAACCTTAACTACTCTTTTAAGTTAATTAATGATTAATTAATCCCATGAGTAGTAATAAATTCCTTAATTAAGTTTATTAATTATTGTTCAATAGTAAGTGAACTAAGGAATAGGGTTAGGACCCCTTTCCCTAAGTTCATTTCACCATTTTTTAAAATAAAATTAATTAAGATTTGACTAATTAATTAAATCACTTAATCAAATTGAAATCATAATCACATCAGACCTAATTAATTAAATCATGTGGTAGATCTTTAAGTGTTTAATAACCTAATGGAGTTTAATGAAATTATGGTTAGTCCACATGTGTAGGAAAACCATAAGAGTAATTAATTAAGTCCCTTAATCTAGTTAACTATTAATCATGAGCCAATTGCATTAGGCCCCTTTTATTTCCTAAGATCATTGCAAGTTTATTTTCCATGCATATCATGTTGGCTCATAATTATTTAGTTAATTACTTTAAGGTGACATAGGTAAGGCTAATTAATTCATCTAATTAAGGGTTCAACTTAATTAACCAATATAATCAATTTAATTACATTTTCTTAAATTAAATCTAATCACTAATGTGGGAATGGGTTTAAAACAACAAGGGATGATTTCTCTTCACCTCTTTAAATCAAATCAAATCCAAAACTTAATTAATAAAGAAGCTTTGGTTTGCTTTAAATAATCTTATTTGATTTGCTTGTCCTTTAGAACTAGTTTGGTTGAATGAATCACATGATTATATTTAATTGCCTTCTTTTGAATCATGTTAAGTTTGGTATGTCATTTGAATCCATGCATCCATCTTTTCAAAATCAAGTAAAATAAAATGGATTTTCTTTATGTAAGCTTGCATGTGCTGATTTAATTTAATATATGCATGGCTATTATCACTATTAAATCCAAATGTATTTTTCAAAAGCTTATAAATGAATAATAATTTGTTATGATGCTAGTTATAAGTACATAAGAAATGCATGTTCATATAGCTTAAGTGTATGCATGTTGGGTTCTCTTTCTATTATTCATGTGTTGATTTATATAGGATTGAATGGTAATGGGTATATAGTATGGACATCTAGGGAACGTGAGGCTTTAGCTAGCCCCAAGGAGGTCATTTTATTGTATCACTTCATTGGTTTGTTACTTGGTTGATAAAAGCAAAAAGAAGAAATGTTGAATCTAAATTTGCTCTCTATTAAAATAAGAAAAAAAACTCTAAACTAAATTAACTAAACCTAAACTAAAATAATTTCTAAAAATTAAATCCTAAAATTTTAAATTAACTTAAATTCCTAGACCCTAAACCATTTTAATTTAAATTAATCATTTTCTATTTGGGTCCAATCATCAATGATCATTCTACATTTTCTTTGGAAGGGCACTACCCATGGTCCACCCTTCCCAACCTAAACAGGGTGGTTGGTTCAGTCATGACCCCTGGGAGATGAAATAACCTCACCCTTCCCATTAGAGAATTTGAAACTCATAGGACACTCATGATTTCTCCTTGGCAGCCACCTCCACACCTTCAACCAACCAAGCCGAGCCAACTTACCTCCTCGCTGCCACCCAAGACTCCCTGAGATGGCCGGATGGCCACTAGATGCCAAACCCAATCCCACCATCTGATCAAGATGAAGAGGGTATACACGCCCTCATTTCCACTCAAACACACACAAAAATAATTCCTCAGAGCCCTAGCTACCCAAGATGAGCTGCTAAAGCCATTCCCTAAGCTCCCAAGTTCATTCCTCGATCAGAAAATGCCATTCTCGTCTGTCCTGAAATAGGACACTCCCATTTTTGACCTAACTTCCCATTTTTCCATCCAACTCAAATTATTTTACACACACCTTCCCTATGTTGCGTTGAGCAAGCATAAATCATCTTCCAAGCTTCCATAGCATTAGAGGTGGGACTTTGATCAAAGCTGAGCTCCAAATCATCAGTTCATGGCCTTCGAGTGAACATCGAGGAAATGGTCCAATAGCTGCTCAATAGGGCTTCATCTTTATGTAGGCACTAAATTGAGTAAGTTTTAAGTAGCCAATCCCATGAAACCATGTGGAAAGTGCACCATGTCAGCGTGCCACATTGTGTCAATAGGATTAGGCTTTAATTAGGCTTAATTAATCATTTTCAATGGCTGAAACTTCTAAAAATCATAAAAAATCACAGAGAAATAAAAAATGTAAATAAATACTCATTTAAAAGGTATTTTATAGGGGAATAAATTAAAATTAATCTTAACTAATTTTGAATAGTAGTTAAGGTTTAATTTCAAAATTTATTAGCTTAATTACTCTTTAATTGCTTTAGCAATTATTCCTAAATTTTGTGAGTTAATTTAGTGGGATGACCTCTATCTCCCATAATTTTCTTAGGATTTATTGCTCACCCAATTAGGAAAATTGACTAATTAAACCTTAACTACTCTTTTAAGTTAATTAATGGTTAATTAATCCCATGAGTAGTAATAAATTCCTCAATTAAGTTTATTAATTATTGTTCAATAGAAAGTGAACTAAGGAATAGGGTTAGGACCCCTTTCCCTAAATTCATTTCACCATTTTTTAAAATAAAATTAATTAAGATTTAACTAATTAATTAAATCACTTAATCAAATTGAAATCATAATCACATCAGACCTAATTAATTAAATCATGTGGTAGATCTTTAGGTGTTTAATAACCTAATGGAGTTTAATGAAATTATGGTTAGTCCACATGTGAAAAACCATAAGAGTAATTAATTAAGTCCCTTAATCCAATTAACTATTAATCATGAGCCAATTGCATTAGGCCCCTTTTATTTCCTAAGATCATTGCAAGTTTTTTTCCATGCATATCATGTTGGCTCATAATTATTTAGTTAATTACTTTAAGGTGACATAGGTAAGGGTAATTAATTCATCTAATTAAGGGTTCAACTTAATTAACCCATATAATCAACTTAATTAAATTTTCTTAAATTAAATCTAATCACTAATGTGGGAATGGGTTTAAAACAACAAGGGATGATTTCTCTTCACCTCTTTAAATCAAATCAAATCCAAAACTTAATTAATAAAGAAGCTTTGGTTTGCTTTATATAATCTTATTTGATTTTGGTTGTCCTTAAGGACTAGTTTGGTTGAATGAATCACATGATTATATTTAATTGTCTTCTTTGAATAATGTTAAATTTGGTATGTCATTTGAATCCATGCATCCATCTTTTCAAAATCAAGTAAAATAAAATGGATTTTCTTTATGTAAGCTTGCATGTGTTGATTTAATTTAATATATGCATGGCTATTATCACTATTAAATCTAAATGTATTTTTCAAAAGCTTATAAATGAATAATAATTTGTTATGATGCTAGTTATAAGTACATAAGAAATGCATGTGCATATAGCTTAAGTGTATGAATGTTGGGTTCTCTTTCTGTTATTCATGTGTAGATTTATATTTGAATGATAATGGGTATATAGTATGGACATCTAGGGAACGCGAGGCTTTAGCTTGCCCCAAGGAGGTCATTTGATTGTGTCACTTCATTGGTTTTTTTACTTGGTTGATAATACTGAAAAGAAGAAATGTTGAATCTAAATTTGCTCTCTATTAAAATAAGAAAAAAAAGTAAAAACTCTAAACCCTAAATTAAAACCTGAACTCTAAACCTACAACATAAACCTAAATCGAAAAACCCTAAACCCTAAAACCTTCAACTCTAAACCCTAAACCCTAAACCCCAAACCTTAAACCATAAACCAAAACCCTAAACCCTAAACCCTAAACCCTAAATGCTAAAAACCTAAAAACCTAAACCTAAATTAAATAAAACCTAAAAATAAAATAAACAAAAAAACTTAAACCTAAATAAAATAAGAAAATAAAAAAATAAAACCTAAACCTAAACCTAAACCAAAAAAAAAATTAAAAAAAACTAAAATAAAATAAAATAAATAAAAATGTAAACTAAATTAAAAAATAAAGTAAAATAAAATAAATAAAAAAACCTAAATAAAATATAAACTAAACATAAAATAAAAATAAAATAAACCTAGAAATTAAATAAAAACCTAAACCTAAAAAATAAACCTAAAATTAAAACAAAATATTAATAAAAAAATCTAAACCATAAATTAAAAAAAAAAATAAAGAAACAAAATAAAATAAACTAAACTAAGATAAATAAAACCTTAACCCTAAATTAAATAAAATAAAATAAACTAAAAATAAACCTAAACCTAAACTAAAAATAAACCTAAAATGAACCTTAAATAAAACCTAAACCTAAACCTAAAAAAATAAAATAAAAACCTAAATGTAAACATAGAAATAAAAATAAACCAAACCTAAAAAATAAAATTAAAATAAACATAAACCTAAACCAAAACCTAAATAAAAAAACAAAAAAACTAACTTAAAATAAATAAATTAAACTAAATAATAATAAAAATAAACATAAATAAAAATAGAATAAATAAAATAAACTAAAATAAATAAAATATAAACTAAATAAAACTAAACCAACGGGCTTACTTAATTAAAAAAAAAACCTAAACGCTAAACCCAAAACTCTAAACCCTAAATCCCAAAACTCTAAACTTTAATCCTAAAGTAACTAAATAAATTAAGAAATAAGCCAAGACCCTAAAACCTAATAAGCATAAACCTAAACCTAGACCCTAAAAATGGGCAGAACCTTGATGGCATGAACATCACCGTCAACCGGCTCAATCTTGATCTGGTGGTGGACGCAAAGGTGGAGGTGGAGGTTATTGTAGTGGTGGTGGGGGATCTGGAGGTGCTGGGGATATGGAGGTGGTGGTCATAGCAGCGGTGGTTATGGAGGTGGGAGGGAGAGATTAGGGATATGATGGTCGATCCTACTACTCGAGAGGTCAGGGTGGTTCTGATGGGAAATAGATAAACTAAAGAATGGCCAATCCGATTTACTGCTTATGGAACTGTGTCTTTACAATAGAGAAAGCTCTAGTTATCAAGGGTTTTTGATTTGCTCTATGCATGGTCATTTTTAATCTATGTCATTGCTTGTGTCTTAGAAAACTTGGTGTGTTACTTGGTTGATGAAATCAAAAAGAAGAAATTTTAAATATGAATTTGTCTCTATTAAAAAAAATAATGAAAACCCTAAATCCTAAATTAAAACCTGAACCTTAGACCTAAGACCTAAACCCTCAACCCTAAACCCTAAACCCTAAACCCTAAACCCTAAACCCTAAACCCTAAACCATAAACCTTAAACCTTAAACCTTAAACCCTAAAACTAAAACCCTAAACCCTAAATCCTAAACCCTAAAGTCTAAACCATAAACCCCAATCCATAAACCCTAAATGCTAAACTAGCCCTAAACTCTAAACCCTCAACTAACCTAAAACCCTAAACCCTAAAAGCTAAAAACCAAAACCTAAACTAAATAAAAAGTAAAAATAAAATAAATAAATTAAAAAAACCAAAATAAAATTAAAAAATAAAATAAAATAAAAACCTAAACTAAAGCCTAAACCTAAACCTAACCCTCAACCTAAACCTAAAAATAAAATAAAATATTAAACAAAAACTAAAATAAAATAAATTAAATTAAAACCTAAAGTAAACAAAAAAAATAAAATAAACTAAAAAAATAAAACCTAAATAAAATAAAAACCAAATGAAAAAAACCTAAAATAAGAAAATAATAATAACTAAATAAAACCTAAGCCAAAAAAAACCAAAAAATATAACCTAAAATAAATAAAAATAAAACCTAAACACTAAACTAAAAAAAACCTAAACCTAAAATAAACAAAATAAAATAAACATAAACCTAAACTAAAATAAACTAACCTAGAATAAATAAAACCTAAACCTAAACCTAAAATTAATTAAACCTAAACCCTAAACTAAATAAAATAAAATAAACTAAAAAAATAATCCTAAACTAAAAAAAACCTAAAACTAAACCTAAAATAAAAACTAAAAACCTAAACCTAAAATAAAATAAAATTTAAACCTAAGCCTGTTTATCATATGTGATTGAGCCTGAGCCTTCTCTCACACACTTCTATATAATCTTTCTCACTTTATGCTATTTTCAATTTTCATTTTGTCTGTATTACTAAGTTCTATCTTTCTACAATTTTGCAAGTGCATTTCTCTTGTTCTCTTGCAAGTTTGCTCCCTAGTGTCATGCATTCTCTCATCCTGAAGAGCTTTGGCCTGATCATTCATTATCTTATCTATGTTAATCAATTTGTATCTTTTTCTTTCCTTTACTCTTTTATTTTGCTTTTGGTTGTACTTAGATAGGGGATTTACTCTCTAGGCTGATTGTAACTCTTTGAGAAGTAGTAGTGGAGTTTATCCCCTATTAAGGACCTTGTAACCCTCATTTTGTGGCAATAAAATTCCCCCTATATGGGGTTTAAAAAAAAACCCCTAAACTCTAAACTAACCATAAACCCTAAACCTTAAACCCTAAACCATAAACCATAAAAAGCTAAAAACCTAAACCTAAACTAAATAAAACCTAAAAATAAAATAAATAAAAAAACCTAAACCAAAATAAAATAAAAAATATAATAAAATCAAAACATAAACTAAAACCTAAACCTAAACCTAAACCTAAAAGAAAATAAAATAAATAAAATAAAATAAATAAAAACATAAACTAAACTAAAAAAATGAAATTAAAATAAAAACTAAACCTCAAATAAGAAAATAAACATATAATAAAATAAAATAAAAACTAAATAAAATCTTAAATGTAAAAAATAATCTTAAACATAAATAAAAAATAAAACCTAAACCCTCAACTAAAAAAAACCTAAACCAAAAATAAAAATAAAATAAACCTAAACAAAACAAAAATAAACTAAACTAAACTAAATAAAACCTAAACCTAAACCTAAACCTAAACATAAACTAAATAAAATAAAATAAACTATAAATAAACCAAAACCTAAACTAAAAAAATAAAACATGAAAATAAACCTAAAATTAAAACCTAAACCTAAACCTAAACCTAAAAATTAAAATAAAAGCCTAAACCTAAACCTAAAAATAAAAAATAATACTTATACATATTAAATAAAATAAAAAATAAAAGTAAACTAAAAAATAAACCTAAACCTAAACCTAAACATAAAAAATAAACTAAAATAGAAAACAAAAACTAAAACATGTAAACCTAAAATTAATAAACTAAACTAAATAAACATAAAAAATAACCTAAATGAAAATATAAAATAAAATAAACTAAAATAAATAAAAAATAAACTAAATAAACCTAAACCTACGAGTTAACTTAATTTTAAAATATTAAAATTAAGAATTAAAAATAAAATAAAAAAACCCTCACCCTATACCCCAAACGTTAAAACTAACCCTAAACCCTAAACACTAAAGCCAAAACCTACAATCCTAAACCCTAAACCCTAAACCTAAAACCCTAAACCCTAAACCCTAAACCTTAAATCCTAAACCCTTAACCGTAAACATTAAACCCTAAACCCTAAACCCTAAAAACCTAAAAACCTAAATGTAAACAAAATAAAACCTAAAATAAAAATAGATAAAAAAAACCTAAACCTAAATAAAAAAATAAAAAAAATAAAAACCTAAACTAAAACCTAAACATAAACCTAAACCTAAGCCTAAAAGAAAATAAAATAAAATAAAATAAATAAAAATTGAAACAAAACTATAAAATAAAAAAACCTAAATAAAAAAAACTAAATCTAAAATAAAAATAAAATAAACCTAAAATAAAATAAAATTAAAAATAAATAAAAACTCAAACCTAAAAAAATAAATCTAAAACAAATAAAAAATAAAACCTAAACCCTAAACTAGAAAAAATCCTTAACCTAAAATAAAAATAAAATAAACCTAAACCTAAACAAAAATAAACTAAACTAAAATAAATAAAACCTAAACCTAAACTAAATTAAACCCAAAAATAAAATAAATAAAAATACCTAAACCTAAATAAAATAAATAAAATAAAAAAACCTAAACTAAAACCTAATCCTAAACCTAAACGTAAACTTAAAAATAAAATAAAATAAAAAAAATAAAAACTAAACTAAAATAAAATAAATTAAAATCAAAACTAAACTAAAAAATTAAATAAACCTAAAAATAAAAAACCTAAATAAAATATCACCCAAAGTTAAAAAAAAAATAAATTAAACCCAAAATAAAAACTAAATAAAAACCTAAAGCTAAAAAAAACCTAAAAATAAAACCTAAAATAAATAAAAAACCTAAACCCTAAACTAAAAAATAACAAACCTAAACCTAAAATAAATGATAAGATAAACCAAAAACTAAACTAACCTAAAATAAAATAAATAAACCTAAACCTGAATCCAAAATAAACTGAACCTAAACCCTAAACTAAATAAAATAAAATAAACGTAAAATAAACCTAAACCTAATCTAAAAAATAAAACAAAACCTAAACCTAAAACTAAAATCTAAAATGTAAACCTAAAAAAATAAAATAAAAACCTAAACCTAAACATAAAAATAAAAAATAAAACCTAAACTTAAAACAATAAAATAAAAATTAAAACTAAACTAAAAAATAAACATAAACCTAAACCTAAACCTAAAAAATAAACTAAAATAAAAAACCTAAACAAAATAAACATAAAGTAAATAAACTAAACTAAAGAAAAAAACCTATATAAAAATATAAAATAAAAATAAACTAAAATAAATAAAAAAATAAACTAAATAAACTAAATAAGTCTAAGCCTAACAGTTTACTTAGTTTAAGAAAAACCCTAGACCATAAATCCTAAACCCTAAACCCTAAGCCCTAAAACTAACCCTAAACCAAAAATAAATAAACTAAACTAAGTAAAAATAAAAAAATAAAAGTAAATATAAATAAAAAATTCAGTAAACTCAAATAAAATAAAAATAAACTAAATAAACCTAAACTTATCAGTTTACATAAATTTTTTAAAAAAATCCTAAACCTTAAATCCTATACCCTAAACCCTAAACACTAAACCCTAAACCCTAAACCCTAAACCCTAAACCCTAAAACCCTAAACTCTAAACACTAAACCCTAAACCCTAAACCCTTGGCTATTCATATTGGCTAAGGTTACTCTTGGCTTTATTAGACCTGTAAAATTACTACTATGATCTAGCTATTAATAGGTGGGTGTTGCTCCTAATTGGCTTTCATCACTATGGGAGTTTTTCCTGCCTTGATGTTTCATATGGTTAGGGGTTTTTTGTTGGCTATTCATTCTCATGATATGGTGGAATACTTAGGTGATGCTTCTCTTACAAGGGATTGGTGGAATCACTTTGCCATACTGAATAGTGTTTTCTTTCATTCTAGAGTGTATTTTTCTATTGCTTGGTATGCAGGTATTAAAGATCATATGATGACTGGGATGATTTCACTCATAATTTGGCTGGTAGTAGCACTTGTGATGTAACCCTTCCTTTGAAGTTTGGATGCTCATGTTTGTGGCTGTCTCATTCTGTTGTGGCTGAGCCTGAGCTTTCCTTCACACACTTCTCTAAATTTCTCACACATTCATTTATTTTGTCAATTAATTTTGTTTGTATCTATTTACCTATGCTAATTCCTTCTTCTAGCTATTTGCAGGTTTTGTGTTGTTTCCTTGCAGGTTCCTTCTATGGAGGTGGCAAATACTTCTCTCATCTTCTCAAGCTTTTGATGAAGGTTGTCCTCTAGCTTTTCTTTTTTTCATATTTTTGTATCTCTTGCTATTTTTCTTTTCGCTTTTCTCCTTTTATTTTGGTTGCACTTAGATAGGGGATTCACTCTCTAGGGTAATTGTAACTCTTTGAGCAGTAGTTATTGAGTTTATCCCCTCTTAAGGATCTTGTAACCCCTTTTATGGTAATAAAATTCCTTTACATGGGTTTCTCTAAAAAAACCCTAAACCCTAAACCCTAAACACTAAACCTTAAACTAACCCTAAACCCTAAACCCTAAACTAACCCTAAAGCCTAAGAATGGGTAGAACCTTGATGATAGGAACATCACCGTCAGCTAGGCTCAGTCTAGATCTAGTAGTGCAGGCGAAGGCGGAGGCGACGATTATCACTATGGTGGTGGGGAATCTGGAGGTGTTGGTGGATATAGAGGTGATTGTTGGAGCAGTGGTAGTTATGGAGCCAGGAGGAGATGAAGGCTACAACTGTGGTGGTAGCAGAGGGAGAGATCGGGGATATGATGGTGAATCCCGCTACTCAAGAGGCTGGGGAGGTTTTGATGGGAATTGGAGAAATTAATGAATGGCCGATCCGATATACTACTGATGAAATTGTGTCTTTATAGCAAAGATAGTTCTACTTATCTAGGATTTTTGATTTCTCTATGGGTGATCATTTTGATCAATGTCATCACTTATGTCTTAGTAAAATTGGGGTGTTACTTGGTTGATGATATCAAAAAAAAGAAATGTTGAATTTGAATTTGTTTTCTATTAAAAAAACCTTAAACCTTAAACCCTAAAACCTAAACCCTAAAACTAAACCTACAACCCTAAACCCTAAAATACCCTAAACCTTAAATCCTAAATCCTAAACCCTAAATAATAAAATAAAATAAAGTAAAAAACCCTAACCCTAAATGCTAAACCCTAAACCTACAACGCTAAATACTAAACCCTAAACCCTACACCTAAACCTAAACCTAAAACATAAACCAAAACCATAAACCTAAAACTAAACTAAACTAAACTAAATAAATAAAAACCTAAACCTAAACCTAAACTAAATAAATAAACATAAACTAAATAAAATAAAATAAATATAAATATAAATAAATAAATAAACTAAAAAACCTAAATAAACTTGAAAACATATAAAATATAAAACCTAAACCCTAAACTGAAAAAAACATAAACCTGAAATAAAATTAAAATAAACAAAATAAAATAAACCTAAACCTAAACTAAAATAAACTAAAGTGAAATAAATAAAACCTAAACCTAAACCTAAACCTAAACTAAGTAAAATAAAATAAACTAAAAATTAACCTAAACCTAAACTAAAAAAATAAAACCTAAACAATAAACTTAAAAAAAACAAAACCTAAAATAAACAAAATAAAATAAATCGAAACCTAAACTAAAATAAACTAAACAAAATAAATAAAACCTAAACCTAAAGCTAAAGCTTAAACTAAATATAATAAAATAAATTAAAAAATAAAATCTAAAAATAATGCTAAAATAAAAACCTAAAATCTAACCCTAAATTTAGAAAAAAAAAAAATTGAACTAAAAATTAGACATAAACCTACACATAAACCTAAAGAATAATCTAAAATAAAAAACCTAAACTAAATTAAATAAAACTAAGACAAATAAACTAAACTAAATAAAAAAATCTAAATGAAAGTAAAAATTAAAATAAACTAAAATAAATAAAAATTAACTGAATAAATTAAATAAACCTAAACCTACATATAATTAAAAAAACCTAAACCCTAAACCCTAAACTCCAATCTCCAAATCCTAAACCATAAAGCTAAACCTTAAACCCTAAACCCTAAGCCATAAAAAAACTAAACTAAACCTAAACCTAAACATTAACCCTAACTGGCCTAAACCTAAAACCTAAACCTTAAAACCTAAACTAACTCTAAACTCTAAATCCTAAACCCTAAACTAAAACTAAACACTAAAGCCTAAATCCTAAACCATAAACCCTAAACCCTAAACAAACCCTAAACCTTAAGCTAACCATAAACCATAAACCCTAAACCCTAAATCCGAAAAACCCTAAACCCTAAAGTCTAAATACTAAACCCTAATGCCTAAACCCTAAACCATAACTCTAAACCCTAAACCTTCAAACCCTAAACCTTAAACCCTATACCCTAAACCCTAAACCCTAAACCCTAAAACATAAAAACCTAAAAACCTAAACCTAAACTAAATAAAACCTAAAAATAAAATAAATAAAAAACCTAAACCTAAATAAAATAATAAAATAAACTAAAATAAATACCAAAACTAAAATCTAAACCAAAACCTAAAATTAAAATAAAATAAAAAAGTAAAAATAAAATAAAATAAAGCTAAGAATAAAAAACCTAAATCAAATAAAAACTAAATGTTAAATAAAAATAAAATAAAATATAAAGTAAATAAAAATCTAAACTTAAAAAATAAACCAAAACATAAATAAAAAATAAATCATAAACCCTAAACAATAAAAATTCTAAACCTAAAATAAAAATAAAATAAATAAAATAAAATAAGCCTAAACCTAAACTAAATGAAATTAATCTAAATAAACTAAACGTAAACCTAAACCTAAAATAAATTAAACCTAAACCTAGAGGTAATCTAAATAAAATAAAATAAAATAAAAATAAACTTAAACCTAAACTAAAAATAAACCCTAAAAATAAACATAAAATAGAAATCTAAAACCTAAACCTAAAAAAATAAAATAAAAACCTAAACCTAAACCTAAAAATAAAAAATAAAACCTAAACCTAAAAAATAAAATAAAATTAAAACCCAACTAAAAATAAACTTAAACCTAAACCTAAACCTAAAAATTAACTAAAATAAAAAATCTAAACTAAAATAAATAAACCTAAAATAAATAAATAAACTAAATAAAAATTAAAAATAAACCTAAATAAGAATAAAAAATAAAGTAACTAAAATAAATAAAAAATAAACTTAATATACTAGATAAACCTAAACATTACTTTATTATTATTATATTTATTAAAAACCTTAAAACTTAAATCCTAAACCCTAAACCTCCAAACTTAAATCCTAAACCCTAAACCCTAAACCCTAAACCCTAAAAGCGTAAATGCTAAACCCATAAACCTTAAACCCTAATCCCTAAACCTTATACCCTAAACCACAAACCCTAAACTTAAATCTAAAGTAACTAAATAAATTATAAAATATACCTAAACTTAATCCAAAACCCTAAGAATGGGTAGAACCTTGATGGCAGGAACAACACCGCCAACCAGGATCAGTCTAGCTCTTGTGCTTGAGGCAAAGGCAGAGGCGGCAGTTATCGCAGTGGTGGTGGGGGATATGGAGGTGTTGGTGGATATGAAGGTGGTAGTCAGAGCAGTGGTGGTTTTGGTGGTGGAGGAGCGACGGAAGTTACAACTGTGGTGGTGGCGGAGGGAGAGATCGGGGATATGATGGTGGATCCCACTACTCCAAATTTGTGTTTGGGAATTTCATTTACTCTCTTTTGGTGGTAGGCTTACCTTGATTAAGAGCACTCTTAATTTCATGCCTTTATATCTCATCCAAACCATTGTGTCGACCATTTCTATCATCAACAGAATTGAGTGTCTCCTAAACAAATTTTTTTGAGTCTCCAATACCTCCTCTAAAAGAATGCACTAGACCTCTTGGTTTAAAAGTTGTGGCACTTTTGACAAAGTTGGTCTTGGTTGTAAATCCATAAAAGAAGCTATCAATGCCTTTTCCTATAAACTCTGGTGGAATTTTATGAGTAATCTTAATCTTTGGGCTAATTTCATGACTGCTAAATATTGCCAGGGTAAGCACCCCTCATTTGTCCCTTTAAACTGGGTGATTCTCTTGTGTGGAAAAGACTTTATTCTATCAAATGGGATGCATAATCCTTAATTTTTTGGGGCATTAACTCTAGCGCTTCTTTCTTTTGGCAAGATAACTGGAGTGGATGTGGATCCATTGATGACTTACTCTCCATCCATTCCACTGCTGTTATTAGAGTAAAATCTTTCTGGCATGACAATAAGTGGAACAATAGTAAGCTTGCTGATTTTATCCCTTTTACTTTCTTGAATATGGTTACTATAATTCCTATCACTCCAAAAATCAAGACTAGATTCTCTTTAAGCTCTCACATAATGGTGATTTCAACCTCAAAAATGTGTGGCTCCACATTAAAGATACTCATGATTCCTCCTATGTGTTCTCCAAACTGTGGAATAACAATATCCCTACTTCTTATACTATTCTTACTTAGCATATTCTGAAAAATTTTATCCCTGTTGATTCCTTGTTGTGGGGTAAAGGGTTCCATTTACCCTCTAAATGTCAATGATGTCTCCATATTGAAAATGTTAATCATGTTTTTGTTAATGGGCCCATTGCTTCTAAACTTTGGATTTGGTATGATGATCTTCTTAATACTATCAATTTCAATGGCTCTCTTACTTTATATCAACTTCTTGAAGTCTATTTTGATAATACTATTAAAGGCCACATTAAAGTCATCATTGCTATCACTCTTATCTGGTTCATATGGATGGACCGTAATGATGCTAAACATCGTGGGATCCCTATGAACCACATGAGGATTATTGCTAGAACCAAAAACAAAATTTGTGACTTGTTTAATGCCAATCTCATTCATTACAGCCAATTCAAAGGTTGTAAATTTACGGCCAATAAACTGGGCTTTAACCTGCCGGACCAACCTTACTGTCGAATTGACAAGATTGTCTATTGGAAAAAACCTCTTGACCATATTATTAAAATTAATACTGATGGCTCTGTCTCCCATAATGGCTCTGGTTGTGGTGGCATTTTCAGGAACTCTAAGGGTATAGTACTATGTGCTTTTGCTTATCCCCTTATTTCCTGCACTGTCCCATTTTCTGAGCTTATGGCAGTCTACAAAGCTCTTGAGATTTGCCTCCAAAATGGCTGTCTCAATATTTGGATTGAGGTGGATGCTCTTCTATTGATTGATCTTTTGACTTTCACTAAGATTAGTAGCACTAAATTGTTCTACCTCTCAAGCAAACTAGAGCTCTTCTTTCCCAATTGAATTTTAACATCACTCATGTTTAGCATGAAGGAAATGCTTGTGCTGACTACCTTGCCAATCTGGGTGCTAGATCCGATGGTATCATCTTCTTTGATCAAACCACCTTACCCAAACACTTGTGTGGGCTGGTTAACTTAGGTAATTCTTGGTTTCCTTATCACAGAACTTAATCTTACCTTTTGATGTATACTGTCTATTCATCTTCTATTTGTATGCCTCTTTATTTATATGGCTTTCAGTTCCTTTTTGTGTCTTTTATGGATGCTTCACATGGATATTACTTCTTGTCTTGATCTCTGTGTCATGATTCAATGTTTTAATAGCTTCTCCTTTATTTAGAGGCTCTTTGCTTTTGGCATCTACACTGATAAAGGGCTGCTGTTGAGCTATGTGCATACTAATACTCTGCATTGGAATTTTGTTGAGCTACATGCCAGCTGCCATTGGCTTTATAGCACTAATCCTATTTGGGATTTTAATATCAATGCTGCCTTCATTCCTAATCCTAGGGGTCTTATTCATTGCTGGATGGAGATGTTTATTTTGATGGGTTTAGCTACTGCTATTAATTTTGCAACTGCTTTTCTCAAAGATATTAATGCTTGGAGCATCTTAGTTACCTATGTTATTTTCTATGCATTGTATTACTATCTCGCAATATTTATTTTGATGATTTACAATTAGGTTGTTGGATTTTACCTGATAATGATTGCTGGTTGGCTTTTAACATGCTGCTTGTCTCCCCTATTAGATCTTGGGCTACTGCTGATATTCTCTTTGACTCTAGCTTCGAGCTGACATTTTCCTTTTATTTTTGGGAGTTATCTTTTATTTTAGTTTTCTGCATGAAGAGGTTTTTTGGCGTTTTTGCTGATATTTATCTTCTTGGCTGTTGTCTATACTGGAATTTGGACCCCATTCAGCATGCTCTCTTTGGTATCCATTTTTTGATTCAGCAGAGTCCCTTTGGTGGGATCTTGTTGTGGGGGGATTTCTTCTTTTCTTCCACCTACCATGTTTGTTTTTTGCAAGTTTTCCTACAGGATGCTGCTAACCTCCTTAATCTTCGCAGATTTATTATTGTGCAAAACTTTGATATTACTTCTTGGTTATATTTTTATGCTTCTTTTACTTTGCTTGGGTGGAATCTCTGGCATTCTATTATTTCTTTTTGCACTGTTTATTTTTTTTGACCTGGATGGAGTTTCTTCAGCTTATTTCTAGCTGTTTTATTCAGCAGATCCTTTTTGTGCAGGATGTTTCTGAGATTGGGGCCTTGGTCACTCTCTTTTACTACTCTTGTCTAAAGATTATTTTTTTTTGCTGGTTGTCTTCTCTTGCTCCTTACAGGAATGGGTTTTCATGTTGGCCTCTCTTTTTGGTTTTTACTATGTTTACCCTCTCATTCTAGGCCCTGCTGCTAGACTATATTTTTTGATCTGGAAAGGTCTTGTTATTCCTTTCAATGCTAGTCATTGGTTTTTTTGGGACTATTTCCAAATTGTTGTCTTTGTGATTTATGGTTGTTTTTTGATTTTGATTTTCCAACTGATTATGTAATTATCAGCTGGGCTATTTTTGATCATACATATTGTTGTTGTTTACATCCTGGTTCTATTTGCCATAGTCAAAATTCTTCTCCTTTATTATGGGATCCATTTTATGCACAGTCTACTCTTATTGGCTTTTCCTATGGTCAACTTGTTGATACCTCCTTTCTTAGTTGTTGGCTGATATGGACCCTTGAGGCTACTATCAACCTTGCTATTTCTGGATTTGTTTCCCATGCTCAGCAGGTTTGGAGTTACTTAATGGTTTTTCATTCTGCCTTTGCTGAGGTTGTGGGTACTACTGTTTACTCTGGTGGGAATTACTTGAACTCAGTCATTCTCTATTTTATATATTTTTTCTTAAAGATTGCTTTTCTTAATGGGTGTAAAAACTATAATAATGTCTCCATTGTTGGTTTTTGGAATTTTGAGTACCTTGCCCAACAAGTTTTCTTTGTTTCTTTCTATCTTTGCTGCTAACATTTGGGATGCTGTTGGTCTTCCTATTGTTGTTTTCCCTCTATATGCTTTGATGGGAACATACAAAACTTGAAGATCATTCTTCTGTTCTACTTGAACTTACTCAATGGTTTATCTTATATGCATAATTGGGCTATTGGCCAACCTCCTGGTTATTACTGTCATTATACTTGGCAGAATTGGATTAATGTGACTAAGCAATCTGCTATTGAACTTTTTGCACTAAATGTCTCTAACTGGATTGGCTTGTGGTGGGAAGCTATTCATTACCTATCCCTCCCTATCTGCTACTTTCTACTCATTCCTACTATTTTCTGTAACTGTAGACAGCTGAGTTGGGGTTTTGCTGACTTCCTTGCTCCTTGAAGCTTAATTACTTTTTTCCAAGGTAGGATAGCTGTTGAGCATCAAATGGATGCAACCTTCCTTATTGTTGTTACTTTGCTGTTTGAAAAATCCCATGTCTACTTTAATATCTCTTTGCAGGAATGGAATTGTATCTTCATTGTTGGTTTTTGGTCTTTAGAGTAACCTTGTTCAACAAGTGCTCTTAGTTTTCTTTCTTGTCTTATTTTGTCGCTAATATCTTTGTTCGACCGTCTGTTATTTTCCCTCTCTTGGCTATGATGAGAACATGCGATCATGAGTACTCGCTTTACCTATCTAATCACTATTTTATCTTTTATAGATAGTTGGGTTATTGCTCACCTAGCTGGTTTTTACTGTCATTGCTTTTGGCAGAACTGGATTACTGTCTCTACTATTAAGCAACCTATTACTAAACTTTTTGCTTCGATTATCTCTTACTGGAATGTTTTGTGGTGGGGACGCTCTCTACCTAATTTTTACTATCTGCTAGTTTTCTTTTCCAGTAACTATGGTCAATTGGGCTGGGGGTTTGCTAACTTTCTGGTTTCTTGTAGCTTACTTAATTCACCTGGAAGGCAATGTGGTGTTGATTATTGGTTGTTTAGCTCATGGGCTTTCCAGCCGGCCTGAAAACCATTTTATTTCTTACCTCTTTTATCTTTTGCCTAGCTTTGTTAGAATAAAGTAGACCACTGTTAAGATGATCTTAACTAATTCATATTCAAACCTTATCATGCTCTATCTGAATGGGTAGACTTATGTGAGCTTGTTGCCTAATGCTGAATATGATGATCTTCTTGTATTGGTGCTAGGAATTCATTGACATGGTGTCTTATATCGGGTCTTATTTCCAGGATGGGAACCCCTTTCTCATTCTGGTTTTTGCTGACTTTCTATCTACCCTGTATATGGTTTTGATTATATTTGCAGGTACTAAGGATATCAAAATTTTTATCAAATGGATGCAATACATGTTTGTTGGCTATGATGGCTGTGATGATTTCACTCCCTTTTGGTTTGGTAGTAGCTCTTGTGATGTAACCCTTCTGCTGAAGTCCGGATGCTCATATTTGCCTCTGCCCCAACTTGGTATGATTGAGCCTGAGCCTTCTCTATCACAACTCTTTACTATCATTCTTAGATTATGCAGTTTTCAGTTATCATTTTGTCTGTATTACCTTAACTTCTCTAACTTATTCTGTTTACATTCTTGCAGGTGCTTCTCTCTTGTCCTCTTGTAGGTTTGCTCTAGAGTGTCATGCATTTTCCCATCCTGCAGAGCATTGGCCCTAATCTTCCATTGGCTTATTATGTTAATCAATTTGTATCTTTTGATTGCTTTATTGCTTTCTTTTGCTTTTGGTTGTACTTAGATTGGGGATTTACTCCCTAGGCTGATTGTAGCTCTTTGAGCAATAGTTCTGGAGTTTTTCCTCCTTAAGGACCTTGTAACCCTCCTTTTGTGGCAATAAAATTCCCCTACATGGGGTTCCCCAAAAAAAAAAACCCTAAACCCTAAACACCAAACCCTAAACCTAAACTTAATGTAACTAAATTAATTAAAAAATAAACTTAAATCCTAAAACCTAATAAACCCAAACCTAAACCTAAACCCTATGAATGGGCAAAACCTTGATGGCAGGAACATCACCGTCAAATAAGCTTAGTCTAGATCTGGCGGTGGAGGTGAAGGTAGAGGTGTTGGATGATATGAAGGTGGTGGTCAGAGCAATAGTGTTTATGGAGGCGGGAGGAGCGATAGAGGTTACAGCCGTGGTGGTGGAGGAAGTAGAGATCGGGGATATGATGGTGGATCAGCTACTCGAGAGGCCATGGTGGTTCTGATTTGAACGGAGGAAACTGACCAACCCAATTTGCAATTTATTGAAGTGTGTTATTATAATAGAGATGATTCTAATTTTCTAGGATTTTTGATTTTCTCAATCGTGCTGATTTTTGATCTATATTGATGCTCGTGTCTTAGAAAACTTACTGTTTTACTTGGTTGATGAAATCAAAAAGAAGAAATGTTGAATTCTAAATTTGTTCTCAGTTAAAAGAAACCAAAAACCCTAAACCTAAAATCTAAACCGTAAACACTAAACTAAAACTTGAACACTAAATCTAAAACTTAAACACTAAACCTTAAAAGCCGTAAACCCTAAACCCTAAACCCTAATCCCTAAACCCTAAACCGTAAACCCTAAACCCTAAACCCTAAACCCTAAACGCTAAACCCTAAAACCTATATCTTAAATTGTAAATCATAAACCTAAACCGTAAATCCTAAACCATAAATCCCAAATCCTAAACCCTAAACAAACCCTAAATCCTAAAAAGCTAAAAACCTAAACCTAAAATAAATAGAACCTAAAAATAAAAGAAATAAAAAATCTAAACAAATATAAAATAAAAAAATAAAAACATAAACAAAAACCAAAACCTAAAAAGAAATTAAAATAAAAAATAAAAATAAACTAAAATAAAATAAATAAAAACGTAAACTAAACTAAAAAAATAAAAAACCTAAATAAAATAAAAATAAACCAAAAATAAAAATAAAATAAACCAAAAATAAAATAAAATAAAAACTAAATAAAAATCTAAATCTAAAAACCAAACCATGAAATAAAACCTAAAAATAAATAAAAAATAAAACATAAACCCAAAACTATAAAAAAAATACCTAAACCTAAAATAAAAATAAAATATACCTAAACCTAAACTAAAATAAACTAAACTAAAATAAATAAAACTTAAACCTAAACCTAAAATAAACTCTACCTAAACCTAAACCTAAATTAAATAAAATAAAATAAACTAAAAATAAACCTAAACCTGAACTAAAAAATAAAGCCTAAAAATAAACCAAAAAAAATAAAACCTAAACCTAAACCTAAAATAAATAAACCTAAACCTAAACCTCAAAATAAAAATAAAACCTAAACCTAAATATAAATAAAATAAAATAACTAAACTTAAAAATAATCCTAAACCTAAGCCTAAACCTAAACAATAAACTAAATTAAAAAACCTAAAGTAACATAAATTAACCTAAAATAAATAAACTAAACTAAATGAAAATAAAAATAAACCTAAATAAAATTTAAAAAGTAAAATAAACTAAAATAAATAAACCCAAACCTACCAGTTTAACTAATTTAAGAAAAAAAACTATATATAAAAAATAAAAAAAATAAAAAAACACTAACCCTACCCTATACTCTAAAACTAACTCTAAACCTTAAACCCTAAACCTTAAACATACAATTCTAAACCCTATACCATAAACCCTATAACCCAAACCCTAAACCCTAAACCTAAACCCTAAACCCTAAACCCTAAAACCTACAACCCTAATCCCTAAACCTAAACCCTAAACCCTAAACCCTAGAAACCTAAAAACTTAAACCCAAACTAAAAACCTAAAAATAAAATAAATGAAAAAACCGAAACCTAATTTACATAAAAAAATTAAAATAAAATAAAAACATAATCCTGAACCAAAACTTAAAAATAAAGTAAAATAAAAAACAAAACTAAAATAAATTAAATTTAATCCTAAAGTAAACTAGAAAGTAAAATAATAAAAATCCTAAATATAATAAAAACTCAATGTAAAATAAAAATAAAATAAATATAAAATAAAATATATTAAAATTAAATAAAACATAAACCTAAAAAATAAAAAATAAAAAATCTCAAAATAAATAATAAATAAAACCTAAACCCTAAAGTAAAAAAAAAATCTAAACCTAAATAAAATAAACCTAAACCTCAACTAAAATAAACTAAACTAAAATAAATAAAACCTAAACCTAAAGCTAAAATATACTAAACCTAAACCCTAAACTAAATAAAATAAAATAAACTAAAAATAAACCTAAACCTAAATAAAGAAATAAATCTTAAAAATAAATCTAAAATAAAAACATAAAATGTAAAACTAAACAAATAAAATAAAAATCTAAACCTAAACCTAAAAATTAAAAATAAAACCAAAACCTAAAAAATAAAATAAAAGAAAACTAAACTAAAAAATAAACAAAAACCTAAACCTAAACCTAAAAAATAAATTAAAATAATATACCTAAACTAAATTAAATAAACCTCAAATAAATAAACTAAACTAAATTAAAATAAAAAATAAACTTAAATAAAAATAAAAAATAAAATAAACTAAAATAAATTAAAAATAAACTAATTAAAGTGAATAAGCCTAAACTAATCAGTTTACTTCATTAAAAAAACCCTAAACCCTAAATCCTAAACCCTAACCCCTAAACCCTATTACTAACCTTAAACCCTAAACCCTAAACCCTAAATCCTAAGCCCTAAATAAATAAAAAAATAAAAAAATCAAATACTCTAACACTAAAGTGTAAAACCTAAACCTACAACCATAAACCCTAAACCTAAACCTAAACTAAACTAAACTAAATAAAATAAAACCTTAACATAAACCTAAATTAAAAAATAAATTAAATAAATAAACATAAACTAGATAAAATAAATATAAATATAAATAAGTAAATAAACTAAAAAAAACTAAACTAAATAAACCTAAACTTAAACGTAAACCTAAACTATACTAAAATAAACTAAATTAAAATAAACCTAAACCTAAACCTAAACTTAAACCTAAACTAAATAAACTAAAAAAAACTAAATAAATAAGCTAAAATAAATAAAACTAAATAAACTTAAATAAACTTAAATCTAAATTAAAATAAAATAAACTAAACTAAATAAACTAAACCTAAAATAAAAACAAAACTAAATAAAAGAACTAAACTAAATTAAACTAAAATAAACCTAAACCTAAGCCTAAAACCTAAAATAAATAAACCAAAACCTAAATAAATAAAATAAAGTAAAATAAAATAAACTAAACATAAATTAAATAAACCTAAACTAATAACTTAACCTAAACCTAAACCTAAACTAAAAATAAATAAACTAAACTAAATAAATAAACCTAAACTAAGTAAACTAAATAAAAAATAAAATAAAAAAAACCTAAACCTAATCCTAAATTAAACTAAATAAATACACCTAAACTAAAATAAAAAAATTAACCTAAACCTAAAACATAAATAAAAATAAACCTAAACCTAAATAAACCTAGTAAACCTAAAATAAAATAAACAAAAACTAAAACTAAATAAAATAAAGTAAATAAACCTAAACTTAAATAAAATAAACCTAAACCTAAATAAAACATAGAGCTAAACCTAAAAAAATAAAACTAAACTAAAATAAAACCTAAACCTAATATAAACCTAAATTAAACAAACTTAAACCTAAACTAAAAATAAACCTAAACTAAATAAAACTAAGCTAAATAAAACTTAAATAAACCCAAACTAAATAAACCTAAACCTAAACTTAAACTTAAACTAAATAAAAAAAATAAATAAATGAAATAAAATAAACCTAAACCTAAATAAACAAGCTAAACTAAACTAAATTAATAAAATAAAACTAAACTAAATAAATAAACTGAATAAAACCTAAAACCTAAATTAAAATAAATAAATAAACTAAACTAAATAAACTAAACCTAAAAATAAACTAAGCTAAACTAAATAGAACCTAAACCTAAACTAAATAAATAAACTAAACAAAATAAACTAAATAAACTAAATTAAAGAAATAATCCTAAACCTAAATAAATAAACCTAAATAAAAATAAAAATAAAACTTAAACCTAATCCTAAACCTAAACCTAAACATAAACCTAAATTAAATTAAAACCTAAACCCAAACCTAAACCTAAACCTAAACCTAAACTAAAGTAAATAAACTAAACCAATATCACCTAAATAACCCTAAACCAAAACCTAAACCTAAGCTAAACTAAACTAAATAAAAATATAAAAACTAAATGTAAAAATCAATAAAATAAATAAATAAATAAATAAACCTAAACCTAAACTAAACTAAAAAATAAACTAAAAACTAAACTAATAAAATATACCTAAACCAAAACCTAAACCTAAAATAATTAAATAAAATAAAATAAAATAAACTAAATAAACCTATACCTAAACTGGGTAAATTAATTAAATAAACTAAATAAACTAAATAAAATAAACTAAAATAAATCTAAACTAAATAAACTAAACTAAATAAACATAAACTAAACTAAATAAACCTAAAACCAAACTAAACCTAAACCTAAACCTAAACCTAAACTAAACTAAACTAAACTAAAATAAATAAAATAAACCTAAACCTAAACTAAATAAAATAAACCTAAATTAAACTAAATTAAATTAAATTAAACCTAAAATAAACCTAATCCTAAACCTAAACCTAAAACATAAACTAATATAAACCTAAACCTAACTAAACTAAACCCTAAATCGAAACCTAAACCTAAACTATACCTAAACCTAAATAAATAAACTAAACAAAACTAAACTAAAATAAACCTAAACCAAAACCTAAAATAAATAAATCTAAACCTAAACCTAAAATAAACATAAACCTAAAACTAAACTAAATAAACATAAACCTAAAATAAACCTAAACCTTAAAAATAAACATAAACTTAAACCTAAACTAGGCTAAATAAACCTAAACCTAAATAAACTAAACTAAACTAAATAAAAATAAACCTAAACCTAAACAAACTTAAAATAAAAATAAACCTAAACCTAAACTTAAATAAATAAACTAAAATAAATAAATTAAACTAAATAAACCTAAACCTAAACTAAACTAAAATAAATTAAACTAAACTAAACCTAAACCTAAACCTAAACTAACTAAACTAAAAAAACTAAATAAATAAATTAAAATAAACAAAACTAAATAGACCTAAATAAACCAAAACCTAAATTAAAATAAAATAAACTAAACTTGAAAATAAAAACTAAACTAAATAGATAAACTAAACTAAATTAAACTAAATTAAACTAAAATAAACCTAAACCTAAGCCTAAAACCTAAACTAAATAAAACTAAACCTAAACAAATAAAATAAAGTAAAGTAAAATAAACTAAACATAAATTAAATAAACCTAAACCAACACCTTAACCTAAACCTAAACCAAAATTAAATAAACTAAACTAAATAAATAAACCTAAACTAAATAAAAAATAAAATAAAAATAAACCTAAACCTAATCCTAAATTAAACTAAATAAATAAATCTAAACTAAAATAAAAAAATTAACCTAAACCTAAATAAAAATGTAAATTTAAACCTAAACCTAAAACCTAAATAAAAATAAACCTAAACCTAAATAAACCTAATAAACCTAAACTAAAACAAAATAAAATAAAGTAAATAAACCTAAAACTAAATAAAATAATCATAAACCTAAATAAAACATAAACTTAAACCTAAATAAATTAAACAAAACAAAAATAAAACCTAAACCTAAACCTAAACTGAACAAACTTAAACCTAAACTAAAAATGAACTTAAACTAAATAAAACTAAACTAATTAAAACCTAAATAAACCTAAACTAAATTAACCCAACCTAAACCTAAACTTAAACTAAATAAAAAATAAACTAAATAAATGAATAAAATAAACTTAAACCAAAATAAACTAAGCTAAACTAAACTAAATAAATAAAATAAAACTAAACTAAATAAATAAACTAAATAAAACCTAAAACTTAAATTAAAATAAAGAAATAAACTAAACTAAATAAACTAAACCTAAACCTAAACCTAAACCTCAAAATAAACTAAACTAAATAAAACCTAAACCTAAACTGAATAAATAAACCAAATAAACTAAACTAAAGAAATATTCCTAAACCTAAATAAAAATAAAATTAAAACTTAAACATAAACCTCAACCTAAACCTTAACATAAACCTAAACTAAATTAAAACCTAAACCTAAACCTAAACCTAAACTAAAGTAAATAAACTAAACAAATATAACCTAAATAAACCTAAACCTTAACCTAAAGATAAACTAAACTAAACTGAAAAACAACTAAATAAACTAAACTAAATAAATAAACCTAAGCTTAAACTAAACCTAAAATAAAATAAAATAGAACTACACTAAATAAAATAAACATAAACCTAAACCTAAACCTAAACTAAATAAATAAAATAAAATAAAATAAACTAAATAAACCTAAACCTAAACTAAGTAAATAAATAAACTAAATAAACTAACTAAAATAAACTAAAGTAAACCTAAACTAAATAAACTAGACTAAATAAACATAAACTAAACTAACTAAACCTAAGACCTAAACCTAAACCTAAACATAAACTAAACTAAACTAAACTAAAATAAAAATAAACTAAACCTAAATAAAATAAACCTAAATTAAACTAAATTAAACTAAATAAAACCTAAAATAAACCTAAACCTAAAATTAAACCTAAAACATAAACTAATATAAACCTAAACCTAAACCTAATTAAACTAAACCCTAAATCAAAACCTAAACCTAAACCTAAACCTAAACTTAAATAAATAAACTAAACTAAACTAAACTAAAATAAACCTAAACCAAAACATAAAATAAATAAATTTAAACCTAAACCTAAAATAAACATAAACCTAAACCTAAACTAAATAAACTTAAACCTAAAATAAACTTAAACCTAAAAATAAACATAAAATTAAATCTAAACTAGGTTAAATAAACCTAAACCTAAATAAAATAAAATTAAATAAACCTAAACCTAAATAAACTAAATAAAATAAACTAAATAAAAATAAACCTAAACCTAAATAAACCTAAAATAAAAATAAACCTAAACCTAAATCTAAACCTAAATAAATAAACTAAAATAAATAAATTAAACTAAATAAACTAAAATAAATAAACCTAAGCTTACACCTAAACCTAAATAAATGTAAACCTAAATAAACCTAAACTAACTAAATAAACTAAAAAAAACCTGAACCTAATAAACTAAATAAACCTAAACTAAACTTTAACTTAAACTAAACTAAAAAATAAACCCTAAACTAAACTAAACTAAACTAAACCTAAACAAAACCTAAACCTGAACCTAAAATAAATAAACTAAACTAAACTAAATAAATAAACCTATACTAAACTAAACCTAAACCTAAACCAAAACCTAAGCTAAACTAAACTTAACTAAACTAATAAAACTTAAACCTAAACCTAAACCTAAGCCTAAACTAAATAAACAAAAATAACCCTAAACATAAACTTAAACCTAAATTAAATAAATAAATAGAACCAAAACCTAAACCTAAGTAAAATAAACTTAAATTAAACTAAAAATAAAAAAACCTAAACCTAAAATAAATGAAAACTGAAACTAAACTAAAAATAAACCTAAACTAAAAAAATAAACCTAAACTAAAACCTAAACTAAACTAAAATAAAACTAAACCTAAACTAAATTAAACTAAACTAAAAATTAAAATAAATAAACTAAAACCTAAAATAAACCTAAACTTAAACCTAAATAAATTGAACTAATTAAATAAACCTAAACTAAACTAAACTAAACTAAATATACCTAAACTTAAGATAAACTAAATAAACTAAATAAAGACAAACCAAAACCTAAACCTAAACCCAAACTTAAACCTAAACCTAAACCTAAACCTAAACCTAAACTAAATAAACTAAAATAACCTAAACGTAAACTTAAACCTAAATTAAATAAATAAATAAACCAAAACCTAAACCTAAGTAAAATAATCTTAAATTAAACTAAAAATAAAAAACTTAAACCTGAAATAAATGAAAACCTAAACTAAACTAAAATAAACCTAAACTAAAAATTAAACCTAAACTAAACTAAAATAAAACCTAAACCTAAACTAAATTAAACTAAACTAAAAATTAAAATAAATAAACTAAAACCTAAAATAAACCTAAACTTAAACCTAAATAAATTGAACTAATTAAATAAACCTAAACTAAACTAAACTAAACTAAATAAACCTAAACTTAAGATAAACTAAATAAACTAAATAAAGATAAACCAAAACCTAAACCTAAACCCAAACTTAAACCTAAACCTAAATAAAGCTTAAACCTAAATCTAAATCTAAACCTAAACTAAATATACTAAATAAAAATAAACCTAAACCTAAACCTAAACCTAAGCCTATACCTAAACTTAAACTTAAACCAAGCTTAAGCCTAAACCTAAACTAAAATAAATAAAACTAATAAACTAAATAAACCTAAATTAAAATAAAATAAATTAAATTAATAAACTAAAAAAATAAACCTAAACCTAAACCTAAATCTAAACCTAAAATAAATAAACTAAAATATATAAACCTAAACTAAAAAAATAAATAAATAAACTTAATAAACCTAAATAAAACCTAAACTTAAACCTAAATGTAAACCTAAACCTAAACTAAAACCTAAACCTAAACCTAAACTAAATAAACTAAAATAAACCCAAACCTAAACCTAAACCTAAACTTAAATAAACCTAAATTAAGCCTAAACCAAAGCCTAAACTAAATAAATAAAATAAACTAAACTAAATAAAGTAAATAAACCTAAACCTAAACCTAAACCTAAACTAAATAAAATAAACCTAAACCTAAACCGAAATAAAACTAAAATAAATAAATAAATAAACCTAAACCTAATCCTAAACCTTAATAAATAAAATAAACTAAATAAAATATACCTAAAAACCTAAACTTAAAATAAATAAAAATAAATAATTAAACTTAAAATAAAATAAACCTAAACCTAAACCTAAACTATAAAACTAAATAAACTAAACTAAAAATAAAACTAAATAAATAAACTTAAACCTAAACTGAAATAAATAAACCTAATAAGTAATATAAAATAGAAAATAAATAAAACTTAAACCTAAACCTAAACCTAAATATACTAAATAAATAAAAACCTAATCCTAACCTAAACTAAATAAATGAAAACATAAATAAAATAAACTAAATAAAATAAACCTAAAAATAAACCTAAAACCTAAACCAAGACCTAAACCTAAACCTAAACTAAATAAACATAAATCTAAACTAAATAAACTATAACCTAAACTAAATAAATAATCCTAAACCTAAAACCTAAACTTAAACATAAACCTAAACCTAAATGCTAAAATAAAACCTAAAAAATAAACTAAATAAAATAAATAAATAAGATAAACCTAAACCTAAACCTAAACCTAAACCTAAACATAAACCTAAACCTAAACTTAAATCTAAACTAAATAAACAAAATAGATTAAACTAAATAAAACTAAACCTAAACATAAACCTAAACTAAAATAAAAAAATAAAAAATAAGCTTAAACCTAAATGAAAAAATAAACCTAGATAAACCTAAATCTAAACTTAAACCTAAACATAAATAAATAAACTTAACTAAATAAAAATAAAATAAATTAACCTAAACTAAACTAAATAAACCTAAACCTAAACCTAAACCTAAACCTAAATCCAAAACCTAAACTAAAATAAATTAAATAAAATAAACTAAATAGCTAAACCTAAACTAAACTAAATAAACCTAAACATAAACCTAAACCTAAATAAAGAAACCTAAAAACCTAAACCTAAACCTAAAATAAATAAATAAATAAAATAATTACATAAACTAAAAAAAAAACCTAAACCTAAAATCAAACTAAATAAACTAAACAAAAATAAACCTATATAAATAAACCTAAACCTAAACCTAAACTTAAACTAAAATAAATAAACCTAAAAAGTAATGTAAAATGAAAAATAAATAAACCTTAATCTAAACCTAAATAAACTAAATAAATAAAAACCTAAACCTAAACTAAACTAAATAAACTAAAACCAATATAAAGTAAACTAAATAAAATTAACCTAAAACCTAAACATAAACCTAAACATAAACTAATTAAACCTAAACCTGAACTAGATAAACTAAAACCTAAATAAAATAAATTAACCTGTACCTAAACCTAAACCTAAAAAACTAAAATAAAAACATAAATTTGAAAGCTAAAAAAAATAAAATAAAAACCTAAATATAAACCTAAATATAAAAAATAAAGCTTAAACCTAAATATAAATTAAAAATAAACCTAAACCTAAACATAAAATAAAACCTAAAATAAACTTAAAAAATAGACTAAATAAACCTAAACCTACCAATTTACTTAATTAAAAAAAAATCTTAAACCCTAAATCCTAAACCCAAAAGCCTAAACAGAAAAACTAACCATAAATCTTAAACCCTAAAAACCCAAAACCCTAAACCCTAAACTCTAAACCCCAAACCCTAAACCCCAAACCCTAAACTCTAAACCTTAAACCTTGAACCCTAATAAGAAACTAATAAAGTACTAAACTAAACTAACTAAAATTAAAACTAAGAAATAATAAACTAAAACTAATAAATTAAAAATAAATAAAAACTAATTATAAACTTAAACAAAAACTAATAAAACTAACTAAATTAAATTAACTAAATAATAAACTAATAATAATGAAAACTAACTATACTAATAAACAAACTAATAACTAAATTAAACAAAAATAAAAATCCTGACTAATAAACTATATAAAAATATACTAAAGGAAAAAAACTAATAAAAATTAAACTAAACCCAAACTAATAACTAAAACTAAACTAATAAACTAACTAAATTAAACCTAATAAATAATAATAACTATAATAATAACTAACTAATAAACCAAACTAAACATAACTAAAATAAATAAAATAAATAAAACTAAACCAAATAACTAAACTAATAATAACTAAACTAAACTAAACTAAAAACTAATAAATAATAAACTAAAACTAATAAACTAACTAAATAAATAAATAAAAATAATAAACTAACTAATAACCAAAACTAATAACTAAACCAAAAATAATAAACCAATAACTAAGTAAACCTAATAAAATAATAAAACTAAAAAACTAAAAAACTAAACCTAAACTAAAACTAAATAACCAATAAAGAACCACCTAAACTAATAAACTAATAATAAACCAAATAAAATAAATAACTAAACTAGTAATAATTAAACTAAACTAATAATAAACTAAATAATAAATAAAACCTCAATAAATATTCTAAATTTAATAATAATTAAGAAACCTAAGAAAGTAACTCTTAATAATAAACTAATAATCTAATAAATAATAATAATAATAAATAAACTAAAGTAAAACTAATAATACCTAAAAAACACTAAATAATAAAAAACCTAAACAAATAAAAATAAACCTAAACCTAAACTAAATAAACCTAAAATAAACCTAAATAAATATACCTAAAATAAAAATAAACTAAATAAACTAAATTAATAAACTAATTTAAATAGAAAACCTAAATTGAACCTAAACCTAAACTGAAACCTAAAAAATAAAAGTAAACCCAAACCTAAACCTAAACCCTAAATAAATAAAAAATAAACTAAATAATCTTAAACCCAAACTAAATTAAAAAAATTAAAAAAAAAATTAAATTAACCTAAACTAAATAAAATAAACTAAACTAAAAACCTAAACTAAAATAAACTAAATAAAACCTAAACCTAAATAAACTTAAACCTAAATAAATTAAATAAACTAAACTAAATAAAATAAACTCAACCTAAATAAAATAAATTAAGATAAACCTAAAGCTAAACCTAAACTAAAACTAAATAAACCCAAACCTTAAACCTAAACCTAAAAAAAAACTATATCTAAACTTAAATAAAACTAAATAAAATTAAATAAAACCTAAACCTAAAATAAAATAAACCCTAAACTAAATAATTAAATTAAATAAATAAACTAAATAAACTTAAATAAATAAAATAAAATAAACTTAACTAAATAATAATAATAAAATAATATAAAAACCTAAACCTAAACTTAAACCTAAATTAAAAACCTAAACCTAAGCCTAAACTAAAAATTAATATAAAAAAACTAAAATAATTAGAATAATAAACTAAATTAAAATAAATTAAATAAAATTAAATAAAAATAAACTAAATAAAAAATAAATAAACCTAAACCTAAACCCAAACCTAAATAAACTAAACAAATAAAACCTAAACCAAACTAAATAAACTAAATAAAACAAACCTAAAATTAAACCTAAACCGAAACTAAATAAACCTAAACCTAAACTAAATATACTAAATCCTAAACTATATAAATAAACCTAAACCTAAAATGTAAACCTAAACATAAACCTAAGCCTAAAAGCTAAAATAAAACTTAAAAAATAACTTAAATAAAATAAATAAATGAAATAAACCTAAACCTAAACCTAAAGTAAACTAAATAATAAACTGCACTAAATAAACTAAACTAAAAATAAACCTATAACTAAACCTAAACCCTAAATTAAACTAAATCTAAACCCTAAACCCTAATAATCTAAACCAAACTCTAACTAGATAAAATAAACTTTCACTAAACCTAAACCTAAACCTAAACCTAAACTTAAACTAAATAAATAAACTAAACCAAAACTAATTTAACCTAAACTAAAGAAAATAAACTTAAACCTAAACCTTATTAAAACCTAAACATTAACCTAAACCTAAACTAAATAAATAAATTAAACTAAGTAAAAATAAACCTAAACTTAAACTAAATAATCCAAAGCTAAACTTAATTAAATATACCTAAACAAACAAACTAAACAAACTAAAATAATAAACTAAACTAAATAATAAAACAAAAATAAAAAATAAAGTAAATAAATAAATAAATAAAATAAACATAAACATAAATAAACCTAAACTAAACTAAATAAATATAAATAAAAATAAAAAAAACTAAATAGACCTAAACTAAATTAAACTAAAACAAACTAAACTAAAAATGTAAACCTAAATAATCTTAACCTAAACATAATTAAAACTAAATAAAACCTAAACCTAAAATAAAATAAGCTATAAACTAAATAAATAGATTAAATAAATAAATTAAATAAACCTACATAAATAAAATAAAATAAACTAAACTAAATAAATAATAAAATAAAAAAAATAAAAACCTAAACATAAACCTAAACCTAAACTTAAACCTTAAACCCAAAATAAAATAAAACTAAATAAACTAAACTAAATAAAACCTAAACATAAACCTAAATAAATTAATTAATTAAATAAATAAACCTTAACCTAAACCTAAATAAATAAACCTAATCCTAAAGAAAAACGTAAACAAAACTAAATAAACTAAAACCTAAATAGATAAATAAAAATTATTCTAAACCTAAACCTAATTCAGTTACGTGTTATCCTAAATAAAATAAATAAATAAACCTAAATAAAAAAAATAAAAAAATAAAATAAAACTAAATAAAATAAATAAACTATTTAAAAAAATAAAAACTAAATAATCCTAAACTAAAACTAAAATATAATAATAAACCTAAAATAAACTAAACTAGAAATAAAATAAACCTAAACATAAAAATAAAATAAATAACCAAACTAAACCTAAACCTAAAATAAAACTAAATAAAACCTAAAACTGAACCTAAACCAAAATAAAAATAAAAGCTAAACTAAATAGATTAAACAAAATAAACGTAAGTAAAAATAAAACAAAAAATAAATATAATAACTCAAGCCAAAACCTAAATAAAACATAAACCTAAACCTAAAAAAAGAATTAAACCCTAAACCTAAACTAAACTAAATAAACCTAAAATTAAACCTAAACCAAAGCTAAATAAACTAAAAGCTAAATAAAATCAACTAAACTAAACTAAAAAATAAAAAATAAATGAACTAAATAAAAAATAAATAAAACCTAAACCTAAACTAAACTAAAATAAATGAATAAACTAAAATTAAAAATAAAACATAAACATAAACCTAAACCTAAACTAATAAAATAAACTAAATAAATAAATAATAAAATAAACCTTATACCTAAACTAAACTTAAAATAAAAACCTAAAAAATAAATAAAACCTAAACTAAAATAAAATAAAAAATAAAGTAAACTAAAAATATTTAAACATAAACCTAAACCTAAACCTAAATTAAATAAAGAAAACAAAAAAAAAACTAAAACCTAAACCTAAACCTAATTTTTTTAAAAAAAACTCAAACCAAACCTTAACCTAAACCTAAACCTTAAACCTTAACCCTCCCTCTCCAAAACCTAAAACCCTTGATAAACCCTAAAATAAACCCTAATCCCTAGTCCCCAAACCCTAAAAACACTTCCTCTCTTCTGATTTATGGTTTGTGTTCCCATACTTCTCTGGTTTGGATTTGGCCACCCCGATCGTGATCGCTATTTTATTGCTTGTTTGCTTCCCTTGGTTGCTTATGTGATTCTCACCGGATCGTTCAATGGCGGAGGCATCGCTCTCCGTGCAACCGAACTCGTCGCTCCTGGATGCACCGACTTTAACCTCCAACCCTAAAGGTACTCTAGATCCGATTATAACTGTTAATGTGCCTACTGTCAAGTCCTTTAAGGATGCTCTTTCTGGTAAGATCCCTAGCTCTAATGCCTCGGTTAACTTAATTTCAACATCTTTTGTGGATTGCCGGCTGTCATGTGTTCTGACCAGGATGTGGAGAAATTAGCTAAGCCTTTTGAGTTCTCTTTGGTTGGTAAATTCTCTTTCTGCCTACTCTAGATAATATCGATCTTTCTTCCATAGCTTAAAGCTTTCTTCACTATTGGGGTGATTGATCCTCGACATATCCTCATTCAATTATCAAATGATTTAGATTATTCTGTCTTTGCTCGTGCTCCTATTTATGTATAATTGTCAAATGCGTCTTGAAATGGTCACCCCTTTTTGATGTAAAAGAGGAATCCCCTATTGTTCCTTTATGGCTTGCTTTCCCCAATATGAGAATTCACTATGTTACTCACCAAGTTTTGTTTGTGGTTAGGGCTCAATTTGGCAGACCACTTCAAATTGATCAAGCCATGCTCTAGATCTCGACCATCATTTACTCTTGGTTGAGATCGACATTACCAAAAAATACCCCAAAGAAGTTTGGATTGGTTCAAAAAAATTTGGATATAATCAGAAAGTTGAATTTGAAAATTTCCTTGTCTTTTCCTCTCACTGTAAGATCCATGGCCATGATCACACTGAATGCTTTGTGTTACACCTAAAAAAAAGAATATATCACGGGACTAATACCTCTCTTGGAACTAAAACCAATAAGTTAGCTTATGTGCCTAAAGCCACTCATAATGGAATTCATCCTCCATACCCCTTTATTACCTACTGATTTGTCTAATGAAAAACATTCTAAGCTTGGTATAAATACTATTATTGAGGTGTGTGATGAAAGTAATGATAACTTACCTAGCACTACTCCTACTTGCAATAATTTGGCTTCTCATGACAAACCTTTGCTTCATTTGAATCTTAATGAAAATCTGAATGGAAATCCTATATTGGCTCAAAATAATGTTGATCCTTTGGTGCTAGACCAAAATTTGAATATGCATCATGGCAATGAAAATGTTATTTGTACTATTAATGGCACAAGAACCTCCCCTTCTACTTTCTCTGAGTGATACTCAGCTATCCAAATTTCTCATTCTCGATCTTGAAGAAGGAGAAATCACCTACTAAAACATTGGTGATCTTGCTCTATTCGGATACCAAAACCAATCCCTTTCTGATGGAGATACTTTGGATTCTAATAGACCTTTCCAAATTGTTATTAAAAAAAAATCTTATAAAGCCAAAATGACTAATAATAACTTCACTAGAACCACACGTTCTTCTCTTACACCTCACAAATAATTATGTCTTCCTCTCTTCCTTTTTTCATTTTCACTTTTTATCTTTTCTTTTTTGGTTTTTATATTATGATAAATTTTCTTATTTGGAATATCCGGGGTTGTGGGACTCTCCTTGTCCGCAACCATGTTCGGAGCCTCTGTCGGGCTCATAACATCAAACTTCTTATTATTATTGAGCCTTTCATTAACTCTTCCAAGATTGTCCATATTGCTAGATCACTTGGATTTCAAAATTTCTTCTTCAACCTTAATAATAAAATTTGGTATTTTGGAATAATTCCATCACCTTTTCCATCATTGATGATCTTGATCAATTGGTTAATGTCAAAATCTCTTAGGTGAGTTTTTAGCTTTTGGTTCCTTCATCTATGCTTCTTGTAATAGAGCGGTAGGAACATCCTTTTTTTAAGAACCTTCCTCTCGGTTAACCTTCCGGTTGGTTGGGGGTGATTTCAACACTATCATTACTTCTTCAAAAGGAGGGAGGATGTTCTCTAACCTCCATTCCATGGAAGACTTCTCTAATATGATCCTAGATTGCAATCTGATTGTCATTTGGTTTTGAGTCGATTACATGTGGCAAAACTCTAGACTTTGGCAGTATCTTGACAGGACCCTCTTTAATTCTCTTTGGATCAATCAATGGCCTCTTACTTCTGTTGAGCATTTGAGCAGAACTTTGTTTGATCATGCTCCTCTTTTGATCTCTATCCAAACTCCCCCTTTTAACCCTTCTACTCCCTCACCTTTTATATTCCAAAATATGTGGACCCAACATGGTGATTTCACTAATGTTGTTTTCACTAATTGGATGGCTCCTGTTCACCCCGATAATTCCATTAAAGGCATGATTCGGCTTTGGCTTAAGCTCAAGAGGCTTAAACAAAACCTCAATTGGTGGAATAAGCATATTTTTAAAAATCTTTTTACCAATCTTAAAGCTATGGAACAAGTGGTTTGTTCTCTTGAAGAGGCTGTCTTAACTGATCCCAGTAAGCTTGATGAGTTGAGCATTGCCAAAGATAGTTTGATTAATTACCAAAATATGGAGGAAACCTATTGGCATCAAAAAGCCGCTAGCAAACATATTGTTGATGGCGACAGAAACACTAGGTACTTCCATGCTATTTGCAATAAACAGAAAGCTTTAAACTCGATTAAGAAAATTAAGAACTCTAATGATGGCTGGATAACTGATAACAATGAAATTAAGGAATCTGTCATACATCACTTTCAAAATTTATTAAATTCTAATCGTTAGACACTCCAACACCCATAATCCCTTCTTTGATTAGCAATGAGGATAACCATTTGCTCACTATGCATCCCTCGAGCGAGATTAGTAGTACTCTCAATAGCATGAACACCGATTGCGTACGATGGTTTTACGACTCATTTTTTCAGCATTGTTGGCCTTTTATTAAATCGATCTTGTTAATATTGATTTCTTTGTTGGCACTCTATTCCCGGATATTTTTCAAGTACTTATTATCCTTATTCCCAAAACCATCAATCACGAATCTTAGGGATTTTAGACCTATTAATCTTTGTACCTTTCTTTTCCAAAACTCATTACTAAATTAATTAATAATAAGATTAGCCCCTGCTCCATAAAATCATCTCTCCTAACCAAACTAGTTTCATTAAAAATAGAGCCATATCTGATAATATTCTACTCGCTCAAGAGCTAGTTCATGACATTGATGTTTCTTCCAGAGGAGGTAATATGCTTTTCAAACTGGACATCTCTAAAGCCTTTAACAACCTCTTGTGGTATTTCCTCTTTCAAATCTTACATTTATTTGGTTTCTCTGATAATTTTATCTGGATTATAAAAAGTTGTATCACTAACGTCTGGTTTTCCATTATCTTAAATGGTGAATCCCTTGGTTTCTTTTCTTCGAGCCATGGTTTGCGTCAAGGTGACCCTCTTTCTCCTTCTCTTTTTATCATTGCTGTTGAATATCTTTCAAGGAGCCTCAATGATCTTTTCATTAAAACCTAACATGGCTTTTAAAACTCATGGTGGTTTCCCTGTTTCTCATCTTAGCTTTGCTGATGATTTTATAATCTTCTGCAATGCCTCTCTTCAACATGTTAAAACTATTAAGAATCTCTTAAATGATTTTGGCAAAGTTAGTGGTCTCTTCCTTAATGAAAGAAAATGCTATTTTATTCCTCTAAGATTCCCACCAATAGACTAAATCAAATCTCGAATTACTAATTTTAAGCAAAGTCAATTTCCCTTATCTGGGAACTTTTAAAAGATCTCATCTTTTTGATGACCTTATTCAAAAAATTTCTAATAAAATCTCGGTTTGGAAATTTCATTTACTATCTTTTGGTGGTAGGCTAACCTTGATTAAGAGCACTCTTAATTCCATGCCTTTATATCTCATCCAAATCATTGTGCCAACCATTTCAAGCATCAGGTGGCGTCTCTAAATAAATTTTTCGGCTAATACCTCTTCTAAAAAAATGCACTGGACCTCTTGGTTTAAAAGTTGTGGCACTTTTGACGAAGGTGGTCTTAGTTGTAAATCCATAAAAGAAGCTATCAATGCCTTTTCCTATAAACTCTGGTGGAATTTTAGGAGTAATCATAGTCTTTGGGCTAATTTCATGACTGCTAAATATTGCCAGGGTAAGCACCCCCTCATTTGTCCCTTTAAGCGGGTGACTCTCTGTGTGGAAAAGACTTTGTTCTATCAAATGGGATGAATCCTTAATTTTTTGGGGAATTAACTCTGGTGACTCTTTCTTTTGGCAAGATAACTGGAGTGGATGTGGATCCATAGATGACTTACTCTCCACCCATTCCACTACTATTAGAGTAAACTCTTTCTAGCATAACAATAAGTGGAACAATAGTAAGCTTGCTGATTTTATCCCTTTTACTTTCTTGAATATGGTTACTACTATTCCTATCACTCCTCACAATCAAGATCAGATTCTCTTTAAGCTCTCTCATAATGGTGACTTCAACCTCAAAAATGTGTGGCTCCACATTAAAGATACTCATGATTCCTCCTATGTATTCTCCAAACTTTGGAATAACACTATCCTTACTTCTTATTCGTTTCTTGGCATATTCTAAAATTTTATCCCTGTTGATTCCTTGTTGTGGGGTAAAGGGTTCCATTTACCCTCTAAATGTCAATGTTGTTTCCATATTGAGAATGTTAATCATGTTTTTGTTAATGGGGTCATTGCTTCTAAACTTTGGATTTGGTATGATGATCTTTTTAACACTATCAATTTCAATGGCTCTCTTACTTTATATCAACTTCTTGAAATCTATTTTGATAATACTATTAAAGGTCACATTAAAGTTATCATTGCTCTCACTCTTATGGTTCATATGGATGGACGTAATGATGCAAAACAAGTGGGATCCTATGAACCCGTGAGGATTATTGCTAGAACTAAAAACAAAATTTATGACTTGTTTAAAGCCAATCTCATTCATTACAGATAATTCAAAGGCTATAAATTTGTGGCCAATAAATTGGGCATTAACCTGCCGGATCAACCTTACTGTCGAAATGACAAGATTGTCTATTGGAAAAAACCTCTTGACCATATTATTAAAATCAATACTGATGGCTCTGTCTCATAATGGCTCTGGTTGTGGTGGCATTTTAGGAACTCTAAGGGTCTAGTACTATGTGCTTGCTTATCCCTTATTTCTGTCCCATTTTCTAGCTTATGGCGGTCTTCAAAGCTCTTGAGATTTGCATCCAATATTTGGATTGGATGTTGTTACGTTGATTGACCTTTTGACTTCCACTAAGATGAGCGACGAATTATACTACCTCCTCAAGCAAACTAGAGCTCTTCTTTCCCAACGAATTTTAACATCACTCATGTTTGCGTGAAGGAAATGCTTGTCTTGACTACCTTGTCGGGTGCTAGATCCGATGGTATCATCTTCTTTGATCAACTCGTGGGCTGGTTAACTTGGACAATTCTGGGTTTCCTTATCTCAGAACTTAATTTGCCCATTCGTCTTCTATCTATATGATTCTTCATTTTTTGGCTTTCTATTCCTTTTTGTGCCTTTTGTGGATGCTTCACATGGATACTACTTGTTTTCTTGATCATTGTGTCATGATTTGGTGTTTTAATAGCTTCTCCTTCATTTGGAGGCTCCTTGCTTTTGGCATTTACCGATAAAGGATGTCTTGAGCTATGTGCATCTTGATACTGCATTGGAATTATGTTGAGCTATGATGTGTCTATTTATTTTAAACCAATCCTATTTGGGATTTTAATCTCATTCTTGTTTGCATTCCTAATCTAGCGGGCTTAAACATTGATGGAGATATTTATTTTGATGGGTTTAGCTCGCCATTAATTTGTAACCTACTATTTTTCAAAGATATTCTTGCTTGGAGCATCTTAGTTATCTATGTTGTTTCTATGCATTGTAGTATTGTTCACTATCTTTGGTTGCAATATTTATTTTGATGATTTTCTTGTTAGGTTGTTGGATTTTAGCGATAATGTTGGCTGGTTTTGACATCTTTGCTTGTCTCCCCTATTAGATCTTGGGCTGCTGCTGATATTCTCTTTGACTCTAGCTTGGAGCTGACATTTTTCTTTTATTTCTGGGAGTTATCTCTTATTTTATTTTTTTTACGCATGAAGAGGCTTTTGGCCATTTGTGATCTTTATCTTCTTGGTTGTCTCATATTGAATCTGGACCCCATTGACATGTCTTTTGGAATCCATTTTTTGATTGATTGAGTCCCTTTGGTGAGATCTTGTTGTGATGGGCTTTCTTCCTTTCTTCCACCTGCCATGGTTGTTTTTTGCAGGTTTCCTTACAGGCTCCTGCTGACCTCCTTACCCCTAACAGCAGACTTAATATTATGCAGAACTTTGATATTACTTCTTGGTTATCTTTTTATGCTTCTTCTACTTGCACTGTTTATTTTTTGACTTGGTTGGAGTTTCTTCATATTGTTTCTGGCTATTTTATTCAGGAGATCCTTTGTGCAGGATGTTTATGAGATTGGGTCTTTGGTCAAGCACTATTAATGCTCTTGTCTGAAGATTATTTATTTTTTTGCTGGCTATCTTCTCTTACTCCCTGCAGGAATGGGTTTTCATGTTGGCCTCTCTTTTTGGTTTTTACTATGTTTACCCTCTTTTCTTTATTTTACTTTCTATCCTTCTTATCATCAGGATCTTTTGGTCTTCCCTGCAGTTGTTTTCCCTCTTTATGCTATGATGGGATGTTGTTGTTCTTCTTTTCTGTTTGAAATTAATCAATGGTTTATCTTATATGCATAATTGGGTTATTGGCCAACCTACTGGCTATTACTGGCAAAATTGGATTAATGTGACTAAGCAACCTGCTACTTAATTGTTTACTCTGAAAGTCTCTTACTGGATTGGCTTGTGGTGGGGAGCTGTTCATTACCTATCCCTTCCTATCTGCCACCTTCTACTCACTCTTACTATTTTCATACTTTTGAGTTGGGGTTTTCTTGACTTTCTTGCTACTTGCGACTTAATTATTGTTGGTATTAAGCGCCTTGATTTTTCGAACTAGATTAATACTACATGCTCTAGGGTTTTGGTTTGTCTTGTCCAACAAGTCTCTATTGAAGTTCTTGATTGCTTGGTGGATTTTTCTTTGAACCCCTTATTGGTTTTATATGCATATCATCTGAATTCATTGGTTTACCTTATCTACTACTATTTTCTCCATCTTATTTCAGTTAAAATTATAACTATTGCACTATTTATCCTGGATGGGTGGCTTTATGGAAAGCTAGCTAATTTTTGTTATCTTGGTTGTTTCTTATCTTGGAGATTTGCTGTCTTGATTTTTCAAGACTCCTATGTTGGCTCCATCTTTGTTGGTTGTAGGACTTGAGGGTCCTATGTTGAAATTTTTCGACATTCTTGTTCGATGGTTTTGGTGATTGATTCTTGTGGTTCTTTGCCTCCTATTTTATGATCTAACTTTGGTTATTAACAATTGCAATGTCTACTCGATTAGAGGTTTTATGGCCAACTTGTCCCTTCTGTCTTGGATGTTGCTATTTTGGCTGGTTTTTGCCTTGGCTATCCGTTGTCTTACATTTTCTGGATTCTAATGTTGATACTCATTTGAATCAACTTGTTGATTTTTCGGTGGGTTCCAATGTTGCATTAGCGCTTTTATTGGGTTGGCTCGATATGGTGTTCATCTCTTGATTGTTGTGATCTACATTACCTGTTGTTTCCTCTATCCCCATCTCGGTTCGATTTGGTTTGTGCTTATGTGCATTTGTCTATGAATGGGTGGTATTTTGGACATTTCTTGCCTTTTTGTTTGTCCTCTCTTAGTTGTTTGTTGATCTAGATTATCTCGATTCTTGGTCACGAATGCTTCTATTGGAGCCGTGAACTCTAACTTGTCCTTTACTTGGTGCTATTTTTGGTAGGTTGCGCCCTATTTCTGTTGGCTATTCGTCTTCCTTACAATTGCTTTTTCCAAATTACCGATATGGATATTAATAAGGGGTTGTTTCGCAAAGATTCATATATATATCATATGTTTGGGATGGTGTTAATTATAGGCTCATTGACTTGATTAGAAGGATTTCAGCAAGTTGTCTCCTCTGCTATTTTCTTGTGGAGGGATTATATGCTGGCCATTTACTTTTCTTGGATATGCCTTTTCATGAGGTTCTGGGAAAGATGGCTCATTCTCTTATGTTTATGTATTCTCATGTCAGGGTGACTATATTGATGATACTTTTCTTGAATGGGACACCTTATCCTTCAGCTCTTTGCAATTTCCTCTCTATATTAGATATGGTTTTGTTTAGGTTTGCAGGTAATAAAGCTCACAAGACTATCAACAACTGGGTGTTATCTCCTCACAGGTTTGTTGGCTATGATGGTTGTGATGTTGGTGTGACTGAGCCTGAGCCTCCTCTATCACAATTCCTTACTATCATTCTCAGATTATGTTGTTTTCATTTATCCTTTTGTCTGTATTACCTTAATTGTTCTAATCTCTTTCCTATTATAATTTTGCAGGTGATTCTCTCTTGTACTCTTGCAAGTTTGCTCCATATTATCATGCATTCTCACATCCTCCAGAGCATTGGCCCTAATCTTTCATTGGCTTATTATGTTAATCAACTTGTATCTTTTAATTGCTTTAATGTTTTCTTTTGCTTTTGGATGTACTTAGATAGGGGATTTACTCCTTAGGCTGATTGTAGCTCTTTGAGCAGTAGTTATGGAGTTTATCCCCTTTAAGGACCTTATAATCCACTTTTTGTGGCAATAAAATACCCCTACATGGGGTTTCCCTAAAAAAAAAAAAAAAAAAAAAAAAACCTAAACCCTAAACCATAAACCATAAGAACCTAAACTTAAACTAAATAAAACCTAAAATAAAATAAATAAATAAAACATAAATAAAAAAATAAACTAAAATAAAAACTTAAACTAAAACATAAACCTAAATCGAAATGTAACCTAAAAATGAAATAAAATAAAATAAAAAAATGAAAAGAAAACTAAAATAAAATAACTAAAACTTAAACTAAACTAAAAAATAAAATAAACCTAAAAATGAAAAATCTAATAAAATAAAATCTAAAATAAATAAAAAATAAAAAAAATAAATTAAAATAAATTAAAATAAAAAGTAAATAAAAACTTAAACCTAAAAAATAAACCTAAAAATAAATAAAAAATAAAACCACCCTAAACTAAAACAAAACCTAAACCTAAAATAAACAAAATAAAGTAAACCTAAACCTAAACTAAAATAAACTAAACTAAAATAAATAAAACCAAAACTTAAACTTAAAATAAACTAAACCTAAACCCAAAACTAAATAAAATTAAATAAACTAAAAATAAACATAAACTAAAAAATATAACATAGAAATAAACCTAAAATAAAAACCTAAAACTTAAACCTAATAAAAAATAAAATAAAAACATAAACATAAACCTAAAAATAAAAATAAAACCTAAACCTAAAAAAATAAAATAAAATTAAAACTAAACTAAAAAATAAACATAAACCTCAACCTAAAGCTAAAAAAATAAACTAAGATAAATAAACCTAAAATAAATAAACTAAACTAAATTAAAATAAAAAAAATAAACCTAAATAAAAATAATAAAATAAAATAAACTAAAATAAATAAAAAATTAAACTAAATAAACATAAACCTATCGGTTTACTTAAATACAAAAAAAAACTCTAAATCCTAAACTCTAAACCCTAGATCCTAAACCCTAAACCCTAAACCATAAACCCTAAACCTTAAAACTAACCTTAAACCATAAACCCTAAATCCTAAACCCAAAATTAACCCTTAACCCTAAACCTTAAACCCTAAACATTAAACCCTAAACCCTAAAGCCTAACCCTAACACTAAACTCTAAATCATAAACCCTAAACCCTAAACTCTAAACTAACCTAAACCCAAACCTGAATCCTAAAGAAATAAACTTAAACCCTAAACCTGTCTAACTATAAACCTGTTAACCTATACCCTAAAACCCTAAACTTAAATTAAACACTAAACCCTAAATAAAATTTTAAACCCTAAACCTAACCCTAACCTAAACCCTAAACCCTAAACCCTAAACCCTAAACCCTAAAACCCTAAACCATAAACTCTAAATTAACCCTAAACCCTAAAAAGCCTTAACCCTAAAGGCTAAACCCTAAATCCTACACCCTTAACCACAAACTATCCTTAAAACATATGGTAACACTAAAACCTAAACTATAAAATCTAAACTGTAAACTCTAGAAATCCTAAACACTAAAGCCTAAACACAAAATGCTAAACCTAAACCCTAAACCTTGATCTCTAATCCTAATCCCTAAAACCTAAAAGAATATAACCAAAAACCTTAAACTCTAAGCCATAAGCCTAAACTATAAGCCCTAAAACTATCCCTAAATCCTAAACCCTAAACTTATAACCCTAAACCCTAAATCATAAAACCCTAAACATAAACCATAAACCCCAGACCTTAAACCCTAAACCCTAATCCCTAAACCTTAAAGCCTAGACCCTAAACCCTAAACCCTAAACCCTAAAAGCCTAAAAACCTAAACCTAAACTAAATAAAACCTAAAAATAAAATAAATAAAAAAACCTAAATAAAAAACTAAAATAAAATTAAAACATAAACTAAAACATAAACTTAAATAGAAACCTAACCTAAAAATAAAATAGAATAAAATAAAAAAAATGAAAAGTAAACTAAAATAAAATAACTAAAAACTTAAACTAAACTAAAAAATAAAAAAAATTAAAAATGAAAAACCTAAATAAAATAAAACCTAAAATAAAATAAAATAAAAATAAAATAAACCTAAAATAAAATAAAATAAAAAGTAAAAAAAACCTAAACCTAAAAAATAAACCTAAAAATAAATAATAAATAAAACCACCCTAAACTAAAAAAAAAACCTAAACCTTAAATAAACAAAATAAAATAAACCTAAACCTAAACTAAAATAAACTAAACTAAAATAAATAAAACTTAAACCTAAACTTAAAATAAACTAAACCTAAACCCTAAACTAAATAAAATAAAATAAATAAAAATAAACCTAAACTTAAACTAAAAAATAAAACTTAGAAATAAACCTAAAATAAAAACCTAAAACTTAAACCTAAAAAAAATAAAATAAAAACATAAACATAAACCTAAAAATAAAAAAAAAAACTATTGAGATTTTCCTAATGTGTTTTTTAAAGAAGCTCATGTTTTTTACTTACCTTCGACCTTAAAGATGTATGGATTCATATTAGAGAAGCACATGATTTCTCTAATGTGTTTTTTAAACTTTGGAATAACACTATCCCTATTTCTTACTCTATTCTAACTTGGAGAATTTTGAAAAATTTCATCCCTGTTGATTCCTTGATGTGAGGTAAAGGTTTTTACTTATCTTCAAAATGATAGTGCTGCTTTCACATTGAGAATTTCAATCACGTATTTGTTAACGGAGCCATTGCTTCCAAACTTTGGGTTTGACATGATGAATTTTTTAATATTGACAAATTCAATGTCTCCTTAACTCTTTATCAACTTCTTGAGGTTTATTTTAAAAATACTATTAAAGGCCACATTATAGTGATAACTACTATCACTCATATGGTTCATATGGATAGACAGAAATGATGCAAAATATCGTGGGATTCCTATGAACCATAAGAGGATAATTGCCAGAATTAAAGATAAAATTTGTGCTTTATTTAATGCCAGTTTGATTAACTACAATCAATTTAAAGGCTGTAAATTTATGGCAAATAAACTGGGTTTTAACCTGTCAGACCATCCCAACTGTAAAGATGATAAGCTTGTTTATTGGAAAAAACCTCATGATAATATTTTTAAAATTAATACTAATGACTCCATTTCTCAAAATGCTTCTGGTTGTGGTGGCATTTTTAGAAATCTTAATGGTAAAGTTTTATGTGCCTTTGCTTATCCTCTTACTACATGTTATGTTCTCTTTGCGGAGCTAATGGCTATTAACAAAGCTATTGAGATTTGCCTACAAAAAGGTTGGCTCAATATTTGGATTGAGGTGGATGCCCTATCGATTGATGTTGACTTCCACCAAAGTGAGAAATTCAAAATTGTACTACCTCCTAAAGCATACTAGAGCTCTCCTATCTCAACTCTATTTTAAAATCACTCATGTTTGGCATGAAGGTAATGCATGTGTTGATTACCTTGATAATCTGGGTACTAGATTTGATGGAATAAAATTCTTTGATTAGCTTACACTTCCTAAACATTTGCATGGATTGGTTAATTTGGACAATACTAGACTTCCTTATCTCAGAAACTAATTTCATCCTATGTTTTGAACTGATTATAACTTGTATTACTTTATTTTATCTGTATGGCCATCTTTTGTTTATCTTTTGTTTATTTTTGTTGCTCCTCTTCATTTTATTGATGCATTTCCCTAATAATCTTTTCTAGTTCTATTGTCATCTATGTAGCATCTGCTATTGGCTTTCTGTTAATTATCCAATCTTTTTTTGGGGTCTTACTGTATCTGTTGTTTCCCTTGCGAATGGAAATGTGCTTCCTGTTTCCCTAATCTGTTGGATTGAGATGTCTTATTTTCTGATCTGCAAGGATAGACTGCTTGCCATCAATACTATTTTTGGGACTCACTGTATTTTGCATTTCTTTTCACGATTGAGATTATTTCCTGTCTCTTTTCCTGTTGCTATTCTCAAACTGATTTTTCTTTCTGGCTACCTGCATTGGAGGCTCATGTATTTGTTGTTGTAGTTGTTGGTTTGCTATGATTTTCATAGCTTCATGGTGGGCCCTACTTTATTTATATTTTCCCTCTTAAATAGGGCTGTGGCTCTTATTTTGCTCACCAACTCCCCTTCCTCAACCTGTAAGGAAAGAATGTTAAATTTACTTATTATTACTTCTTTTTCTTTGCAAGATTGGATTTGCTTCTTGCCTTCCTTTCATCCTAATTTTATTGATGATGCTGGATTAGCTTTTGGTCTGCTTTTCCTTATCTTGAAGGATTTTAATGATGGTTTTCTTCTGATCCTTATTTTGGGTCTATATAATACTACTGTTACTGATTGGATTACCCTCTATTGGGTGCACTATTTGGTTTGTTGTCTTGGTTTGTTGTCTTGGTTGTTGGCTGAATGGATTATCGGGTTTTATGCCCAGCAAGCTACTACTGGGGTTATTTTTCTTATGGTTTTTTTATGTTGTTTGTGGTGGGGTGCAGCTTATCACCTATGGCTTGTGGTCTATCTAATCTGTCACTGCATTCCCATCTTGGTTCTGTTAGACTTGTGTAGTTCCTATTGTGTTTATGCTATTAACTTGGTGTTTGTTAACATCTGCATTGTTTATTCTGGATGGTATCCTTTTTATGGGCTGTATTCATGGCCTGTAAGTTTCATATGATTATTAATGGTATTGTTGTGATTACATTATTAACAAGGGGGTTGTTAACATCTGTATTGCTAATTCTGAATGGGCACCTTTCTATGGGCTGTATTCTTAGGCTGTATTCCTGGCCTGTAAGTTTCATATGATTTAGGATGGTGTTATTTACATGCTAATTGATATGCTTAGCAGGATTTCAGCTGGCTTTTCAGCCGATTGTCTATTATTTCTAACTGCTAGCCTTCGCTATTTACTTGTGGTGGGTTTTCTGGGCTTAATTTTACTCTTGGATCTGGTATTAATAAGGTGGATGTGGCCAAGATGGTTCATTTTTATATGGGTAGGGATTCTCATGCTATGGTGACTATATTGGTGATACTTATCTTATATGGGATAATCCCTTTCCCATTCTGCTCTATTGTCTCCTTTTCTATAGTGTATATGGCTTTGTTTAGGTTTGCAGGTACTAAGGCTCATAAGACTTTAAACAAATGGCTGCTATCTTCCCATAGGTTTGTAGGCTATGATGGTTGTGATGATTTCACTCCTTTTTGGTTTGGTAGTAGCTCTTGTGATGAAACCCTTTCACTGAAGTTTGGATGCTCAGATTTCCATCTACCCTAATTTGGTGTGACTGAGCCTGAGTCTTCTCTCACACACTTCTCTATAATTTTTCTCAGTTTATGCTGCTTTTACCTTCCACTTTGTTTATATTACCCTAATTGTGCTAAATTTTATTTTTCTACATATTTGTAGATGTATTTTTCTCTTTCTCTTGCAGGTTAGTTCCCTAGTGGCATGCATTCTCTCATCCTGAAGAGCTTTGGCCCAGATTTATCCATTGGCTTCTCTATGTTAATAATTTTATATCTTTTGCTTTCATTTTCTCTTTTATTTTGCTTTTAGATGTACTTAAATAAGGGATTTACTCTCTAGGCTGATTGTAGCTCTTTGAGCAGTAATTTTGGAGTTTATCCCCTCTTGAGGACCTTGTAACCCTCTTTTTGTGGCAATAAAATTCCCCCTACATGGGGTTTCACAAAAAAAAACTTTAAATTCTAAAAACTTAAAAGCGTAAACCCAAACTTAAATAAAACCTAAAAAAATAAACCTAAAACTAAATAGAATAAAATAATAAAATAAAATAAAAACCTAAACTTAAATCAAATCCTAAACCTAAACCTAAACCTAAAATAAAAGAAAATAAAAAAATAAAAACTAAAGTGAAATAAAATAAATAAAAACATAAACTAAACTATAAAATAAAATAAACCTAAAACTAAAAAACCTAAATAAAATAAAAACTAAATAAAAAATAAAAATAAAAATAAAAATAAAAATAAAATAAACTTAAAATAAATTAAAATAAAAACTAAATAAAATCCTAAACCTAAAAAATAAACCTACAAATAAATAAAAAATAAAACCTAAACCCTAAACTAAAAGAAAAACCTAAACCTCAAATAAAAATAATAAAATAAACCTAAACCTAAACTAAAATAAATAAAACCTAAACCTAAACCTAAAATAAAGTAAACTTAAACCCTAAATAAAATAAAATAAAATAAACTAAAAATAAACCTAAACATAAATTTAATAATAAAACCTACAAATAAACATAAAATAAAAACCTAAAACCTAAACATAAACCTAAAAACAAAAAATAAAACTTAAACCTAAAAAATAAATTAACAATAAAACTAAACTAATAAATTAACATAAACCTAAACCTAAAGCTTAAAAATAAACTAAAAAACCTAAACTAAAATAAATAAACCTAAAATAAATAAACTAAACTAAATAAAAATAAAAAATAAAACTAAATAAAAATAAAAATTAAAAAATAAACTAAAAAAACCCCTAAACCTAAGCCTTAAACCCTAAACCCTAACTCCTAAACCCTAAACCCTAAACACCAAACTCTAAAACTAAGCCTAAAACATAACCCTAGTCGTGAACTCTAAAAACTAAACCCTAAAACCCTTAATCTTAAACCCTAAATAAACCTTAAATCGTAAATCTTAAACCATAAAAACCCTAAACCGGAACAAACATTAAACCCTAAGCTAACTCTAAACCCTAAACACTAAACACTTAACCTTAAAAACCCTAAACATGAAAGCCTAAACACTGAACCCTAAACCCTAAACCTTACCCCTAAACCCTAAACCTAAAACCCTAAACCCTAAACCCTAAATCCTAAGCATAAACCCTAAAAACCAAAAAACCTAAACTTAAACTATATAAAACCTAAATAATAAATAAATCAAAAAACCTATACCTAAAAAAATTAAGAAATAAATAAATTAAAAACTAAACTAAAACCTAAACCTAAAAATAAAAATAAAATATAATAAGAAGTAAAAATAAACTAAAATAAAATAAATAAAATATAAATTAAACTAAAACAAACCTAAGAAATAAAAACATAAATAAAATAAAAGCTAAATATTAAATAAAAAATAAAATCCAAAACCTAAACCAAAAAAATAAAAATAAAAATAAAATAAAAATAAAATAAACTAAATAAAATAAAAATAAACCTAAAATAACATAAAATAAGCTATAAGAAATAAAACCTAAACCTAAACTTAAACTTAAACAAAATAAAATAAAACAAACTAAAAATAAACCTAAACCTAAACAAAAGAAATAAAACCTAAAAATAAACCTAAAATAAAAACCTAAAACATAAACCTAAAAAAATAAAATAAAAACCTAAACTGAAACCTAAAAATAAAAAATAAAACATAAACCTAAAAAATAAAATCTAAAAATAAACCTAAAACCTAAACCTAAAAAATAAAATAAAAACCTAAACCTAAAAATAAAAAATAAAACCTAAACATAAAACATAAAATGAAAATAAAACTAAACTAAAAAACAAATCTAAACATAAACCTAAACCTAAAAAATAAACTAAAATAAAAAACCTAAACTAATATAAGTAAACTAAAAATAAATAAACTAAACTAAATTAAAATAAAAATAAACCTAAATAAAAATTAAAAATAAAATAAACTAAATAAAATTAAACCAACTAGTTTACTTAGTTTCAACAAAAAAAAACCATAAACCTAAATCTTAAGCCCTAAACCTTAAACCCTAAACCCTAAATAAAAAAACTAACCCTAAACCCTAAAAGCTAAACCAACAACACTAAACCTACAACCATAAACCCTAAACCTAAACCCTAAAAAACCCTAAACCCTAAACCCTAAACTCTAAACCCTAAACCCTAAACCATAAACCCTAAACCCTATACCCTAAACCTTAACCCTAGACCCAAACTCTAAACCTTAAAAGCATAAACCTTAAAACCCTAAACCCTAAACCCTAAAGCCTAACACTAAACTAAATCAAACTAAACCTAAACCTAAATCTACACCCTAAACCCTAAAAATTTTAAAACCCTAAAACTAAAACCTAAACTATAAACCTAAACTATAAATAAACCTAAACACTAAACCTAAACATAAATTTAAACCTAAACACTAAACCCTAAATTTTAAACTGATCTAATTCTAATCCTAAACCTAAAATTATATAACTAAAACCTAAACTAAACCTAAGAAACCCTAAACCTAAAATCAACCTAAACTAAACCTAAACCCTAAATTATAACTATAAACCTAAATACTAAACCAAACCCCCTAAACTTAAACTATAAACCTTAAACTCTAAAACCAAACCTAAACCTAAACTTAAACCTAACTTAAACCTAAACCTAAACTCAAACCTAAAACCTAAACTTCCCTAACTAACAAACTTAAACTTAAACCCAACTAACCAACCTTAAACTCAATAAGTTTTAACTGAGCCAAACTCTAAATCTAAACTTGGGCTAAACCTTAACTACAAACCCTAAATCATAAACTATAAACCTTAAACCCTAAAGCTAAAACACTAACTTAAACCTGATAATCCACCCTTAAACCCTATCAACCTAAAACTAAACTATTTAAACTAAAGTTTTAAATCCTAAACTATAAACTCCTAAATCCTGAACTAAACCCTAAACCTACAACCCTAAACTCTAAACTAAACCCTAAAACCTTAAACCCTAAATAATGAACCCTAAACCCTAAACTCTAAAACATAAACCCTAAACCCTAAACCCTAAACACTAAACCCTAACCCTAAACCCTATATTGTAAAAACCTAAAAGCCTAAACCCAAATTTAAATAAAACCTAAAAAGAAAAATAAACCTAAAACTAAATAAATAAAATAATAAAGTAAAATAAAAATAAACTAAAATCTAATCCTAAACCTAAACTTAAACCTAAAATAAAAGAAAATAAAAAATAAAAACTAAATAGAATAAAATAAATAAAAACATAAACTAAACTATAAAATAAAAGAAACCTAAAACTAAAAAACCTAATAAAATAAAAATTAAATAAAAATAAAAATAAAAAACATAATATAAATTAAAATAAAAACTAAATAAAAACCTAAACCTAAAAAAATAAACGTAAAAATAAATATAAAATAAAACCTAAACCTCAAATAAAAATAATAAAATAAACCTAAACCTAGACTAAAATAAATAAAACCTAAACCTAAAGCTAAAATAAAGTAAACTTAAACCCTAAATTAAAACCAATAAAATAAACTAAAAATAAACCTAAACATAAATTTTAAAATAAAACCAAAAAATAAACCTAAAATAAAAACCTAAAACCTAAACCTAAACCTAAAAAAAAAAATAAAACCTAAACTTAAAAAATAAATTAACAATAAAACTAAACTAAAAAATAAACATAAACCAAAACCTAAAGCTTAAAAATAAACTAAAAAAAACCTAAACTAAAATAAATAAACCTAAAATAAATAAACTAAACTAAATAAAAAACTAAATAAAAATAAAAATTAAAAAATAAACTAAAAAAACCCCTAATCCCTAAGCCTTATACCCTAAACCCTAAGCCCTAATCCCTAAACCCTAAACACCAAACCCTAAAACTAAGCCTAAACCATAACCCTAGCCCTGAATTCTAAAAAGTAAACCTTAAAACCCTTAATCTTAAACCCTAAATAAACCTTAAATCGTAAACCTTAAACCCTAAAAACCTTAAACCCTAAACAAACATTAAACCCTAAGATAAATCTAAACCCTAAACACTAAACACTAAACCTTAAAAACCCTAAACCTTAAAGCCTAAACAATGAACCCTAAACCCTAAACCTTACCCCTAAACCCTAAACCTAAAACCCTAAACCCTAAACCCTAAATCCTAAGCATAAACCCTAAAAACCTAAAAACCTAAACCTAAACTATATAAAACCTTAAAAAAAAACCTACACCTAAAAATATTTAAAAAAATAAAATAAAAACCTAAACTAAAACCTAAACTTAAAAATAAAACCAAATATAATAAGATGTAAAAATAAACTAAAATAAAATAAATAAAATATAAACTAAACTAAAATAAACCTAAGAAATAAATAAAAAAATAAAATAAAAGGTAAATCTTAAATAAAAAATAAAATCTAGAACCTAAACCAAAAAAATTAAACATAAAATAAAAATAAAATAAAATAAAAATAAACCTAAAATTACATAAAATAAACTAAAATAAATAAAACCTAAACCTAAACTTAAACCTAAACAAAATAAAATAAAATAAACTAAAAATAAACCTAAACCTAAATAAAAAAATAAAACCTAAAAATAAACCTAAAATATAAACCTAAAAAAATAAAATAAAACCTAAACTGAAACCTAAAAATAAAAAATAAAACAAAAAGCTAAAAAATAAAATCTAAAAATAAACCTAAAATAAAAACCTAAAACCTAAACCTAAAAAACAAAATAAAAACCTAAACCTAAAAAATAAAAAATAAAACCTAAACATAAAATGTAAAAATGAAAATAAAACTAAACTACAAGACAAATCTAAACATAAACTTAAACTAAAAATTAACTATAATAAAAAACCTAAATTAAAATAAGTAAACATAAAATAAATAAACTAAACTAAATTAAAATAAAAAATAAACCTAAATAAAAATTAAAAATAAAATAAACTAAATAAAACTAAACCTACCAGTTTACTTAATTTCAAAAAAAAAATCAAAACCCTAAAACTTAAGCCCTAAACCCTAAACCCTAAACCCTAAACCCTAAATAAAAATACTAACCCAAAACCCTAAACGCAAAACCAACAACGCTAAACCTACAACCATAAACCCTAAACCCTAAACCCTAAACCTTGACCTTAGACCCAAACCCTAAACCCTAAAAGAATAAACCTTAAAACCCTAAACCCTAAACCCTAAACCCTAAATGCTATACTATAAACCATAAATGTTAAACCCTAAACCCTAACCCTGAACCCTAAACCCTAAATCTTAAATCTCAAACCCTAAACATAAACCTAAAGTAACTAAATAATTTAAAAAATTAACCTAAACCCTAAGAGATAATAAACTTAAGCTTAAACCTAAACCCTAAGAATGCTCATAACCTTGACAGCAAGAACATCACCATTAACCAAAGTAAGTCTAGATCTAGTAGTGGAGGCAAAGGCTGAGGAGGAAATTTTTGCAGTGGTTGTGGGGAATCTGGGGTTGCTGGTGGATATGGAGCTGGTGGTTAGTGCAATGGTGGTTATGGAGGCAGGAGGAGCATTGGAGGTTATAGCCATGGTGGTAGTGGAGGAAGAGATCAAAAATATGATGGTGGATCCTACTACTTGAGAGGCCAGGGTGGTTCTGATGGGAACTAGAGAAACTGAAGAACTATCGATCCAATTTGCTGCTTATGGAACTGTCTTTATAATAGAGACAGTTTTAATTATCTAAGGTTTTTTATTTGCTCTATGCATGCTCATTTTTTTATCTATGTCGTTATTTGTGTCTTAGAGAACTTGGTGTGTTACTTAGTTGATGAAATCACACTAAAATCGAAAAGAAGAAATCTTAAATTTGAATTTATTCTCTGTTAAAAAAAACCAAAAACCCTAAACCCTAAACTAAAACCTAAACCCTAAATCTAAAATCTAAACACTAAACCTAAACCATAAAAATAAAAAAATAAAATAAAAAAAAAATTTTAAACCTAAAACTAGCCTAAACCTTAAACCTACAACTCTAAACCCTAAACCCTAAACCCCATAACCCTAAACCCAAATCCTAAACCCTAAACCCTAATAAGAAACTAATACAACACTAAACTAAACTAACTAAAACTAAAACTAATAAATAATAAACTAAAATTGATGAACTAATAATAGACATAAACTAATAATAAACTATAACAAAACTAATAAAATTAACAAAACTAAATGACTAAATAATAACCAAAGAACTAATAAACTAAGAATAATAAAAACCAACTAAACTAATAAACAAAGTAATAACTAAATTAAACATAAACAAAAAACCCCACTAAAAAACTAACTAAAAAATAAACAAAACTACTAAAATTAATAAAAACTAAACTAAACCTAAACTAATAGCTAAAACTAAATTAATAAACTAACTAAATTAAACCCTAATAAATAACTAACTAATAATAATAACCTAAACCCTAAGCATAACTAACTTAATAAATAACTAACTTATAATAAAACTATACCCAATAACTAAACTAATAATAACAAAACTAACTAAACTAAAACTAATAACTAATAAACTAAACTAATAAATTAACTAAATAACTAAGAAATAACTAATAATAAAAACTAACTAATAACTAAAACTAATAACTAAACTAAACTAATAAACAAATAAACTAACTAAACCTAATAATAAACTAACTACATAATAATAACTAAAACTAATAATAAAACTAAAAAACCTAATAAACTAAAACTAAATAACTAATAATAACTAATAATAACTAACACTAAACTAATAAACTAATAATATATTAAACTAAATAAAATAAATAACTAAACTAATAATAATAATAATAATAATAATAATAATAATATAATAATAAATGAACTAATAATAAACTAAATAATAAATAAAACATAAATAAATAAATAAACTTAATAATAATAAACAAACCTAATAAACTAACTAATAATAATAAACTAAGAAAACAAATTAAACTAATAAACTAATAATGAATAATAATAAAAAAGAAACTAAACTAAAAATTAATAATAACTAAAAATACACTAAATAATAATAAAACCTAATAACATAAAAAACTAACTAAACTTAACTAATAATAATAAACTAAATAATAAATAACTAAAACTAAACTAAACTAAACACAAAACTAACTAAACTAATAAATAATATTAAACTAAATGAAAACTAACTAATAAACTAATAACTAACTAAAAATAATAAACCAATAATAACTAAACTAACCAAATAAATAACTAATAACCAAACTAACTAAAACTAACAAACTAATAATAATAATTAAAACTAATAATATAATAATATAATAATAACTAATTAAACTAAACAAAACCTAAAAAAAAACTAAACTAATAATAATAAAATAAATAAAAACAAACTAAACTAAAGTAAAATAACTAATAACTAAACTAATAAAATAAATAATAATAACTAAACAATAACTAAATAAAACTAATAAAATGATAATAAAACTAAACTAAAACTAACTAATAACTAACTAATAAACCTAATAAACTAATAAATAATAAACTAAACATTTAATAATAATAATAAAAAAACTAAAACTAATAATTAACTAAATAAAACTAATAATTAATAACTAATAACAAATAAACTAATAAACTAATAAATGAACTAACAGAAAAAAACTAACTAATAAAACTAAACTGATTAATAAAGAAACCTAAACACACAAATAATAAAATACTAAAACTAAACTAATAAACTAATAATAATAACTAAATAACAAATTAAAACTAAACCCTAAACCTAAACTAATAAACTATAAAAATAAATTACTAAATAAACATAATAATAACTAAACCTAATAAAAACTAATAATAACAATAATAATAAAAAAAACACCTAACTAAAAAATTAATAATAACTAACTAATAATAAACTAATAAACTAATAACTAAATAAAATAAAACTAACTAAATAACTAAACTAATAAACCTAATAAATAGACTAATAATAATAGTAATAAAACCAACTAACAATAACTAAACTAATAAAAATTAATAATAATAATAACTAATAACTAACTAACAAAACTAATAATAATAAAACTAATAATAAATTAACTAATAAATAACTGAATAACTAAACCCTACACCCTAACTAAATAAATAAACTAAATAATAATGACAAAACTAATAATAATAAACATAAACTCATAATAATACTAATAAACTAAAGAAAAACTAAACTAAAACTAGTAATAAACCAAATAACTAAACTAATAATAATAATAAATAATAAATAACTAATAGTAACTAAAAAAGCTAAACCATAAACTAACTAAATACTAATAATAATAAACTAAAAACCTAAACCCATAAACTAATAAAACTAATAAACTAAACTAATAAATAAATAAATAAACTAACAAAACTAATCTAATAAAGCTAAACCATTAACTAAAACTAACTAAAACCTAAATAGTAATAAAACCATAAACTAATAATAATAACTAACTAAATTAAATAAATAACTAACTAAGTAATAATAACTAAATAAACTAATAATTACAAATAATAACTTATAATAAACTAAAATAAATTAAGCCCCAATAAATAAACTAACTAAATAAACTAATGAACTAAACCAAAAATGCTCCCCACCTTGCTAAACTAACCTAAAATAATAATTACTAAAACTAAAACTAATAAAACTAAACTCATAACCTAACTAAAACTAAATTAACTAAACTAAACATAAAACTAATAATGAACTAATAATAACCTAAAACTAATAAAACCTAATAATAACTAATAAACACTAAACCTAAAATCTAATCCCTAAATCCAAACTAAACCCTCTTATTGAGCGATTTCAGGATCCCTTGAATTCTTGGTGAGTTTTGAGCACTCTCTTAGTTTATAGATTTCTACCGATCTCGACATGTTCTTGTCATGACGCTATGACCCATGGAGTCAGCGTCTTCAAATCCATGTGTTAAATCCCATGTGCTGATGGATCCTGCTAGGGCATTAGATATTTTAGGTAATCCTACCTCTAAATTACCCGCTGTTACTAAATCTTTCAAAGAGGCTTTAGCTAGTAAGAGTTCCTCCACCGAGCCTCCTTTGAATTTGCTTCATATGACTTTTAAAGGTACTGATAATTATGATTTTAGATGAGGATATTGAAAGATTAGCTGAGCCTTGTACTTTTTTTTATTGGAAAATTTTCATTAAATGGCCAAAGATGGAAGATATTCATTTTTTATCATAGCTTAAATTTATCTGGTTCTTTTTCTATTGGGTTGATTGATGCAAGGCATGTTCTGATTAATCTTTCTAAAGACCTTGATTATGGAATAAACTTTTTCTAGGAATTCTTACTATGTTTTCAATTGTCAAATGTGTATTTTGAAGTGGACGCCTATGTTTAATGTTAATGAAGTGTCTCCTATTATTCCCATTTGAATTTGTTTACCTAACTTGTATATTCACCTATTTAATCATCAGATTCTTTATGCTATTGGGTCAATTTTTTGTTGGCCCTTGCAAGTTGATCAAGCAACAACTACTTCTTCTTGACCGTATGTTGGTAGAATTCTTGTAGAGATTGATATTAGTAAAAAATATCCGAAAGAAATTTGGTTGGGTTAGAAGAAATGCGATTATTTTCAAAAAGTTATTTTTAAGAACTTTCCCATTTTTTGTAATCGTAAGATTCATAGGCATGAAATTTCTAAATGCATTATTGTTCATCCCTCTCTTAGAAAGAAAATGACCATTAAGAATTCAATTGTTGAAAAAATTGATGATTCTCTCAAGTTGGATAATGGAAAATCTATTTTTCAAAATTTTAATGTTTTGTAAAACCATATTTTTGAATCTTTTGAAAAAGTTTTACCTATTAATGATTTGTCTAATGTGGAAGGTAATTTTGATGTTTGTAAAAAGGTTTTAACTAAAAATCATGTTTTAAGTGCTTCTTTTGATGATTTGGTTAAAGGGAAGACTTTAGGGGTTGTGGTTAATGATTCTAATGGTTTGGATGTTATGCATAAGTCCTTTCATGATGATGGTTCGAATATTGTTAATGCCAACACCATTTCCAATCGGTTATTATGTTTCTTTTCTCTATGTATGCTTTAGATCATGGGAAAGAGACTATTTCTTGATTGAGAATGGTGGTGAAAAGAATGTTCTTATTTCTGATATTTTAACTTCTACTCATGACAATCTTGTTAATATTGGTGATCCTTCTTAAAAAAATATATTTAGATACCTGTGACAATTCTCTCATTATGAATAGTTCTATTTCAGTTCAAAATGATGGTTTTTCTATGGCTAGTAATTATGTTCACAATTTTGGTAATATGCTATGTGTTTCTATGGGATTTGAATTTTAATCCCTTACATAAAGATTGTACTAAATATCTGGATTTTGATCTCTTGCTTCTTTTATGAATGAAGATAGGAAGGATACACTTTATATTTTGTTGGAAGGCAAAAATATTGATAATTGTCTTTTTAATAAAGTTGTTTTGTTCATTCTTTAACTTCTGATTTTGAAATGCGTACTATTTATAATTTTCCTTTGTCTAGTGTTGTGGATGATTCTGAATGCTCTTCTTTCAAATTGATAGCTTCTACTGATCCCCATGCATTTTATAATAATATTGATTCATTTTTGGATGGAGATATTTTGGAGAAAGGGTATGGTTATAAAACTATTTACAAGAAGAAAAAGAAAAAAGTGTTCATATTTATGCCCCTCCAAACTTGCCAAAGGTTACTGGTTCCAAAGCTTCTTGGAAATAATCTCTCTTGTCCTTGGGTGATTTTTACTTTTGGCTAGTTTTTTCTCTATTGGCTGAGCTTTTACAGTGTCTTTTCTTGCTAGCTAGAGTATTGGCTTCTTGGCTAATTTTCCTCCTTGGTTTTTGGGTTATTTACTTTTTTTTTTTTTTTTAGTTAGTTTTGGCTTTTTCTTGTTATTTTGCCTTTGGTTGGTTGGTGTTATTGCTCTATTTGTTGGTGGTAGGTTGGTTTTTATTTGGACATGTAGTTTTCAATTGGTTAATTGTTTCTCAAGATATTTATTTTAGCTTTTGTTGCTTCTTCTTTTTTTTGGTTGGTTTTGGTTCTCTTGCTCTTCGGCTATTTTCCTGGTGCTCTTGTATGTCTATTATGTTATTGTTTTCTCCCTTTCCTTGGTGGCTTTGGATTGGTGTTGTTGTGGGCTCTATTGGCTTGATGCCTTGCTAGTTTTGGTTTGGTGTTGTTGTGGGATCTGTTGGCTTTGTCTTTGAGGGCTCCTTTTTTTGGGCTATGTGCTTCTTTTCTCCCACTTTTTTAAGAGCTGTTCATATTTGGTTTTGTTGGCATTATCTTATGTTAATTTTATATGTTGCTCTCCTCTCTCTCTTTCTATTTCCTTAGCATCACCTTTCTTTGGTTGTGTAAAATATTATGATAGGTTTGCATTTTCTTTATGGATGGTTATGATGATATGATGGATTTTTCCTTGATATTTTATGGTCGATGACTTTCTATTTGTAACCTTCTTTGAAGCCGGATACACTTAGGATTTGATGCCCCTCATTAATATGATTATCCTTCTTTCCTAATATTTGAGCCTAAGTTTTTTCTCTTTATGTTTTCAGATCTCCTTCTAGCTAAGATTTCTTATAGGTTGCAGGTTCTCTTTTTTAGTTGGTCTCTTCTTCTTCTTGGAAGGAGCTAGAGTCCTACTGATGGTCTCTTTTTTCTTAGATGGCTGGAGTTGTTTACATTTGCAGGTTGCAGGTTTCCTTTTCTTATGGATCTTCCTCTCTTTGGAGGTTCTTTTGGAGCTCCATGGATTCTTCCCTATCTTTTACTTGTTTTTAAGTTTTGTCTTTGTCTTGGTTTTTTTTCTTTATTGCTCTTTGATGTATTAGTTTAGGGACTAAACTCTTAGGATTCTCAGTAGCTCTTGAGTTGTAGTTTTTATTTTTAAGTTTAGTCTTTAATATGGTCTTCTGTACCTATTTTTCAAAGCAATAAATTCCTTTTAGTTAAAAAATCCTAAACCCTAAACCCTAAAACATTAACCCCAAAACCACTAAACCTAAACCTAAACCTAAAAAAAAAACCTAAAACCTAAACCTAAATTAAATAAAACCTAAAATTAAATAAAAAAACCTAAACCTAAATAAAATAAAAAAGAAAAATAAAACCTAAACTAAAACCTAAACTAAACCAAAAATGAAATTAAATAAAAAATAAATTGAAATATAATAAATAAAAACCTAAACTAAACTACAAAATAAAATATATCTAAGAATAAAAAACTTAAATAAAATAAAACTAAATGTAAGCTAAAATGAAAATAAACCTAAAATAAAATAAAATAAAAACTAAATAAAACCTAACTTAAAAAATAAACCTAAAAAGAAATAAAAGATAAAACCTAATCCCTAAACTAAAAAAATAAACCTAAAATAAAAATAAACTAAACAAAATAAAATAAAACTAAACCTAAACTAAAATAAACTAAACTAAAATAAATAAAATCTAAACCTAAACCTAAAATAAACTAATCTTAAACCTAAAAAACTAAATAAAATAAAATAAACTAAAATAAACCTAAACCTAAAATAAAAAAATAAAATTAAAATAAACCTAAAATAAAAATCTAAAACCAAAACCAAAAAAAAAATAAAATAAAACCTAAACCTAAACCTAAAATTAAAATAAACCTAAACCTAAAATAAAATAAGACTCAACTAAAAAAATAAGCCTAAACCTAAAAAAATAAACTAAAATAAAAACCCTAAATTAAAAATAAATAAACCTAAAATAAATAAACTAAATTAAATGAAAATAAAAAGTAAACCTAAATAAAAATAAAAATAATATAAACTAAAATAAATAAATAAAAAAATATAAAGAAACTAAAGAAACCTAAGCCTACTGGTTTACTTAATTTTTTTTAAAAACAACCTAAAGGCTAAATCTTTAACCCTAAACCCTAACCCTACAACACTAAACCTATAGCCATAAACCCTAACCCCTAAATCCTAAACCCTAAACCTTATCCCTAAACCCTAAAAGAATATACCCTAAAACCCTAAACCCTAAACCATAAACCCCTATTGAGCTAATTTTTAAAAAAGGTGATCTTAAAGAAGTGAGGGAAGAGGATGTGAAATACGTTGTTGGTACTCCTACCTATGTTGGTCTTGTTGCACCTATTATTATTATGCTTACTCTAGGCATCACTGGTTTGGATCCTTCATTGACTTCTTCTTTCTAGGTTCTCAACATCCCAACTAAGATCAAAAGTAAATTAGCACCAGTTGAGATTAAGAAAGGCAATAAGATGGGATCCTTAAAGGCTGCTCTCTTTGCTAAGTTGAGGATTAAGCCATTCTTTTATGGCCTTGTCATTTAGTCTGTGTATGATGATGGTTCAGTGTTTAGTCCTGAGGTGCTTGACCTAATTGAAGATGATCTCATCGAGAGGTTTTCAGTATGCCTTTCAATGATCACTTCTCTTGTTGGCCCTCTCTTATCCCACCCTTGTTGCAACGCCCCACTTGTTCATCAATTCTTACAAGAATGCTCATTGATTGCCGATTACACATACTGCAGATGAGAAGGTTAAATAGTATTTCAAGGATCAAGAATTTGATTAATGTCTGATTTGCTACTCCTCCTCCTACATAGTAAGAAAAGAAGGAATTCTCGAGAATATGATGATATGTGTTTCAACTTATTCGACTAAGATTTCTTGGCCTTCTACAAAATAAACTTTTATTGTCTTTGGGAATTAAATCATTTTGTCAAATACTATTTTTGTGAATTTTTGAATTGCACTTTATTTTATCATGTTTTATTAATTTTTAGAGGATAATGTCGTGTTTGATTTCGTAATTTCTTATTTGTTATGGAATCAATTGAGTTTAAAATATATATAAAAAAAACCTTAAACCCTAAACCCTAAACCCTAACCATAAACCCTAAATCATAAACCCTAAACCCTAAACCTAAAGTAACTAAATAAATTTAAAATAAAACCTAAGCCCTAACACCTAATAAACCTAAACCTAATCCTTAACCTTAAGAATGGGCAGAAATTTGACAACATGAACATCACTGTCAACTGATCAGATTGTGATCTTATCACAATAGTGTTAGGGGATAATCATTTGTGGATATGGAGGTGGTGGTTATGGAGGAGGAGCGATGGAGGTTACAACCATGGTGGTGGTGGGGGAGAGATCAATGATGGTGGATCCTACTACTTGAGAATTGAGGTGGTTTTGATGGGAAACAAATAAGATCTATCTAATTCTTATGAAATTATGTCTTCTATATTTTTATATTTTTATTTTGCTCTATGCATGCTCATTTTTTATCTATGTCATTGATTGTGTCTTAGAAACTTAGTGTGTTACTTGGTTGATTAAATCGAGAAGAAGAAATTTTGAATTTAAATATACTCTACGTAACAAGAAAAACCAAAAATCGTAAACCCAAAACTAAAACTTGAACCCTAAACCAAAATCCTAAATCGTAAACCCTAAACCCATAAAGCCTAAAAATAAAACCCTAACCCTAAACCTAAACCTAAACAACCCTATACCATAAATAAACCTTAAATATAAACTAAACCTAAACCCAAAACCCAAAACCCAAAACCCTAAACCCTAAAACCTTAAACCATAAACTGTAAAGCCTAAACACAAAACACTAAACCTAAATCCTAAACCCTAACCTTAAACCCTAAACACTAAACTAAAACCTAAACTTGCAAATTTACTTAATTAAAAAAAACCCTAAACCTAAATCATAAACCTTAAAACTAACCATAAACCCTTAACCCAAAACTTTAAAACCCTAAACCCTAAATCCTAAACCCAAAACCCTAAACACTAAACCCTAAAACCCTAAACCCTAAACCCTAAATCCTAAACCCTAAAATATACAACACTAAACCCTAAACACTAAACCTCAAACCCTTAACCCTAAACCCTAAATACTAAAAAACCTAAACTAAAACCTAAACCTAAACTAAATAAAACTTAATAATAAAATAAATTAATAAACTTAAACCTTGATAAAATAATAAAATAAAATAAAATAAAAACCTAAACTAAGACCTAAACATAAACCTAAGCCTAAACCTAAACTAAAAAATAAAATAAAATAAAAAATATAAAATTAAACTCAAATTAAATAAATAAAAACCTAAACTAAACTAAAGAATAAAATTAATCAAGAAATACAAAATAAAAATAAAATAAAAACTAACCATAAAATAAAAATAAAATTAACCCAAAATAAAATAAAATAAAAACTAAATAAAAACCTAAACCTAAAAATAAAACTTAAAAATAAATAAAAAATAAAACCTAAAGCCTAAACTTAAAAAAAATAAACTTAAGATAAATAATAAAAAATAAACTTAAACCTAAACTAAAATAAACTAAACTAAAATAAACTAAACTAAAATAAATAAAACCTAAACCTAAACATAAAATAAGCTAAACCTAAACCCTAAACTAAATAAAATGAAATAAGACCTTAAAATAATTAAAATAAAAAGCTAACACCTAAACCTAAAAAAAAACCTAAACCTAAACCTAAAAATAAATAATAAAAAATAAACCTAAAAAAATAAATAAACTAAAACTAAAACTAAATAATCATAAACTGACCTAAACCTAAAAAATAAACAAAACTAAAAACCCTAAACTAAAATGAATAAATTTAAAATAAATAAACTAAACTAAATAAAAATAAAAAATAAACCTAAACAAAAATAAAAATTAAAATAAACTAAAATAAATAAATAAAATAAACTAAAATAAATAAAAAATAAACTAAATAAAACAAAACCTACAACCCTAAACCCTAAACCATAAACCCTAAGAACCTAAAAACCTAAACCTAAACTAAATAATTCCTTAAAATAAAATAAATAAAAGTACATAAACCAAAATAAAATAAAATAAAATAAAAACCTAAACAAAACTAAAAAATAAAATAAACCTAAAATAAAAAACCTAAATATAATAAAAAGTATACATAAAAGAAAAATAAAATAAACATAATACAATTAAATAATAAAATAAAAACTAAATAAAAACCTAAACATAAAAATAAATAAAAAATAATACCTAAATCATAAACTAAACCTAAACCTAAAATAAAAATAAAATAAACAAAATAAAATAAACCTAAACCTAAACTAAAATAAGTAAATCCTAAGCCTAAACCTAAAATAAACTAAACCTAAACCTAAACCTAAATTAAATAAAATAAATTAAACTAAAATTAAACCAAAACCAAAGCTAAAAAGTAAAACCAAAAAATAAACCTAAAATAAAAACCTAAAACCTAAACCTAAAAAAAATTAAATAAAAACCTAAACCTAGACCTAAAAATAAAAAATAAAACCTAAACCTAAAAAATAAAATAAAATAAAACTCCCTAAAAAAATAAGCTAAACCTAAAATAAATTAAAATAAAAAACATAAACTAAAATAAATAAACCTAAAATAAATAAACTAGGATAAATAAAAATTAAAATAAACCTAAATAAAAAATTAAAAATAAACTAAAAAAACTAAATAAACATAAAACCTACCATGTTACTTAATTAAAAAAACCCTAAACCCTAAATCCTTCACCCTAAATCCTAAACCCTAAACCCTAAAACTAACCCTAAACCCTAAACCCTAAGCCTACAAGCCTAAACACTAAACCCTAATCCCTAAAACCCTAAAAAAACTAAACGCCAAAAAAGCCTAAACCCTAAACCCTAAAAGCCCTAAAATCCTATAAAACCAAAACCCAAACCTAAACCCTAAAACCTATAACCCTAAACCCTAAACTAACCTTAAACCCTAAACCCTAAACTAACCCTAAAGCTAGACTAAGAATGGGTAGAACAAAGAACATTATCAACTAGGCTTAGTGATCTCACTTGGTGGTGGTTATCATAATGGGGAAAATGCATATGGGGTGGTGAGAGAATTGGTTATGGAGGGAGGAGGACCAACGGAGGTTAAATCCATGGTGGTGGCTGAGGGAGAGATAAAAGATATGATAATCCTACTCAAGAGGGATGGGAATCAAGAAACGAAAGATCAAATCCATACGCTATGGAACTATGTCTCAGAGATGATTATACTTATCTAGGGATTTTAATTTTCTCTATGGGTGCTCATTTTTAATATCTGTCATCCCTTGTGTCTTAAAAAACTTGGGGTGCTGCTTGGTTAATGAAATCAAAAAGAAGAAATATTGAATCTAAATTTATTCTCTGTTAAAAAAATCTTAAACTCTAAACTAAACCCTAAACTAAAACTTAAACCCTAAACCTAAAATATCAACCCTAAACCCTAAATCCTAAACCCAAAATCCTAAAAATCTTAAACCATAAACCTTAAATCATAAATATTAAACCCTAAACCCTAAAACCTATAACCCTAAACCCTAAAACCTACAACCCTAAACCCAAAATCCTAAACCCCAAACCCTAACCCTAAGCCCAAACCTTAAACTAACACTAAACCCTAAAACTAAACTAAGTTAAAACCCAAAACCATAAACTAACCCTAAACCCTAACCCTTAACCCTAAACCCTAAAATTTGAATAAAGATGTCATTAGGAGTAGATGTAAAGAATGACATAATCCAAACATAGTTATGGTAGCTAAAGAAAATGTCTTCAAGAGACTTTCCCTTCACTATTAGCGATTTGAATACCCTAAACCTTAACCCTAAATTGAATTATAATACCATATATTATAGTATAATGTAGAATCATATATTTTAGCATGTAAATAAGATGCTAAATGTTTTAGTATATTAAGTGTGCTTTATAGTCTATAATGAATATAAATCTAAAATTATTGATTTAATAAATAATAAAATTTATTAAATTTGAATAAAAAAAAGGTCTATGCCACTTGTAGAAAAAAAGTATGATTTTGAAAATAAATATTATATGTTGTAGCATAGTATATAAAATATATCATAATAAAAATTCAGTATTTTACAATCAAACCTATAAAAAAAAAAATAAAAAATATTTTTTTAAGAAAAGATAACATATTATTATTTATAAAAAAATGGATCTAGTAAAAAATTGATTATTTTGATAAGAAAAATAACCTAAATTGAAAGATTGTAAGGTCATACCAATAAATTTACCCAACATACATTAGTTTTAGATTTTAAGATAAAAAAGAGAAAAATAAACTAAATTATTATCCTAAGATTAAGACACTAAAGAACACAAATAAAAATATTTTAAGAGCAAGCTACAAGATATTAAATTTGGGGTGTTCATAAAGAACCTAAAAAATATCAAAAATTAAAAGTTGCAAAGATGTGCTAAATCAAAAGGAAAAGCTTCTAATAAGAATATGGAGTAGTGTGCAAAAAAGATAAGAAATAAAGCATTGTTATAAAACTTAGATGTAAAATAAAATTTGGAGGTGGGAAAGATATAAGTGGCCGAAAGCGATATATGATGCAAAAAATTTAGCTTTAGTGATTTACAATAGATTAGATTAGAACCAAAGAAGGTGAAAGATGTATGTATAAGTTAGCCAAGCAAAGAGATAGGAGAAAAGACATAGTTCAAGTGAGGGTATTAGGATGAAAATAATAAAGTCTTTTCTTAGAAAAGATATTGAAAATAGGTGGATGAGATATTTTGTAAACTTTTCAATGAAGGATTTGAAAGTATGATTGATTTTAGCAACCTTAAAAATTTCATTTATATCATCGTTAGTAAATCGAAGTTAGTGAAGCTTTAAAGAAAATGAAATGTGGAAAAGCAATAGGAGGATAATATTCCAATAGATGTGTGGAAATGTTTGGGAGATCAAGAAATTTCTTAGCTTACAAATCTTTTTTAATGTTATTTTAAAGACTAAAAGATGCGGATGAGTGGAGAAAGAGTCTATTTGGTTCTATATTTAAGAATAAAGGTGATGCACAAGAGTGTGCAAATTATAGAGGAATTAAGTTAATGTGCCATACATTAAAATTATGGAGAGAGTAATTAGAGCATAGGTTACGATGTGATCGAAGTTTCTCAATCGGTTTGGTTTCATGCTGGTAGATCTACTATGGATGCTATACATTTGTTAAGAGGTTTAATAGAAGCATAGAGAAAGTAAGAAGGATCTACATATGATATTTATTGATTTAGAGAAAGCTTATGATAAAGTCTCAAGAGATGTTCTTTGGAAACTTCTAGAGCGAAAGGAGTTAATATTGGTTATATTCAAGTCATTAAGGATATGTATACTAGATCTGTTACTTGTGTCCAAACACAAGGAGGATTGACAAAATATTTTCCTATTTTAGTTGGATTACATCAAGGATCAACATTAAGCCCTTATCTTTTTACTTTAGTTATGGATGTTCTTACGAGGCATTTACAAGAAGATGTACCTTGGTGTATGCTTTTCGATGACATTCTTCTTGTTGATAAGACTAGAGAGTCCAACGAAACTTGAATTATGGAGGTCAACTTTAGAGTCTAAAGGTTTTCATTTAAGTAGATCTAAAGCGAATATATGGAATGTAATTTTAGTTGTAGAAGTTTTAGTGATAGTGTTGTGACTTTAGGTGATCAAGTCATTAATAAGAGTGATTGAGATATATTAGGCTCTATTGTTCAAAATGATGGTGAAATAGATGGAGATGTTATTAGTAGAATTCAAGTTGGATGGTTGAAGTGGAGGAATGCATCGGCCTATTATGTGATAGAAAAGTTCCACTTAAACTTAAGGAAAATTTTATAAGATGGTGGACCTACAATGACTTATATGGTGCGAATGTTGGCCAATAAAAGAGAAGCATAAGACTAAGTTAAGTGTTACGAGATGAGGATGCTTAGGTGGATGAGTGGCTTTACTCGAGAGATAGAATGCAAAATGAGTATGTTTAGAAAAAGTTGAGTAGCTCCTGGTAGATAAGATTAGGGAGAGTCGCCTTAGATGGTTTGGCCACATAAAAGCATCGTCCGATGACCCGATTAGAGAGTAGATGCATTAGATTTGCCTTATGTTAAGAAAGGTAGAGGTAGACCTAAAAGACTTGGTTAAGATGTATAAATAATGATCTTAGTATACTTGAATTAGATGAGAATTTGACACATAATAGGACACAATGGAGATGAAGGATTCATGTAGCCGACCCCACCTTGTGGGATTAAGGCTTGTTGTTGTTGTTGTTGATGTTGATTTAGACTTTAAAATGGTGGAATTTGGCCAAATTCATAACAGGTAGAGCATGGCATCATAATATATTATTTCAATTTAAAATATGTAAGTGATATGACTAAAATATATTGTTTTTATTATTTTGACTAATTTTATGATCTTTTATCTTAAGCAATCCCTGTGATGTGATATGCAATATAATATAATAAGTTATAGTGTATTATAATATAGGATGCCATAACATAGTGTAGCATCATGCATTATAACATACTATTGTGTATTAGTACTTATTGTTTAGCATATTTTAGTTTGTTATAGTATGATGTAGTAGAGTTTGTACTGGTATAATTCATAAAAATATTAATTTATAGGTTAAGATGATGGGATTTGGCCAAATTTAAGGTAATCTTTAGGGAACTTCATTAGGGGTGTGCTATGGTGTGTCATTTAACCAAAAGAGTAGAATTTTGAATCCAAAATAAATGTTCATTTTTCAACCAAATATTATAAATATTTTGCTTAAAGTGATTCATTTTAAGGTGTAATGTAAGATAATATATTATATGAAAGCATATTAAAATATAATGTACATAATAATATAACTTCACATATATATGAATGTGGTGGTGTGTTACTAAATGTTATTGAACATTTTAGTATGTTTTACTTTTGTTATAATACATTGGGTCAAAACTCAAAAGAATGTTAATTTGAAGGTTGAGATGGAAGAATTTGGCCAAATTCACAGTACACACTAAGAAATAACACAAAATATATGCTATTTGTACCATTTCTATTAGAAAAATAATAATTTTACATCCAAAATGAACATTATTCATATTTCGAGAAAATTTCATTATTTGTTCTTTTTAAGTGATTCTAATGAGGTGTAATGTTAGACAATATATTATATTATAGCAAATTATAATATAACATCATATTTATAATATAATATAGTGTGTTAATTCACACTATAATATGTTTAGCATGATATTGTATAGTTAGAGCTTGCACCATCACAAATCATAAAATGTTGATTACAAAGTTAAGATGATGTAATTTGAATGAATACATTGTAAAGCTTTTGGTTGAAGTATTAATGGTGTGCATAAGAGAAGAAATAAGATTTGATGAGAATTCCATGTCAAGGACATGGAGGGAGATCCACTAGGGGATTACACATGCATTAGACATGACATGTGATGGGTCTATGTTGAGGGCATAGAAGAAGAAAATCTACTAGGGATAAGGTTTGAATTTGATTTGATTATATGATTTGTAGAAAGAAGATCCACTAGTGATGAGAATCTATAATCCACTAGGGAATAAGATCGAATCAACTTTAATTTGTTCTATTTTAAGATGTGGAGGAATATTAGATAGAGATATGGGCTCGTGTCCACTGAGGGTCAGAAATATGAACCTTGCACTAGGGAAGCAAGTTCGGGCTATCCACTATGGTTGGGATTTTAGTTTGATTTTATAGATTTTTTTGGGGATGTATTCATTGGGGATAAGAGGTTGGTTGGATTTCTTTGATTTAGGCTCTATTAGGGGAGTTGGTTTAATTTGACTCCACTAGGAAGATTGATTTTGAATTTGATTTGTTTGCTTAACTTATTTATATATGATTTGGGGCTTCACTAGGGAGAAGGGTGTGATTTAACTACTGGAAAAAATCATTGGGTTTAATTTAACTGAAGTTAATGTATGGACCTGCCGATGGACCCAGAAGGGGCTATATCATCCTTGACCTACCTCAGGTTTACAAATCCAAAGGGATAATCTACTGACTATGGGGTAGAGCTAACCAACCTAAGGGGTTGCCTTTCGGTGTACAACAACTATGCTAAGAAAAAGGTGTATATGACTTACATCTTCCAAAGTGAGGAACAACAATTGGGGTGACCTATTGGACGCACAATAAATCAAACTTGACCTAAGGAGACTACTGAGTGAATATTGATGGGGACATATGTCAACTCAAAAGAAGTCAAGATTAATTTTATCTTAATTTCATGTGATTTGATATGGTTTATTTGGTTTAGTTTGATTTTGAATTGAGGGAATATCCACTTGGGATGTGAGCTTGATCAAATTTTATAGATTTAATTTATGGACCATGTCGGTCTGCGATGGACCCACTGAAAAGGGGCTATATCACACTTGTCCTATCTCAGATTTGCAATTCCAAAGAGATAGTCTACTGGTCATGGGGTAGAGCTAGCTAACCTAAGGGGTTCCTTTCTGCAATGCTGTTAGGGAAAGAAGGCACTTACATCTTATACAGTAAGGAACAATTGTTAGAGTGACATGTTGGTAACATAACAAATTGAACCCAATTAGGGGCAACTAATTGAATGTCTTGGGACTTATATCAACTCAAGAGTAGTTAAGAAATTCATGGGAGTTTTGTTGACACCGCTTAAAGATAGGATTCTGCTGGGAAAAGGTACCGTTAGGAGTGTCCTCCTAATCCATGAGTGAATATATATATTTTGTTTATATGTTTTCATTGACATGATTGGTGTGCGAGGGACTACACTAGAAGGAGATATGTCATCCTTGACTTATATTAGATTTACTAGACCAAGGGAGAATTTACATCCACAGGATGAATTCTCCAACCATAGGGGTGGTTACTAGGAAAAAGAAACTATCCAATTTGATGGTAGCCCGGGTAGTGTCTAAATAGGGTCACAAAGGATGGGATCTAAATATAGTGTCCTCATAAGAGGTACTGCTAGCAGTGTCATCTTGAGCTCTAGAAAAGAAAGCCTATAGGTGTACAGTGGTCAAATCAATTAGAAATCATAGCAGACTTACATCTAAAATGAGTGGTGTATCCTAAGGTGCGAGAACCAACTAATCTAAGGTGTATCCATCAACATAGTGAGAACCAACTAAGCTAAGGTGCCTGTCGATGTGTAATGATCAATCTAGAAAAAAAGCACGTAGGATCACAATTTTCCAAGTGGAACTGATCATCTGGATAGTCTATCATCGATGGGACATATGTTGTCTATCCTAGAGTGACTACTAAGAAGGGAGCCTCGAGGAAGGACTGGATCCAGACTTGAAGCTGTTAGGAGGGAAGGAGCCGCTAGAGGAATTATCCTAAACCTTAAAGAAACTCAACTCAGTCAATGCACGAAGGCTAATCCAAGAACAAAGTGTATCAAACTCACATCCTCTTGGATGAAGCCATCATGAGGTAGCTTACTTGCCACACAGTAAGGCCTACCAAACTAATAAGGTGCTCTTCAGTGTGTAGTGGAAAAGTAAAAGGAAACTTTACTAGACTTACATCCTCCAAAGTAAGAAGACCACTAGGGTGACACCCTAGTATCAGACGTGAAAATAATGAGTGAGTGCCATTGGGGCATTATCTCAACTAGTTGCTCAAATAAAGATATGTGTTTATTTTATATGCTTGTGTGTAGTTTGTGTTGTGTCAATGAAGGATAGTGCTTCCTTACACCTACCCTAGACACATCGTGGCAGATTCTTAAACAAGAATACTTTCAACATGGAAGAGATTGAATAAAATATGGAATTTTCATTGATGATTCATATTTTTAAACACAATTTATAATATTTCTATAAGTAGAGTCCATTGATTGGATGCATAGTACTCTCCTTATGATTAATGAGTCGATAAGATCCTCTCTGGTAGCCTTCTATGATAAAAGGGCCTTCCCAAGTGGGTTAAAACTTGCCTCCCATTTTAATGGGCAACAATGTCTTTAAAACTAAAATAAACTCTCCTACTTGGAAAGCTCTAGGATGGACCAACTTATTATGAGCTTTAATCATTTTAGCTTTTTACAACTCAAGGTTTTGGCATGCCCGCAGGAGTCTCTCCTCCAAACCTTCGAGCTCTTCTAACCACAATATTATGTTCTGCTTTATTATGATCTTGCTACCCACAACTATCCTTAGTGATAGGAGTGACCTCTAATGGTAGAATGACTTTAGACCCATACACTAAGGAGAAAGGAGTAGATAAAGTTGGAGTTCTATATATGGTGTGGTACACCCACAAGGGTTCAACTGACTATGTATGCCACTGTCGCTTGTTATTATTGAGTGTCTTCTTCAATATTTGGATGAGGGCTTTTTGAAAGATTTTACTAAGCCATTTTCCCTCGAGTAGTTGATGGTAAAATATCTCCAATCTATGTTGTGTCTCTGGGAAAAGTTGTTGATCTGCTCTGAATGCGCATCATTATCGATATAATTCATCGAAGCACTCCGAACCTATAAACAATATGGTTCTTAAAAAACTAGACCACATGCTAAGCTATGACCTCTCTGAATGAAATCTCCTTCGCCCTTTTGGAAAAGTAGTCAATAGCAGCTAAGATGAACTGATGACCCTTGGAGAAAGGAGCATCAATAGAACCCACTATGTCGGAACCCAACACTCAAATATCCATGAGGCCAATGTAAGATGTAGAATGTTGGGTGGTTTGTAGACCACACCGTATTTGACATTGGTGGCATCTCTAGCCATATCCATGCAATCTTTGATCATGACCAATAGTATCCTAGTCTCTTGATGGCTTTCATCTTCTGATTAGTTATCTTCACATAATCGAGTGTACCTCATCATGATCTTAGCTTCATGCTTATCTAAACAACATAACCACATGTGATCGAAAGACCGCTGCATAAGACACCATCCACAAAGAGCATGGAAAGTTCTCTACTTCATCGATGGGCTTGGGACTTCTCTTAAATTAGTTTTCTTTATTTAGGTAATCCATGAATGGTTGCTCTAATCTAACTCTTCATCCTTCTTGGCAATGGAAACCTCCTTTAAGAGAGTACTTTGATGAGTTCAATATCAATAAGGGATAATACTTGTCTATTTTAGACCTTTATTGATATGGACTCATCCTCCATTTGCCAACTCCTTAGCAAGCTTGACTAAGTACACTACAACATTCTCTCCTCGAGGAATCTTATAAATGGTAACCTCTGGGATTTGGGCCAACAACCATGGTGTACTTATGGTAGGATGGAGCTAGCTTTATAACCTTATAGGACCCAATGATTTGGTTGATAATTAGCTGAGAACTCCCAAAGATGTTGATGTTTTGGATACTTATAGTAATGGCTAACTCCAGATTGGCAATCAGAGCCTCATATTTATCTTCATTGTTGGTGTAATGATTGGACAGATGATATGAGAATCTTATCACATCATGGTCTAGAGTTAAGAGAACTATTCCTACCTCGCCTTTCCTAGAATAGTAGATTATGGTTCTTTCCTCTTTGAGAGGAAGCTGCGCAATTAAAGTACATCTCCCAATGATGAATGCTAGTATCCCACAAGTTCATGATTTGTTCATCGGGAAGATCATCACTAAGCAGAGAGTCAGCAGGAAGTGGGTGTGCTGTTAAGAAATCTGCTAGTGCTTATCCTTTCACCGCACTGAGGGGTACAAAGGTAATGTCAAATTGTGAGAGGATCATGGACCATCATGAAACCGCCAGATAGCTTCGACCGTGTCATGAGATACTGTAGTGGATTGATTTTAGAGATTAAGTTCACCTTATGATAAAGCATGTAGTTGTAGATATTGGGATGTAGATTTAAGCTGTGCAATTTCTCAATGGATAATTAGCTCGTAGAGATTAGATTGCTGAGGTAGAGTGCATTTTTCTTCTTCATCATTATCCAAAATAATGCACCAAGTGAGTCATCTAATGTAGCAATGTAATGTGTGAGTGGCTAACCTGAGATAGGGGATGCTAGAACCGGTGACATCATCAGGTAATGCTTGATGTCTTTGAAGGCATGCTCACACTTATCATCCCACTTGAAATTAGCATACTTTTGAACAAGTGCTGAGAATGTCTGACATCTTCTCGATAGGTTGGATATAAAGCATCTTAAATATGCCAACCAGCCTTGGAATGATCTGTGTTGTGTTAAACTTTTAGGTGGCGGCATTTCTAATATCACCTTAATCTTCTCTGGATTGATTTTGATTTCTCTAGTGTCAGACAATAAACAAAATGGATATTTCACTAAAGCTACTTCGAATGCACACTTAGGGGTTCATTTTGAGGTTAAAATGTCTTAATTATTCGAAAACTACTCTCAAGTCAAAGAGATGGTATTCATTTTCTTTAATTTTGACCATAAGATCATCAACATAGCACTGAACTTGATGATGAATGAGTTAATCAAAGATTCAAATCATAGCCCATTGGTATGTACCATCGACATTTTTAAGGTTGAAATTAATGAGCTTATAGCAATAGATTTTGATCGGGGTTCTAAAAATAGTGTTTCTTTCATCTTCAGGGGCCATCTTTATTTGGTTATATTGAGATGAGCCATCCATGAATGAGAAGACTGATGAGATGAGGCAATGTCCACCATCAACTCGGATTGGTAGTGGAAATTCATTTTGGACATGCCTTATTTAAATCCCTAAAATCAACGATATGTGAATTTGGCCATTCTTTTCTTAACTGGGATGATGTTACAACCGTAGGTATTTTTCTTCTAATGATGCCAACATCGATTGACTTCATAAATGACCTATTGTTCTATGTCTAATCGCATGCATGGGAGCTTGCTTGATAGGTTAGTAGTAGGCCCTTTTGCTACTTTATGGACCACTATGCTAGGAGCTAATCTACGCATCTCTTCATAACTCCCTACAAAGTAATCCTTACACTCAATCAATAGTAGAACTAAATCATTGGTTTCAATTTCATTCAACAAAGAATTGATGTATGTCGAGCATGGATATTCTTCAGGTCCTAAGTTGAATTCCTTGATCTCGTCGATGGTTGACTTGATCTCTTCTTCGAACTTTGGTAGTGCATCCTTGACTTGAAAATCATCTAGATCATCTGAAGTTTCTAAACACAACTCCTCATATTAGTTAATGTGATTTCAAAAAAAAACCTTTCAAATTCCAAATGATTCGTGATGACTAAGTTGTAATCATCATCATCAATTAGACCCACTTTACCAAATCCTAGTCCCAATCTTGATTGAGTGCATTTGCATTTGTTCTTCCATATTCTTTCAAAGTAGTCTGACTCGTGCTTTGACCAAGTTTGTGTGATTAACCCTTTCTTTGCTAAATTATGGATACAATGTTAGTACCAATCAAAAGGAAATTCTATTAAATCTTTATATGAATCATCATCAAGTTCTACATAAACTTCTTAAATTTAGGATGATGCTCACAGAAAGAACTTCTGAGTCTTCACACCTATGGATGACTTAAGGTCTTCCTTAACTACCAAACCCTCAACTTTTGGAGATGAAAGTGGGGATAGAGCTAAGGTTCCAAACTAATGCCTAACTTTCACATAGACTTTGATACACTTATGCTTTGCTTTGGATCCTGTCTTCATCGCTATCTATATCAAGTCACCTCCAAAGGAATACTAAGAAGAGTGTGCTAAAATAGACTCATCCTATGAACTAGATTCTAAGTATATATGGATAATATGTACCTACTATGACATATGTTCTATTGGGTAGCCAATAAGGAGGTTTTCACCCCTGGGAATGCCTCTGAACTAGCCTCTTCCTCTGCCTGGTGGAGGTCAAGTCATCCTACCCATATGTTTTAATGGAGTAATGAACTATGGATGAAATCTAATGTTAGACTCCACTTCCTTTTCTAAGTCTATTTCTACTCCCTTTTCCTTTTTTTTTTTTTATTTTCTTTTTATCTTTTCTTTTCTTTCTTTTCTTTTATTTTTCTTTTTCTTTTATTTTAAACTTTGGCCAAGTTCACGAGAATACAACGTTGATTTTGAGGGGTAATAAGTCGCATCCTCATATAACCTCATGAACTATAAATCACTTGAGATCTCCTTGACAAGAGATGATCCCACCTCTCATGAACTTCATACAGATGTAGAGAGGATGGAACTATGTTGTTCTCATGTATCCATGGTCTCCCAAGTAAAGCTGAAAGATGTATATGAGTCTATAATGTGAAACTTGCTTCATCTTCCAATCATCTATCTCTAAGGGAAACACTATGGAGCCTTTCTGCTGACCTCACTTTGGAGTGAGAATTCAATCTTCCCATCTTACACTTGGGAGTCTTCTAGACCAAAGACTTACCTAGTCATAAGACACTTCTAACAATTAGGTAAACACTTAACCTAAGCTCAAAGACTTAGGGTTAACCATAGGACTAGGTTATGCTTTAGCGATTAGGATAATCCACCTACCCTACAACCCAAATCCATTCCAAGTTCACCTTCTCAAACCAAATATCAAGTTCAATTCAAACATCAAATTCAAATCCAAATCCAAACCAAAATTTCAAAACGAAATGATTGAAGCCCATGATCAAATCCAAACTTGAAACCCTTCCTAAGCCACATGACCTATCCCATGGACTTAGCCAAATCTAAATCCAAATCAATCCAAAATCAATTAATTTTCCCAAAATGAATTTATATCTTAAATAATCTTCTTAAATACAAATCAAATCTACATTAAAATGATCAAAACTAAATCAAACTAAATCAAATTAAATCAAATTAAATCAAAACCCTTCCTAAGCCATTTGACCTATCCCATGGACTTAGCCAAATCTTAATCCAACTCAAGTCAAAATCAATTGATTTTCTCACAAGTCAATTATATTTTCAATCATATTCACAAATTTAAAAGAAATATACATTTAAATCAACAAAACTAAATCAAACCAAATCAAAATCCAAACTACATGACCAACTCCATGGACTTAGCCAAATTCTTATTCCAAAACCCAAATTCAATTGATTTTCTCATGAATCAACCATACCTTCAATCATATCCACAAATATAAATGAAATCTACAATCATCAAGCTAAACCAAAATCAACCTAAGTCAAACCAAACGTAACCATTTTGACTTGAAATGTTCAAATGAACGAAAACCCATTTGAATCAAGTATGTAAATTGAATTTATATATCAATCCCAAATACATATATAAACTCAACTAAATCAAACTCAACCCAAAATCATGTTAACTAAACCCAATTAGTCTACTTGACCCAAAGTGGCTAATTTGACCTATTTGAGCTAAGTTGTAATCCTACTCAAATTGGATTGAATCAAGCCCATCAAAAACCCCATCATGATTATAGTTCACCTTGGTTGATCATTGTCCAAATTGTGTCAAACCAAGTCAACTTGGTCATTTGACCAAGTCAACCCATTAACCCATATGAACCCAAACTAGCCAAATTTTAATCTAAGATAAAGCCCTTGAAACTAATGATTCATACCAAATCAAAAATAATATTTGAATATGACTTGACCTTCAATTGAGTCAAACCAAACCCAATTGGCCCTCTTGACCTAAGTTGACCCAAATTGACCTAAAAGACCAAATTAGGTCAAATCAAAATATAAACCAAATTGATTGCAACCAATGGCTCAAGTTCATTCCAAATTGATTATTGAACTTGACAAATCCATGATTGGACAAAAACCCAATTGAACAACTTAGCCCAAAGTGATATAAAGATTATTTTATATCAATACCAAATCCAAACTAATTGAAACCAAAGCTTACAATCATCTTCAATTGGCCAACTAAACCCAAACCAACACCCAACCCAAGCCAATTTGGCCAATTTAGTTAAATTGGTTAACTTAAACCATTTGACCTAAATGAATTCAAATGAGCCAAAAACAAATCTAAACCAAAAAAAATCAAAATAATTAAACCAAAACATCCCAAATAATCATATGAACTTGACCCAACCTTTGGTTTAGCCCAACCTTTAGTTTGACCCAATTTGACCAATTGGTGAACTTGACCCAACCTAACCCAATTTGACCTAAATGAGTCAAATTGAGAAAAACCTAACCAAATCAACTACTAAATTTAAAACCACTTTTGCTCATTTTAAATCTACCAAATCAAATCCAAAGCCAAATAATTCTACCCTTAGGTCAAGGGCATAACATGACAAATCACCCATTTAAGTGGTCATTTCCATTCCTTGGCCATGTGGTACTCTCTCAATGGTACACCTAAGCACCTAAGACACTTCCCAACTTGGCCTAAGGAGTGGTTGGGTCGGCTATGACCCATGGGAGGTGAAATCACCTCGCCCTCCCCATTGGAGCATCTAAAACCCATATGAAACCAATGATTCCTCCTTAGCAACCACCTCCACACCTTCAACCAACAAAGCAGAGCCAACTCATCTCCTCCCTGCCACCCACGGCTCCTAAGATAGTCGGACGACCACTAGAAGCCAAACATAATCCCACTGTTTGATCAATATGAAGGGGGGTATACACCCTCTCATTTCCACTTAAACACACAAAAATCATTCTCCAAAGCCCTATACACCCAAGATGAGATGCTAGAGCCATTCCTTAAGCTCCCAAGATCATTCCTTGATTAAACAAATACCATTTTTGTCCATCTCAAAATAGGACACTCCCATTTCCAATGTAACTTCCCCATTTCTCCATCAAACTCAAATTAACTTTGCACAATTCCTGGCCTCATGAGAAAGAATGAATCATCTCCCAAACTTCTTGAGCACCAGGTGGGACTTTGATCAAAGCCGAACAAATCATCAATTTGTCCTCCAGCAAACATCGAATTGATCAAATTATTCAACGGGGCTTCTCTAAGTGAAGCTTCCTTAATCATTTGAGGTGCCGCCTTGAGCTCTGAGGTATGCTTTCAAAATGATCCCAAGCAATGGGTTGAGTTTTTTGAAAAAACTTGCATTTCATGTGATCTTGACTGCTGATCCCTCATCAATGTTAAGGTGTGGATCCTTTGAAGTTGATCTAAGCTCAGTCGATCAAGTGAGCAATGGTGGATGATTCACCTTCCTCACTGATGATGTTAGATCACACACCCATTCCACATCGAAGAAATGTGATTAGATCTGCTAGATCGATATGATTTAATCCTATTAAGATGTGGGATTAATCAAGCCATCCAAATAACGATGAATGAGAAAAACGGACGAAAAGAACATCCGCCAAGCCACATAGTCATAATAAGTTTTAAGTAGCCAATCCCACCGCCAAGTGAAAATACACCGCAATGTGCCTCAACAGATTAGGCTTTAATTAGGCTTAATTAATCATTTTAATGGTCAAAACTTCTTAAAATTATAAAAAATCATAAAGAAATAAAAAAGTGCAAATAAATACTCATTTTAAAGGTATTTCAGATGAGAATTAATTAACAATGATTTTAACTATATTTGAATTATAATTAATGTTTAATTAAAGTTTAATTACATAATTAATTAGCTTAATTACTCCTTAATTACTTGAGTAATTAATCCCAAATTTTGTGGGTTAATTTAATTGACATGCCTCCATTAATTATCTTGGGATTTATTGCTCTTAATTAGAAAATTGATTAATTAAACCTTAACTATTCTTTAAGTTAATTAATGATTAATTAATCCCATGAACAGTAACAAATTGGTTAATTAAGTTTATTAATCATTGTTCAATAGTAAGTGAACTAAGGAATATGGTTGGGACCTCTTTCACTAAGTTCATTTCACCCTTTTAAAATGAAATTAAGATTTAACCAATTAATTAAATCACTTGATCAAATTGAAATCATAATCATATCAGACCTTAATTAATTAAAACATGGGGTAGATCTTTAGGTGTTTAATAACCTAAAGGAGTTTAATGAAATTATGGTTAGTCCACATGTGTGGGAAAACCATAGGAGAAATTAATTAAGTCACTTAATCATATTAACTATTAATCATGAGCCAATTTCATTAGGCCCCTTTTATTTTCTATGATCAATGCAAGTTTATTTTCCAAGCATATCATGTTGGCTCATAATTATTTAGTTAACTACTTTAAGGTGACATAGGTAAGGGTAACTAATTCATCTAATTAAGGGTTAAACTTAATTTTCCCATAAAATCAACTTAATAACATTTCATTAAATTAACTCAAATCACTAATGTGGGAATGGGTTTAAAACAACAAGTGATGATTTCCCTTCTCCTCTTTAAATCAAATAAAATCCAAAATGTAATTAATAAAGAAGCTTTGGTTTGCTTTCAATAATCTTATTTGATTTGATTGTCCTTAAGAACTAGTTTGGTTGAATTGAATCACATGCTTATAATTGATCCTCTTTCCAATCATGTTAAATTTGGTATGTCATTTTAATTCATGCATCCATCTTCAAATCAAGTAAAATAAAATGGACTCCTTTATGTAAGTTTGCATGTGTTGATTTAATTTAATATAAGCATGGCTATTATCACTATTAAATCCAAATGTATTTTTCAAAAGCTTATAAATGAATAATATGTGTTATGATCCTAGTTATAAATACATAAGAAATGCATGTGCTTATAGCTTAACGTGTTGATTTGTATAAGATTGAATGCTAATATATAAGTCTAGACTTCCTAGAACACGAGGTTTTAGCTACAAGGAGGTCATTTGATTACCTCACTTCCTACTTACTTGATGAAATCAAAAGGAGAAATATTGAATTTGAATTTGTTCTCGTTAAAAAAAAACCAAAATCCCTAAACACTAAACTAAAACTTGAACCCTAAACCTAAAACCTAAACCCTAAACCATAAACCCTAAACCCTAAAAATCTAAACCTAAACTAAATAAAACCTAAAAAAAACCTAAACCTAAATAAAATAAAAAAATTAAATAAAATAAAAACATAAACTAAAACTTAAACCTTAAAATAAAATAAAAAATCAAAACTAAACAAAAATAAAATAAATAAAACCTAAGCTAAACTAAAAAAAATAAAACAAACCTACAAATAAAAAACCTAGATAAACTAAAGACTAAACATAAAATAAACATAAAATAAACCTAAAATAAAATAAAATAAAAGATAAATAAAACCTAAATATAAAAAAATAATTAAAAAATAAACCTAAAAAAAAATAAAACATAAACCCTAAAACAAAAAAAAAAAAAAACCTAAACCTAAAATAAACAAAATAAAATAAACATGAACTAAACCAAATAAACTAAACTAAAATAAATAAAACTTAAACCTATACCTAAAATAAACTAAACTTAAACCCTAATCTATATAAAATACAATAAACTAAAAAATAAAATTAAATTTAAACTCATAAAAAACCCTAAAAATAAACCTAAAATAAAAACCTAAAACTTAACCTAAAAAATAAAATAAAACCTCAAACCTAAAAAAATAAAAAAATAAACATAACCCTAAAAAAAATAAAATAAAAATAAAACTAAACTTAAAATAAATAAACCTAAAAAATAAACTAAAAGAAAACCTAAACTAAAATAAATAAACTTAAAATAAATAAACTAAATAAAATAAAATAAAAATAATCTTAAAAAATAAAAAAATAAAATAAACCCTAAAGTAAACTTAAACTAAACCTAAAACTAAACTTAACCATAAACCCTAAACTTGACTAAATTAAATAAATTAAATAACCTAAACCCTAACTCTAACCTAATAAATAATCTAAACCTAAAAACTTTAAAACCTAAACTAAAGTTTATACTTAAACTAAATAAACCTAAACATGAAATAAACCATTTTAAATAAACACTAAAATAAACCCTAATGTAAACTAAATAAACCTAAGTTAACCCTAAACCTTAAATAAACCTAAAACTTAAACCCTAAACCCTAAACTAAACCATAAACCTAAATAAAAACCCTAAACCTAAACCCTAAACCCTAAACCCTAAACCTAAATAATAAACCCTAAACCAAAGTCTAAACCCTAAAATTAAACCCTAAAACTAAACACAAATAAACCTTAAACTAAACCTAAAATAAAACCTAAACCTAAACTAAATAAAACCTAAAAATAAAATAAATAAATAAACTTAAACCTCATTAAAATAAAAACCTAAACTAAAACCTAAACCAAAACCTAAAAATAAAATAAAATAAACTAATTAAAATAAACTATAATAAATTAAATGAAAACATAAATTAAACTAAATAAATTAAAATAAACCTAAGAATAAAAAAAAAACCCAAAATAAATAAAAAACTAAACATAAATTAAAATAAAATAAATCTAACATAATAAAATAAAAACTAAATAAAAAAATCTAAACCTAAAAAATAAAGCTAAAAACAAAACCTAAACCTTAACTAAAAGAAATACCTAAACCTAAAATAAAAATAAAATAAATAACATAAAATAAACCTAAACCAAAACTAAAATAAACTAAACTAAAATAAATTAAACCTAAAACTAAACATAAATCCTAAACTAAATAAAATATAATAAACTAGAAATAAACCTAAACCTAAATTAAAAATAAAACCAAAATAAACCTAAAACTTAAACCTAAGAAAATAAAATCAAAACCTAAACCTAAACCTAAACCTCAAATAGAACAAATCCTAAATCTAAAAAAGAAAATAAAAATAAAACTCAACAAAAAAAAAAATAAACCTAAACCTAAAAAATAAACTAAAATAAAAAACCAAACTAAAATAGAATACCTAGACAAAAAAAACCTAAAATAAATAAAAATAAAAAATGAACATAATAAAAATAAAAATAAAATAAACAAAAATAACTAAAAAATAAACTAAATAAAAAAAGAAGAAATGTTGAATCTGAATTTGTTTTTTGCTGAAATAAAAAACCAAAAACCCTAAACTAAAACCTGAACGGTAAACCTAAAACTTAAACCCTAAACCTTAAACCCTAAACCTTAAAAACCCTAAACCCTAAACCCTAAACAAAAACACTAAACCCTAAAACATAAACCCTAAACCTAAACACTTAACCCAAAAAAATCCCTAAACCCTAAACCCCAAACTGTAATCCCAAAACCCAAAACCATAAACTAACCTTAAACCTTAAACTAATTAAAACCTAAAATAAAATAAATAAAGAATTTAAACCATAAAAAAGAAACATAAGCTAAAACCTAAACCTAAACCTAAAAAGAAAATAAAATAAAAATAAAAATTAAACTAAATTAAAATAAATAAAAATCTAAATAATACTAAAAAATTAAAAACTTTAATTAAATAAAAACTAAACCTAAACTAAAAATAAAATAAACCTAAAATAGAATAAAATAAAACTAAATAAAAACCTAAATCTAAACAATAAACCTAAAAATAAAACCTAAAATAAATTAAAAAATAAAAACTAAACCCTAAACTAAAAAAAAAACATAAACCTAAAATAAAAATAAAATAAGCCTAAATGTAAACTGAAATAAACTAAATTATAATAAATAAAACCTAAACTTAAACCTAAATCAAAAAAAAAAAATAAAAAACTAAAAAATATAACCTAAAAATAAACCTAAAATAATAACCTAAAACCATAAACCTAAATAAATAAAATATAAACTTAACCCTAAACCTAAAAATATAAAATAAAACTTAAAATTAAAAAATAAAATAAAATTAAAACTAAATTAAAAAAACAAACCTAAACCAAAACCTAAACATAAAAAACAAACAAAAATAAAAAACCTAAACTAAAATAAATAAACCTAAAATAACTAAACAAAACTAAATAAAAAAATAAACCTAAATCAAGAAGAAAAATAAACTAAATAAACCTAAACATACTAGTTTACTTAATTTAAAATAATTTAAAAAAAAAAAAATTAAAAAATCCTAAAACATACAACCTTAAACCCTAAACCCTAAACCCTAAACATTAAAGCCTAAACCCTAAACCATAAACTCTAAACCCTAAAAACCTAAAAATAATAAACCTAAACTAAATAAAACCTAAAAATAAAATAAATAAAAAAAACCTAAAACTAAATAAAATAAAAAAATAAAATAAAATGAAAACATAAACTAAAACCTAAACTTATACCTAAACCTAAACCAAAACCTAAATAAAAAAAAAAAAAACTAAACTCAAATAAAATAAAGAAAAACCTAAACTAAACTAAAAAAATAAAACCAAATAAAAAAATAAACTAAACCAAAAAATAAAAAATAAATTAAACCTAAAATACAATAAATAATTTTAAAAAAAAAACTAAACTTAAACAATAAACCTAAAAATAAATAAAAAATAAAACCTAAACCCTAAACTAAAACAAAAACCTAAACCTAAAATAAAAATAAATTAAACTTAAACCTAAACTAAAATAAAGTAAACTAAAATAAATAATACCTAAACCAAAACTAAGAAGATAAAATAAACTTAAAAAAACCTAAACTAAAAATAAAAAAAACCTAAAATCTAAACTTAAAAAATAAAATAAAATTTAAACCTAATCCTAAAATAAAAATAAAACCTAAAATTAAAAATAAACTAAACTAAACTTAAACCTAAACAAAAAAAATAAAAAATAAAAAAAAAAGAAATAAACCTAAATTAAATAAACTAAGCTAAAAAAAAATAAAAATAAATCTAAATCAAAACAAAAAATAAACTAAATAAACTTAAATCTACGAGTTTACTTAATTTAAATAAAATTAAAAATAGTAAAAAATAAAAAAATAATTAAAGATAACTCTAACCCTAAACCCTAAATCTTAAAACCTTGAACTTTAAACCCTAAACCCCAAACCCTAAAACATACAATCGTAAACCCTTAAGCCTAAACCCCAAACCCCAATCCTAAAACATTAAACCCTAAACAATAAACCCTAAACCTTAAAACGTACAAACCTAAGAAAAATAAACCTATACTAAATAAAACTAAAAATAAATTAAATAAAAAACCTAAACCCAAACCTAAAAAAAAATTAAAAAATAAAAGCTAAACTTAAATAAATAAAAAACCTAAAATTAAAAACTAATCCTAAAAAAAATTAAATAAAATAAATAAAAACCTAAATTAAAATAAAAAATAAACCTAAAAATACAAAACCTAATTAAAATAAAAACTAAAGTTAAAATGAAAATAAAATAAACCTAAAATGAAATAAAATAAAATAAAAACTAAACAAAAGCCTAAACCTAAAAAAATCATAAAAAATAAAACCTAAAAATAAATTAAAAATAAAATCTAAACCATAAACAAAAAAACCTAAACCTAAAATAAATAAAATAAAATAAACCTAATCTTAAATTAAAATAAACTAAAATAAAATAAATAAAGCCTAAACATAAACCTAAACTAAACTTAACCTAAACCATTAATTAAATAAAATATAATAAACTAAAAATAAACATAAACCTAAACTAAAAAATAAAACCTAAAAATAAACCTAAAATGAAAACCTAAAACCTTAACCTAAATAAAATAAAATAAAAACCTAAACTGCAAAAATAAAATAAAAATAAAACTAAACTTAAAAATAAAAATAAGCCTAAACATAAATAAAAATATAAACTAAAATAAAAAACCTAAACTAAAATAAATAAACTTAAACTAAATAAACTAAACTAAATAAAAAAACTAAAATAATTAAAAAAATAAAATAAATAATCCTAAACTACTATTAAAAAAAAAATAACTAAACCTAAACCCTATACCCTAAACTAAATAACCTAAACCCTAAACCTAAATAAATTAACTATAAACCCTAAAATAAAACCCTAAACCCTAAACCATTAAAAATCTTAAACCTAAAATACTAAACTCTAAACCCTACCTAAACTAAAGTCCCTAAACCCTATAAAACCTAAACCTAAACCCTAATAAAATAAACCCTAAAACCTAAAACTAAACATAAACCCTAAACCTAAACCTAAACCTTAACACTAAACCATAAAAATAAACCTAAACTAATAAAATAACTAAAATAAAAAATAACCTAAACTAAAACCAAATAAACCTAAAAAAACTAATAATAAAATAATAAAATAAACTAAAATAAAATAATAAATAAATAATAATAAACTAACTAGGCTAATAACTAAATAAATAAAGATATAAATATCCTAAACTAAATAAACTAAAGAAATTAAAACCTAAAACTAAACTAAAAAAAACTAATTATCTATGACCACTAAATCTATGTAAACCTAAAAACTACTAAAATCAAAAGATAAATGTTGAATCTAAACTATATTAAAGAAAATCAAAACCCTAAACCCTAAACTAAAACCTGAACCCTAAACCTAAAACCTAAAGCATAAAGCCTAAACCCTAAACCCTGAAAACACTAAACCCAAAACCTTGAACTTATACCCTAAAACCCTAAACCCTAAACCCTAAATGCTAAAACCAAACCTTAAACCCTAAATTCTAAACCCTAAACTAACCCTAAACCCTAAACCTAAACTAAATAATAAAATAAACTAAAAATAAACCTAAACCTAAACTAAAAAATAAAACATAAAAATAAACCAAAAATAAAAAATAAAACCTAAAACTAAAAAATAAAATAAAAACATAAACTTAAACCTAAATGCAAAAAATAAAACCTACACCTAAAAAGTAAAATAAACTAAGAAACCCAAACTAAAATAAATAAACTAAACTAAATAAAAATAAATAATAATAATAAACAAAAATAAATAATAAAATAGACTAAATAAACCAAAATCTATCACTTTACTTAATTAAAAAAAAAAATCTAAATAAAACAAAAATAAACCTAAACCTAAACCCTAACCATAAATCCTAATACCCTAAACCTTAAAAGATTAACCCCAAACCCTAAAACCTAAAAACCTAAAAACCTAAACCTAAAAATAAAATATAAAAAAAACTTAAACATAAATAAAATAAAAAAATAAAAATAGAATAAAATAAACTAATAAAAATAAACAAAAACAAAATAAATAAAAACTTAAAAACTAAACTTAAAAAAATAAAATAAACCTAAAATATAAAACTTAAATAAAATAAAAATTAAACGTAAAATGAAAATACAATAAACATAAAATAAAAAAAAACCTAAAAACTAAATAAAAACCTAAACATAAAAAATAAAACTAAAAATAAATAAGAAATAAAACCTAAACCCTAAACTAAAAAAAAACCTAAACCTAAAATAAAAATAAAATAAACCTACACCTAAACTAAAATAAACTAAACTTAAATAAATAAAACCTAAACTTATGCATAAAATAAACTAAACCTAAACCTAAACCTAAACTAAATAAAATAAAATAAACCTAAAAATAAATAAATAAAAATAAAAAAAAAAAAAAACAAAACTACCTAAATCTAAAAATCTAAAAACTAAAACTAAAAAAAAAATAAAATAAAAAAAACTAAAATAAAATCCTAAATAAAATTAAATAAATAAATAAAACTAAACTAAGTAAATAAACTAAACTTAATAAAACCTAAACTAAACCCTAAACAAAATCTAAACTAAACTAAACCATAACCTAAAAATAAAACCTAAATAAAACCTAAAACCTAAACTAACCCTAAACCTAAACTAAAATCATAAATAAAATAACCTAAACCCTAAACTAACCTAAACTAAACTATAAACCTAAAACCTAAAATAAACCTAAACCCTAAACCTAAAAACCCTAAACTAAAACTAAATAAAACTAAAACCTAAAACCTAAAACTAAAAAATACTAAACCTAAACCTAAACCCTAACCTAAACCCTAAACCCTAAAACTAAATAAAACTAAACCTAAACTAATAACCTAACCTAACTAAACCTAAACCTAAACTAAATAAAACCAAACTAAACCTAAATAAATAAACCTAAACCTAATAAAATAAACCCTAAACTAACCCTAAAATACCTATTCTAAACCCTAAACCAAACTAAATAAACTAAACTAAACTAAACCCTACTTATAACCTAAAAACCCTAAATAAATAAACTAAACATAAACTAAACCTAAACCTAAACCCTAACTAAAAATAACCTAACTAAACTTAACCTAAACTTAAAAAACCCTAAACCCTAAACACTAAACCTAAACCTAAACCTAAAATAAACTAAAACCCTAAACCCTAAACTCTAAACCTAAACCCAAACCTAAACCCTAAAACTAAAAACCTAAAAACCTAACCCTAAACTAAACCTAAACCTAAAAAAACTTAACCCTAAACCATAAACTCTAAACCTAAACCTAAACCCAAAATATAAAAAAATAAACTAAACCTAAACCCCAAAAATCATAAACCTAAAAATAAAATAAATTAAATACCTAAATTTAAACAAAATAATAACCTAAACTTAAACCTAAACCTAAAAATGAAATAAAATAAAAAATATAAAGTAAACTAAAATAAAATAAATAAAACCCTAAACTAAACTAAAAATAAAATTAACATAAAAATTAAAAACTTAAATAAACTAAAAACTAAACATAAAATAAAACTAAAATAAAACTAAAATAAAATAAAATAAAATAGAAACTAAATAAAATCCTAAACCTAAGGAATAAACCTAAAAATAAATAAAAAATTAAATTTAAATCTTAAACAAAAAAAAACCTAAACTTAAAATAAGCATAAACCTAAATTAAAATAAACTAAACTAAAATAAATAAAACTTAAAGCCTAAACTAATCCTAAACCATAAACCTTAAACCATAAACCCTAAATGTAAACCCTAAACCATAAACCCTAAAAACCCTAAACCTAAACCCAAACACTAAACCTAAAAACTAACCTAAACCCTAAACTAAAAAACTAAATGTTAAACTTAAACTAAAACCAAAAACCCTAAAATAAATAAAATAAGCTAAAAACTCTAAACCACAAAATAAATAAACACTAAACCCTAAATCTAAAAAACCTAAATTAAACTCTAAACTAAAAACACTAAACCTAAAACCCTAAACCTAAACTAAAATAACCCTAAAATAAACCTAAATAACTAAAAAACCTAAACCTAAACACTAAAAACCCTAAACCCTAAACCCTAAATCATAAACACTAAACCTAAATAAACCCTAAACCCTAAAAAAACTAAACCTAAATAAACTAAAACCTAACCTAACCTAAAACCATAAACTCTAAACCATAAACTAAAATAAACCTAAACACCTAAAAACCTAAAAAACCTAAACCTAAACTAAATAAAACCTAAATAAATTATAAACCTAAAATAAAATAAATTAAAACCTAAACCTATAAAAATAAAACATAAACTAAAACCTAAACCTAACCTAAACCTAAAAATAAAATAAAATAATAAATAAAAACAAAATTAAAATAAAATAAATAAACCTTAACTAAACTAAAAAAATAAAATAAACCTAAAAATAAAATACCTAAATAAAATAAAAACTAAACATAAAATAAAAATAAAATAAACATAAAATAAAACTAAATAATAAGCATTACCTAAAAAATAACCCAAAAATAAAAAAAAATAATTAAAGAACTAAACCCAAACCTTAAACTAAAAAAAAACCTAAAATCAAAGAAAATAAATATAAACCTAAACTAAAATAAACTAAACTAAAATAAATAAAACTTAAACCCTTAATCCTAAACCCTAAACCCTAAAACCCTAAACCCTAAACCATAAGCCCTAAACACAAAATCCTAAACCCTAAACCCTATACCCTAAACTGAAAACCCTAAACCCCAAACCCTAAAAACCTAAAACCCTAAAAACCTAAAAACCTAAACTTAAACTAAATATAACCTAGAAATATAATAAATAAAAAACCTAAACATAAATAAAATAAAAATAATAAAAATAAAATAAAAACCTGAACTAAAACCTAAACCTAAACCTAAAATATAAATAAAAATAATAAAAACTAAACTAAAATAAAATAAATAAAAATGTAAACTAAACAACAAAATAAAATAAACCTAAAAGTAAAACCTAAACATAAAAGAAAAATAAGATCAACCTAAAATAAAAAATAAATAAAAGCCTAAACCTAATAATAGACATAAAAATAAATAAAAAATAAAACCTAAACCTAAAATAAATAAATAAAAAATTAAACCTACTAAAATAAATAACCAAAATAAATAAAACCTAAACCTAAACCTAAAATAAACTAAACCTAAAATAAACCTAAACTAAATAAAATAAAATAAACTAAAATAAACCTAAACCTAAAGATAAACTTAAAATAAAAAAATAAACCTAAACCTAAAAAAATGTAAAATAAAAAACCTAAACCTAAACCTAAAAAAATAAAAATAACCTAAACCTAAAAAATAAAACTAAACTAGAAAAATAAACAAAAATCTAAACCTAAAAAATAAACTAAACTAAAAAACATAAACTAAAATAAATATGCTAAATAAAATAAAAATAAAAATAAACCTAAACAAAAAAATATAAAATAAACTAAATAAATTTAAACTACCTAAATTAAAACTAAAATTAAACTAAACACTAAACCTAAACTAAAACCTAAATAAACCTAAAACTAAATATAAAATAAATTATAAAATATAAAATTAACAAAAATAAAATAAATAAAAACCTGAAATAAACTAAAAAAATAAAATAAACCTAAAAATAAAAAACCTAAATAAACTAACCCTAAGCCATAAATCCTAAACCATAAACCCTAAACCTTAAACCCTAAATCATAAACCCTAACACTAACCTAAACCCTAAACCCTAAACCCTAAAGCCTAAAATCTTGTACCTTAAACCCTAAACTAACCCTAAAACCTAATCCCTAAACCAAAAAACCCTAAACTAACCCTAAACCCTAAACCCTAACCTTAAACCCTAAACCATAAACCCTAAAACCTAAACCTTAAAACTAAACCTAACTAATAAACCTAACTAACCTTAACAAATAACCTAAACCTAAAAAAAACCTAAACTAAACCTAATCTAAACCTACTCTAACCTAACCTAAACAATCCTAACCTAAAACTAAAACCTAAAACCTAAAGTATAAATACTAAACTTAAACTTTAAACCCTAACTTAAACTCAACCTAAACCCTAAAACCTAAACCTAAACTCCAAATACTAAACCCCTAACCCTAAACCTTAAACCCTAAACTCTAAACCTTAAACATAAACATTAAGCCCTAAAACTAACCCTAAACCCTAAACCCTAAACCTTCAACCCTAAACACTAAACCCTAAACCGTAAAGCCTAAAGACTAAACCCTAAACCATAAAACTCAACCCTAAACCCTAAACCTTAAACCTTAAACCATAAAACATACAACCCAAGACCCTATACCCTAAACCCCTAAAAATGTAAACCTAAACTAAATAAAACCTAAAAATAAAATAAATAAAATACCTAAATTTAAAAAAAATAATAACATAAACTTAAAACTAAACCTAAAAATAAAATAAAATAAAAATAAAAAATAAACTATAATAAAATAAATAAAAACCTAAACTAAATTAAATTATAAAATAAACATAAAAATTAAAAACTTATATAAACTAAAAACTAAACCTCAAATAAAAATAAAATAAAACTAAAATTAAAAAAATAGAAACTAAATAAAATCCTAAACCTAAAAAATAAACCTTAAAATAATTAAAAAATAAAACCCAAACCTTAAACTAAAAAAAACATGAGCCTAAAATAAACATAAACCAAAATTAAAATAAAGTAAATTAAAATAAATAAAACCTAAACCCTAAATTATGAACCCTAAACCATAAACCCTAACACTAACCCTAAATCCTAAACTTAAAACTATAAAGCAAAAACTTTAAACCCTAAACTAAATACCTCACAAAACCCAAAACCCTAAAGTTTTAAAACTAAACCCTAATAAAACCCTAAACCTATCCTAAACCCTAAACCACAAAGTAAACTATAAATCATAAACACTAAACTTAAACCTAACCTATACTCAATAAACCTAAAAAACCTAAAACACTAAACCTAAACCCTAACCTCTACACTAAACCTAAAACCTATAACTTAAACCTAAACTAAACCTAAGTTCTAAATTAAACCTAAAGTCCTAAACTAAAAACTCTAAAGCCCAAACCCTAAACTCTAAACACTAAGACCTAAACCCTAAAACCCAACCCAAACCATAAACCCGAAAACCTATAACCCTAAACTTTAAACCCTAAACTAAAAATAAACCCTAAACCCTAAACCCTAAACCATAAACCCTAATCTAACCCTAAACCCTATGCTAACCCTAAAACCTAAAAACCATAAACTCTAAAGTCTAAACACTAAACCCTAAACCCTAAAACTAACCTAAAACCTAAACCCTAAACCTTCAACCCAAAACCCTAAACCCTAAAACCATAAACTTTAAAGCCTAAACTATAAACCCTAAATCATAAAATCCTGAACCCTAAATCCTAAACCATAAATCCTAAACCCTAAAAAATAAAATAAAATTAGAATAAAATAGAAACCTAAACTTAAGCAATAAACCCAAAAATAAAACCTTAAAATAAATAAAAATAAAACCTAAACCCTTAACTAGAAAAAAAACCTAAACATAAAATAAAAATAAAATAAACCTAAATCTAAATTTAAATAAACTAAACTAAAATAAATAAAACCTGAACCTAAACCTAAAATAAACTAAACCTAAACCCAAAGCTAAACTAAAAAAACTAAAATAAATAAAAAAACCTAAACCTAAAAATAAACCTAAAATAAAACCTTAAAACCTAAACCTAAAAAAGTAAAATAAAAACCTAAACCTAAACATAAAAATAAAAAATAAAACCTAAACTTTAAAATATAAAATAAAACCTAAACCTAAAAATAAAATAAAATTAAAACTAAACTAAAAAATAAACGTAAATGTAAACCTAAACCTAAAAAATAAATTAAAATAAAAATTTAAAATAATGTAAATAACAAAAAATAAATAAACTAAACAAAAAAATAAACCTAAATAAACATATAACATAAACTAAATAAACTAAATAAACTGAAACCTATTAGTTCCTTTAATTTTATTTTAAAAACTTAACCCTAAACCCTAAACACTATATCCTAAATCCTAAACCCTAAAACTAATCCTAAACAGTATACCCTAAACCTACAACCCTAAACCCTAAACACTAAAAACCCCTTAACCCTAAACCTTAAATACGAAACCCTAAAACTAAAATTAGCCCTAAACCATAAACCCTAAGCACTAAGCCATAAAACCTAAACATTAAACCCTAAACCCTAAACCCTAACCCTAACCCTAAACCCTAAAGCCTAAATCCTAAACCCTAAAACCCTAAACATTAAACCTTAAAGTAACACTAAACCATAAACCCTAAAAACCTTAAACCCTAAAGCCAAAACTAAAACCCTAAACCTTAATCTAACCCAAAACCTGTTAACCCTAAACCTAAACTACAAAACCCTAAACCCTAAAGTTTAAACACTAAACCTAAAACCTAAACTTAAAACCTAACTCCTAAAAACCTAAACTTAAAATTAAACCCTAATACTTTAAACCCTAAACCCTAAACCATAAACCTAAATTAACTAAACCCTAAACTATGCTCTAAACCCCAAAACCTAAAACCCTAAAACCCTAAACCCTAAACACTAAACCCTAAACCCTAAACTAAAACCCTAAACCCTATAACACTGTACCCTAAACCCTAAACCATAAAACCTAAAGCCCTATACCCTAAACCCAAAACCCCAAACCCTAAACCATAAATCCTAAACTTTAAACCATAAACCCTAAACCATAAACTTTAAACCCTAAAACCTAAAAAGCTAAACCTAAACTAGGTAAAACCAAAAATTAAAGTAAATTAAATAAAACTTAAAAATAAAATAAATTAAAAAAAACCTAAACCTAAATAAAATAGAAACCCAAACTAAATACTAAACCTAAACATTAAGCTAAACCTAAAAACAAAATAAAATAATAAGTAAAAACTAAATTAAAATAAAATTAATAAAACCTTAACTGAACTAAAAAAATAAAATAAACCTAAAAATAAAATACCAAATAAAATAATAATTAAACGTAAAATAAAAATAAAATAAACATAAAATAAAAACTAAATTACAACCTATACCTAAAAAATAACCCAAAAATAAAACCTAAAAGTAATTAAAGAACTAAACCTAAACCCTAAACTTAAAAAAATCTTAAACCTAAAATAAATAAAAGAAAATAAACATAAACCTAAACTAAAATAAACTAAACTAAAATAAATAAAACTTAAACCCATAATCCTAATGCCAAAAGCCAAAACCCTAAACCATAAAGCCGAAATCTTAAACCCTAAAACCCTAAACCCTAAACCCTACACCCTAAAACCCTAAACCCTAAACCCTAAACCTTAAACCCTAAAATCTATAATGTTAAACCCTAAACCCTAAACCCTAAACCCCAAACCCTAAACACTAAACCCTAAGCCCTAAACTAAAAACCCTAAACCCTAAACCCAAAAAACTTAAAACCCTAAAATCCTAAAAATATAAATCTAAACTAAATATAACATAAAAATAAAATAAATAAACAAACTTAAACCTAAATAAAATAAAAATTATTAAAATAAAATAAAAACCTAAAATAAAACCTAAACTTAAACCAAAACCAAAACCTAAAATAAAAATAAAAATAATAAAAACTAAATTAAAATAAAATTAAACAAAAACCTAAACTAAACTTAAAAAATAAAATAAACCTAAAAGTAAAACCTAAACATAAAAAAAATCAAAATAAAATAAAAACTAAATAAAACCCTAAACCTAAGCAATGAACCTAAAAATAAACAAAAAATAAAACCTAAACTTAAAATAAATAAATAAAAACATAAACCTAGACTAAACTAATTTAAGCCAAAATAAATAAAACCTAAACCTAAACCTGAAATAAACTAAACCTAAACTAAATAAAATAAAATAGACTAAAAATAAACTTAAACCTAAGGATAAACCTAAAATAAAAACCTAAAACCTAAACCTAGAAAAAGTAAAATAAAAACCTATAACTAAACTTTAAAAAATAAAAATAAAACTTAAACCTAAAAAATAAAATAAAAATAAAACTAAACTAGAAAAATAAATGTAAACCTAAACCTAAACCTAAAAAAAACTAAAATAAAAAACCTAAACTAAAATAACTATGCTAAACAGAATAAAAATAAAAAATAAATCTAAAAAAAAATATAAAATAAACTAAATAAATTAAATAAACCTAAACATACCTATTTCTTTAATTTTTTTTTTTAAAAAACCCTAAAGGCTAAACCCTAAACCCTATCACACTAAACCTAAACCCCAACCTAAAACTAACTAATTAACCCTGCAACCCTAAATCCTAAATCTAAAAAACCCTTAACCTAAAAACCTAAACCCTAAATACTAAACACTAAGAACTAAACTGTAAAACCTAATCCTTAAAACCCAAGCCCTAACTCTAACCTTTACCCTAAACCCTAATCCCTAAACCATAAACCTTAAAACCTTAAATCTTAAAACATAAACAAACCCTAAACCCTATACCCTAAACACTAAAAACCATAAACCCTAAAGCCTAAACCATAAATCATAAATGTTAAGCAAACACTAAACCTTAAACTCTAAAGCCTAACACTAAACTCAAAACCTAAAACCTAAACCCTAACCCTAAACCCTAAACCCTAAAACCCTCAACCCTAAACCCTAAACCCTAAACCCAAATCTAAGCATCATTTTAAAAATCTTTTTGCAAATCTCAAAAATATGGAACAACTTGTTAGCTCTCTTAAAGATGTTGTTTTGACTGACTCTAATAAGCGATGAATTGAATGCGACTAAAGATAACTTGATTAATTATCAATATGGAAGAAACCTAAATCGCTAGCAAACATATTCTTGATGTTGACATACAAGGTATTTCCATGCCCTTTTATCAAAAAAGAAAGCCTTAAACTCTATTAAAAAAATCAAAAATGATAACTTGGATTCTTAATGATATTAAAGATTCTATCATACATCATTTTCAAAATTTATTAAACAACAACCCCTCCTTAGAAGCCATCTCAAACACACATTTGATCTCCTCTATGATCTCTAATGATGAAAACCACTTACTCAGTTTGTGTCCTACGAAAGCTGAGATTGGTAGTATTCTCAATAGCATGAACACCGAGATTCGAAGGATACGACTCAATTCTTTCAACATTGTTGGCCTATCATTAAGACTGACCTTGTTGATGTAGTTGCTAATTTTTTTGAGGGTAATCCTTTACCTAGATATTTTTCAAGCACTTCCATTGTTCTCATTACCAAAATTAATAATCCTGAATCTTGGGGTGATTTCAGACCTATCAGCCTTTGGACCTTCTTTCATAAACTCATTGCTAAATTAATTGCTAATAGAATTAGTCCGTTGGTGCCTAAAATTATTTCTCCCAACCAAACTAGCTTTGTTAAAGGTAGAGCAATATCTGATAACATAGTTCTAGCACAATAGCTGATTCATGATAGTGACGTTCCTATCAGAGGTGGTAACATCCTTTTTAAACTAGACACACTAAAGCTTTTGACAACCTCTCTTGGGATTTTCTCTTTCAAATTCTTCATTTGCTTAGGTTTTTTGGTTATTTTATCTGCCTCATAAAAAATTGCATTACAAATGCTTGGTTCTTTGTTATCATGAATGGAGAATCCCTAAGTTTTTTCCCTTCAAAGCATGGTTTGAGACAAGGGGTTCCCCTATCTCCCTCTCTTTTTATTATTGCTGTTGAATATCTATCAAGGAGTCTGAATGATCTTTTTTACAGTAATCCTAGGATGTTTTATAGAACTCAAGGTGGTCTTCTTGTCACTCATCTTAGTTTTGCTGATGACTTTATAATCTTTTGTAATGTCTCAATTCCTCACATTAAAACTATTAAGAATCTTTTAAATAAATTTGGCAACAAAAGTGGTTTTTTTCTCAACAAAGGCAAAAGTTGTTTCATTCCTTCTTCTAAAATCCCTAGCAATAGGACCAACCAAATCTTGAGAATTACTAATTTTTAACAACAATAACTTCCTATTAAATATGTTGGTGCTCCTCTTTTTAAAGGTCAAAAAAGATCTCACCTTTTTCATGAGCTAATCCAAAAAATCTCTAATAAAATTTTTGTTTTGGAATTTCACTTACTTTCATTTGGTGGTAGGCTCACTTTGATTAAGAGCACCCTTAACTCCATGCCTTTGTATCTCATTCAAACCATTGTGTCGACCAACTCTATCATTAACAGAATTGAGCGGCTCATTAATAAATTTTTCTGGGGATCTAACAATTCCTCTAAAAAAATGCACTGGACCTCTTGATTTAAAACTTGTGGCACTTTTGCTAAAGGTGGTCTTGGATGTAAACCAATCAAGGAAACTATCACTGCTTTTTCTTATAAACTTTGGCAGAATTTTAGGAAAAACAATAGTCTATGGGCAAATTTCATGACTGCTAATACTGCCAGGGTAAGCACCCTCTCATTTACCCCTATAAAGCGAGAGACTCTCTTGTTTGGAAAAGACTTTGTTCCATCAAATGGGATGCCGAATCTTTAATTTCCTGGGGGGTTAACTATGGCTCCTCTTTCTTTTGGAAAGGAAACTGGACTAGAGGTGGGTCCAATGATGACTTACTTTCTACCCCTTCCACTGCCGCTATTAAAGTGAACTCTTTCGGCGGTAATATGAGGAACAATAGTAAAACTTACATCATATTCCTCCTCTCTTTAAATAAACTACTATTCCTATCATTCCTAACAATCAACATCAGATCCTTTTTAAGTTTTCACATAATGGTGATTTCAACTTTAAAAATGTTTGGATTCACATTAAAGAAACTCATGATTTTTCCAATGTGTTTTCTAAACTTTGGAACAATAATATCCCTACTTCTTATTTTGTTCTTACTTGGCGTATTTTGAAAAACTTCATCCTTGTGGACTCCTTGTTGTGGGGTAAAGGATTTCAATTACCTTCAAAATGCCAATGCTATTTTCACATTGAGAATGTGAATCATGTTTATGTTAACAGGGCCATTGCTTCTAAACTTTGGATTTGGTATGATGACCTCTTTAACAATGTCATTTTCAAAGGCTCCTTAAATTTATACCAACTTCTTGAAGTTTATTTTGACAACACTATTAAAGGACACATTAAAGTCATAACTACTATCACTCTTATTTGGTTCATATGGATGGACCAAAATGATGCAAAATATCATGAGATCCCTATGAATCACATGAGGCTAATTGCTAGAACTAAAAACAAAATTCGTGACTTGTTTAATGCCAATTTAATTAAATACAAACAAATCAAAGGGTGCAAATTTGTGGCCAATAAATTGGGTTTTAACTTGCTGGATCACCACATCTGTAAAGATGACAAGATTATTTATTGGGAAAAACCTCATGCTAACACTATTAATGTTAACACTGATGGCTCTGTCTCTCATAAAGGTTCAGGCTATGGTGGAATTTTCAGAAATCTTAATGGGAAAGTCCTATGTGCTTTTGCTTACCCCCTTAATCCCTGCTTTGATCCCTTTGCTGAGCTCATGGCAGTGTACAAAGCTCTTGAGATTTGACTTCAAAAAGGTTGGCTCAATATTTGGATTGAGGTGAATTCCCTTCTGCTGATTGATCTCTTGACTTCCACCAAAATGGGCAATCTTATACTACCTTCTTAAGCAAACTAGAACTCTCCTTGCCCAACTCTACTTTAAAATCACTCATGTATGGCATGAGGGTAATGCATGTACTGATTATTTGGCCAATCTAAGTGCTAGATTGGATGGAATAAAATTCTTTGGTCAACTAACCCTTCCTAAACATTTGCATGCCTTGGTTAATCTGGACAATACTGGGTTTCCTTATCTCAGAAATTAATCTAACCTATTGGATTCACCTGTTTCAATACCTCTTTTATTGCATGATCATTTTCTATTTACTATTATTATTTCTTTGGTCTTTGCTAATGCATCAACCTAATATCCCTTACTGTTTACTTGTTGATCTTTGTGGCACGTTCTGTTGGTTTAATTGTCTTAGCTTTAATTGGGTGCTTACTACCTCTACTATTTTTACTGTTAATGTGCTGCTACTTCTTTAGAATTTACTAATGCATCATCATATTACTCCTTACTGGTCCTTTGCTGAGCTAAGTGGAATCTGCCATTGGTTTAATTATCGCAACCTTGTTTGGGGTCTTGCTGTTTCTAGATGCAATATCTATGTTAAAGGTTTAATTATTGGCTATTGGGCTTTTGGGCACTTTGTCCAGCAGGCTAGTATTGGTTATGGTTTAATGTATTTGCTGAATGTATATGCTAACCCCAACTGATATACCTGTAAGGAAAGAAAATGCAATACCTTTGTTATTATTAATGGTTCTTTGTAGGTTTGGTATTGTTTAATCAATTCCTTTCAGTCTGATTTCTCTGAGGAGGGTAGTTCTACTACTAGCCTGATTTTCTAAAGGATTTCATTGATAATACCCTTTTGAACCCTTATGGTAGCTCTGTTGCCCACTACTTTTTATTGGTATCCTATGGTTGCAATAATTGTAGTGTTGTTTTAACCTATGGCTATTGGATTTCTAGATTCACTATCCTGCTGGCTAACCTTGTGTTTATTAGCTATTTATTGCCTGGTGTTCTTCTGATTATCTTTCCTGTTCTCATCCAGGCTACTGCTGATCAATTAATATGTTGTTTTTTACCTTTTAGCTCTGTTAAAATTGTGCAGATTCAGCTAGTTGGTAATTACTATCCTGGATGTTGGCTGATTTGGATTATTGCTCTTCATGCTGTTCTGGGGTTTTGTTTTGTTTATTCAATTGGCCTCTATTGAGGTTGTAGACTGCAAGATGGCTTTTATTTTTCTGCTTGACTATTTCTTATCTCTCATTTTTTTGAATGTTTGTCTTTGTTAATGGATATTGTTATTTTCACCAGCTGCTATTTTTTACATCCTGGTTCAGCTAGTCTTGGCCAGACCTCTCCCTTAAATATGTAGGATTTAATTTAAGCATTGTATAATTTGAATGGTTGGTTTTATGGCCAACTGCTGATCAATTAAACCTAAAGCCCTAAGCTAAAAAAATCCTAAACCTAAAATAAACACAATAAAATAAACATAAACCTAAACTTCAATAAACTAAAATAAAATAAATAAAACCTAAAACCTAAACATAAAACCTAAACCCTAAAACCATAAAACCTAAACCTTAAACCTTAAACCTTAAACCCTAAACCTTAAACCTTAAACCCTAAACCCTAAACTCTAAAACCTAAAAACTTATACTTAAACTAAATAAAACCTAAAAAAATAAAATAAATAAATAAACTAAACTTAAATAAAATAAAATAAAATCCTAAACTAAAATCTAAACCTAAAACTAAACCTTAACCTAAAAATAAAATGGAATAAAACAAAATAAAATTAATAAAAATAAAATAAATAAAAACCTAAACTAAACTAAAAATAAAATAAACCAAAAAATATAAAACCTAAATAAAATAAAAATAAATTAAACTTAAAAAATATAAAATAAAAACTAAATAAAAACCTTAACCTCAACAATAAATCTTAAAAAACCTAAAATTAAATAAAAACATTACCTAAACCCTAAACAAAAAAAACTAAACCTAAAACAAAAATAAAATAAACCTAACCATAAACTAAAATAAACTAAACTAAAATTAATAAAACCTAAACCTAAACCAAAAATAAACTAAGCCTAAACTTAAACCTAAACTAAATAAAATAAAATAAACAAGAAATAAACCTAAACCTAAACTAAAAAAATAAAACCTAAAAATAAACCTAAAATAAAAACCTAAAACTTAAACCTAAAAATTTGAAATAAAAACCTAAACCTAAACCTAAAAATAAAAAATAAAACCTAAACATAAAAATAAACATAAACTTAAACCCAAACCTTAAAGATAAACTAAAATAAAAAAATCAAAACAAAAAATAAATAAACATAAATTAAAAACTACACTAACTAAAAAAAATAAACCTAAATAAAATATAAAATAAACTAAATACACAAAATAAACCTAAACCTGATTTAAAAATTCTTTAAGAAAATCATAAACCCTAAACCTTATGCCCTAAACACTAAATACTAAACCCTAAACATGCAACCCTAAACTTAAAACTCTAAACCCTAACCACTAACTCTAAACCATAAACCTAAACCATAAATGCCCTAAATCCTAAAGCTCAAATCTCAACCTTAAATGCTAATCTAACTCTAGACCCTAAGTTAACTCTAAACCCTAAATCGCTAAAAACCCTAAACCCTAAAGCCTAAACACTAAACCTTAACCCTAAACCCTAAACCCTAAAACCTTAAACCTAAAACCCTAAAGCTTTAAACCCTAAACCCTAAACTTAAATCTTAAATGTTAATACCTTAAAACCTAAAACCATAAACCCAAAAAACCCTAAATCCTAAATCGTAAAACATATAACCCTAAACCCTAAACCCTAAACCTAAACCTAAATTGTAAAAACCCTAAACCCTAAACCCAAAACCCTAAACCTAAAACCCTAAAACCTAAAACCTAAAACCTAAACTAAATAAAACCTAAAAAATAAAATAAGTTAAAAAACATAAACCTAAATAAAATAAAATAAATAAAAATAAAATAAATATGTAAACTAAAACATAAACCTAAATCTACACCTAAGCCTAAAATAAACTAAAATAAAAAATAAAAACTAAAATAAGACCAAATAAATAAAAACCAAAACTAAACTAAAATATAAAATAAACCAAAAAGTTAAACATAAACATAAAATAAAAATAAAATCAAAATAAATAAAAGCCTAAAATTAAAATAAAATAAAAACTAAATAAAAACCTAAACCTAAGCAATAAACCTAAAAATAAATAAAAAATAAAACCTAAATCTAAAATAAAAAAACAACTAAACTTAAAATAAATAAATAAAAACCTAAACCTAAACTAAAATAAAATAAATGAAACTTAAACCAAAAATAAAGTAAACCTAAAAATAAACCTAAACTAAATAAAATAAACTAAACTAAAAATAAGCCTGAACCTAAAAATAAACATAAAATAAAAACCTAAAAACTAAACCTAAAAAAGTATAATAAAAACCTATACCTAAACCTAAAAATAAAAAATAAAAACTAAACCTAAACCTAAAAATAAAAAATAAAACCTAAACATAAAAATAAACATAAACTTAAACCCAAACCTTAAAGATAAACTAAAATAAAAAATCAAAACAAAAATAAATAAACATAAAATTAATAAACTACACTAAATAAAAAAATAAACCTAAATAAAAATATAAAATAAACTAATACACAAAATAAACCTAAACCTACCGATTTAATTAATTTTTCTAGAAAGAAAATCATAAACCCTAAACCTTATGCCCTAAAGACTAAATACTAAACCCTAAACCCAAAACCCTAAACATGCAACCCTAAACTTAAAACTCTAAACCCTAACCCTAACACTAACTCTAAACCATAAACCTTAAACCATAAATGCCCTAAATCCTAAAGCCTAAATCCTCAACCTTAAATGCTAATCTAACTCTAGACCCTAAGTTAACTCTAAACCCTAAATCGCAAAAACCCTAAACCCTAAAGCCTAAACACTAAACCTTAACCCTAAACCCTAAACCCTAAAACCTAAAACCTAAACCCTAAAGCCTAAACCCTAAACCCTAAACCCTAAATCTTAAATGCTAATACCTTAAAACCTAAAACCATAAACCCAAAACCCTAAATCCTAAATCGTAAAACATATAACCCTAAACCCTAAACCCTAAACCCCAAACCGTAAATTGTAAACCCTAAACCCTAAACCCAAAACCCTAAACCCAAAACCCTAAAAACCTAAAAACCTAAACCTAAACTAAATAAAACCTAAAAATAAAATAAGTTAAAAAAACATAAACCTAAATAAAATAAAATAAATAAAAATAAAATAAATATGTAAACTAAAACATAAACCTAAATCTACACCTAAGCCTAAAATAAACTAAAATAAAAAAAAAACTAAAATAAGACCAAATAAATAAAACCAAAAACTAAACTAAAATATAAAATAAACAAAAAAGTTAAACATAAACGTAAAATAAAAATAAAATCAAAACAAATAAAAGCCTAAAATCAAAATAAAATAAAACTAAATAAAAACATAAACCTAAAAATAAATAAAAAATAAAACCTAAATCTAAAATAAAAAAACAACTAAACTTAAAATAAATAAATAAAAACCTAAACCTAAACTAAAATAAAATAAATGAAACTTAAACCAAAAATAAAGTAAACCTAAAAATAAACCTAAACTAAATAAAATAAACTAAACTAAAAATAAGCCTGAACCTAAAAATAAACATAAAATAAAAACCTAAAAACTATACCTAAAAAAGTATAATAAAAACCTATACCTAAACCTAAAATAAAAAATAAAACTAAACCTAAAAAATGAAGTAAAAAATAAAACTAAACTAAAAAAATAAACATAATCTTAAACCTAAACCTAAAAAATAAACTAAAATAAAAACCTAAACTAAAATAAATAAACATAAAATAAATAAACTAAATAAAATAAAAAATAAATAATAAACCTAAAAAAATATAAAATCAGTTAAATAAACTAAAGAAACCTAAATCCATTGGTTTCTTTATTTAAAAAAAAAACCCTAATCCCTAATTCCTAAACCCTCAAACCTAAACCCTAAACCCTAAAATAAATTGTAAACCCTAAGCCTACAACCTTAAACCCTTAATAACCTTTAACCCTAAACTTTAAACCATAAACATTAAATAATAAACCTAAACCCTAAACTAACCATAAACCCTAAACACTAAACACTAAATAAACTCTTAAATCAGAAACTCCTAAACCCTAACCTAACCCCTAACCCCTAAACACTAAGTCTAAACCCTAAACTTATAAACCCTAAACCTTAACCTAACTATAAACCCTGTTAACACTAAATCAAATCAAAAAAACCCTAAACCTAAACTAAACTACCCTAAAACTCAAACCTAAAACTATAACCCTAAACCCTAAACTACTACCTTAAACTATAAACCCTAAACCATAAAACCCTAAACCCTAAAACCTAAACCCTAAAACCCTGAACCCTAAACCTTAAACCCTAAACTTTAAACCATAAAACTTATAACCCTAAACCTGAAACCAAAAACCCCAAACCCTAAACCCTAAACCTTAAACCCTAAACCATAAAAATATAATAAAATAAAAACCTAAACCTAAAAAATAAACCTAAAAATAAAACTTAAAAATAAAAAAAAACTTAAACCTCAACCCGAAACTAAAAAATAAAAACCTAAACATAAAATAAACAAAATAAAATAGGCATACACCTAAACTCAAATAAACTAAACTAAAACAAATAAAACCCAAACCCTTAACCTGAAACTGTAAACCCTAAACCCTAAACTCTAAAAACCTAAAAACAAAAACATAAACTAAATAAAACCTATAAATAAAATAAATCAATAAGCCTAAACCTAAATAAAATAAAAAATAAAATAAAATAAAAACCTAAACTAAAACCTTAACCTAAACCTAAAAATAAAATAAAATAAAAATATAAAATAACTAAAATAAAAAAAATAAAAGCCTATACTAAACTAAAAATAAAATAAACAAAAATAAAATAATACCTAAATGTAAATTAAAAATAAAAAAACCTAAAATAAAATAAAATTAAAACTAAATAAAAACCTAAACATAAATAATAAACTTAAACAAACCTAAAATAAAAAACATAAACCCTAAAAAAAAAAACTAAACATAAAAAAAATCTAAACCTAAACTAAAATAAATAAAACCTAAACCTAAACCTAATATAAACTAAACCTAAACCTAAACCTAAACAAATTAAAATAAAATAAACTAAAAATAAACCTAAACCTAAACTAAAAACCTAAAACTTAAACTAAATAAAACGTAAAGTAGAATAAAAAAAAACTAAACCTAAATAAAATATAATAAAAACCTATACTAAAATCTAAACCTAAACCTTAAAATAAAATGGATTAAAAGAAAATAAAAGTAAGAAAAATAAAATAAATAAAAACCTAAACTAAACTAAAAATAAAATAAACCTAAAAATATAAGGCCTAAATAAAATCATACTACATACAAAATATAAAATAAAAAATAAATAAAAACCTAAACCTCAATAATAAATGTGTAAAAACTTAAAATTAAATAAAAAACTAAACCTAAACCCTAAAAAAAAAAACTAAACCTAAAACAAAATAAAATAAACCTAACCATAAACTAAAATAAACTAAACTAAAATTAATAAAACCTAAACCTAAACCAAAAATAAACTAAACCTAAACTTAAACCTAAACTAAATAAAATAAAATAAACTAGAAATAAACCTAAACCTAAACAAGAAAATAAAACGTAAAAATATACCTAAAATGAAAACCTAAAACTTAAACCTAAAAAATTGAAATAAAAACCTAAACCTAAACCTAAAATTAAAAAATAAAACCTAAACCTAAAAAATAAAATAAAAATAAAACTAAACTAAAAAATAAACATAAACCTAAACCCAAACCTAAAAGATAAACTAAAATAAAAAATTAAAACTAAATAAATAAACTACACTAAATAAAAATATAAAAATAAACCTCAATAGAAATATAAAATAAACTAAATACACTCATAAAATTAAACTACTGATTTAATTAATTTTTTTAGAAAAAAACCCTAAACCCTATGCCTTAAACACTAAATCCTAAACCCTAAACCCTAAACCTTAAGCATGCAACCGTAAACTTAAATCCCTAAACCCTAACCCTAACCCAAACTCTAAACCATAAACCTTAAACCCTAAATACCTTAAACCCTAAAGCTTAAATCCGTAACCTTAAATGTTAATCTAACCATTAACCCTAAGCTAACTCTGAACCCTAAACCCCAAAAACCCTAAACCCTAATGCCTAAATAATAAACCTTAACCCTAAACCCGAAACCCTAAAACCTAAAACCAAAACCCTAAAGCCTAAAGTCTAAACCCTAAACCCTAAACCTTAAATGCTAAAAACCTAAAACCCAAAACCTTAAACCCTAAACCCTAAACCCTAAATAAAACATACAACCCTAAACTCTAAACCATAAACCTTAAACCCTAAACTCTAAATGCTGAATCAAAAACCCTAAACCCTAAACCCTATATCAAAAACCCTAAATCCTAAACCCTAAACCCTAAAAACCTAAAAACCTAAACCTAAACTTAATAAAACCTAAAAAAAACTAAAAAAAAACCTAAACCTAAAATAAAAAATAAAAGAAAAATGTAAACTAAAACATAAACTGAAATCTAAATATAAACCTAAAATAAAATAAAATAAAAAATAAATTAAAACCTAAACTAAACTAAAATATAAAATAAACCAAAAAGTAAAACATAAACTTAAAATAAAAATAAAATCAACCTAAAATAAGAACTAAATAAAAACCTAAACCTAAGAAATAAGCCTAAAAATAAATAAAAAATAAAACCTAAACCTTAAACAGATAAAACACTTAAACTTAAAATAAATAAATAAAAACATAAACCTAAACTAAAATAAATTAAACTAAAATAAATAAAACCTAAACCTTAAAATAAAGTAAACTTAAAAATAAACCTAAACTAAATAAAATAAAATAAACTAAAAATAAGCCTAAACCCAAAAATAAAGTAAAATAAAATCCTAAAAACTAAACCTAAAAAAGTAAAATAAAAACCTATACCTAAACCTAAAAATAAAAAATAAAACCTAAACCTAAAAAATGAAGTAAAAATAAAACTAAACTAAAAAAAATTAACATAATCCTAAACCTAAACCTAAAAAATAAACTAAAATAAAAGCCTAAACTAAAATAAATAAATATAAAACAAATAAAGTAAACTAAATAAAAATAAAAAATAAACCTAAAAAAAATATAAAATCAGTTAAATAAACTAAAAAAACCTAAACCTATTTCTTATTTAAAAAACACTAAACCATAAACCCTAAACCCTAAACAGTAATTTTTGAACCCTAAAACCTAAACCCTAAACCCTAAAATAAACCCTAAACCCTAAGCCTACAACCCTAAACCCTTAATAACCTTTAACCCTAAACTTTAAACCTTAAACATTAAACAATAAACCTAAACCTAAAACCATAAAACCCTAAACACTAAACACTAAATAAACTTAACTTAATAATCCTAAACCAAACTTAACCCTAAACACTAAACCCTAAACCCTAAACCATAAACCCTAAAACTTAAACCCTAAACTAACTCTAAACCCTAAAGCTTAAACCATAAACCCTAAACCTTAACCTAACCATAAACCCTAAGCTGACACTAAACCCTAAATGAAAAAAACCCTAAACCCTAAAGCCTAATAATACACCAAAACCTAAAATTAAAATTCTAAACTAAACTTAAACCTAAACCATAAACCCTAAACCATAAAACCCTAAACCCTAAAACCTAAACCCTAAAACTTGGAACCCTAAACCTTAAACCCTAAACCTTAAACCATAAAATTTAAAACCCTAAACCCTAAACCCAAAACCCCAAACCTTAAACCCAAAACCCTAAACCATAAACCCTAAATCGTAAACCTTAAACCCTAAAACCTAAACCTAAACTAAATAAAATCTAAAAGTAAAAAAAATAAAAAACTAAACCTAAATAAAATAAAAACCTAAACTTAAACCGAAACCTAAACCTAAAAATATAATAAAATAAAAAACTAAACTTAAAAAATAAACCTAAAAATAAAACTTAAAAATATCTAAAATATTAAACCTCAACCCTAAACTAAAAAAAACCTAAACATAAAATAAATAAAATAAAATAAGCAGACACCTAAACTAAAATAAATAAAACCCAAACCCTTAACCTTAAACCCTAAACCCTAAACCCTAAACTCTAAAAACCCAAAATAAATAAAACCTATAAATAAAATAAATAAATAAATTTAAACCTAAATATAATAAAATAAAAAATAAAAAGCTAACCTAAACTAAAACTAAAATAAACCAAAATAGAATAATACCTATATGTAAAATAAAAATAAAATAAACCTAAAATAAAATAAAATAAAAACTAAATAAAAACCTAAACCTAAATAATAAACCTAAAAAAAACCTAAAAAAATTTAAACCCATAAAAAGATAAAAAAAACTAAACCTAAAAAAACCTAAACCTAAACTAAAATAAAAAAACCTAAACCTAAACCTAATATAAGCTAAACCTAAACTTAAACCTAAATAAATTAAAATAAAATAAACTTAAAATAAACCTAAACCTAAACTAAAACCTAAGAGAAACCAATAAAAATAAAATAAAAATATAAACTTAAACCTAAAAATAAAAAATAAAACCTACAATAACAACAACAACAACAACAAGCCTTAATCCCACTAGGTCAACGTGAATCCTTCATCTCCATCAGGTCCTATTATGTGTCAAATTCTAATTCAAGTATACTAAGATCATTTTTTATACATCTTAACCAAGTCTTTTAGTCTATCTCTACCTTTCTTAATATCAAATCTAATGCATCTACTCTCCTAAACCGACGCTTTATGTGGCCAAACCATCTAAGGTGACTCTCCTAATCTTATCTACCACCTAGACTCCAACTTTTCCTAACATACTATTTTGCATTCTATCTCTAAAGCCACTCATCCACCAGCATCCTCATCTGTAACTTAGTCTTTATCTTCTTTTATTTGCCAACATTCTCCACATTGCAGTCTTACCACCATCTTATAAAATTTTCCTTAAGTTTAAGTGGAACTTTTCTATCACATAATAGGCCGATGCATTCCTCCACTTCAAACATCCAACTTGAATTCTACTAATAACATCTCCATCTATTTCACCATCATTTTGAACAATAGAGCCTAAATATCTGAATCGCTCACTCTTATTAATGACTTGATCACCAAAAGTCACAACACTATCACTAAAACTTCTACAACTAAAATTAAATGATGGTGGTAAACTAAACTAAAAATGAACATAAACCTAAACCCAACCTAAAAAATAAACTAAAATAAAAAAATCCTAAACTAAAATAAATAAACATCAAATAAATATAATAAATTATTTAAAAATAAGCCTAAATTAAAATAAAAATAAGATTAAATAAACTAAATAAAAATAAACCTATAGGTTTACTTAATTAAAAGAAACTCTAAACCATAAGTCTATACGATAAACACTAAATCCTAAACCCTTAACCCTAAACATACAACCCTAAACCTCCTTAAACCCTAACCTTAACTAACCTAACCATAACCTCACCCTGACCTCCTCTCTGCGGCACTCTCTGGTGACTGCATTTCCCTCTTTTTAATCCTTTTCTCCTTACGATTTGGTAGTTTTTTCTCCTTTACTGATCGGATCTCTGTTGGTTTGCCTCTGTTTGGCCATGCGTGTGATGTTCCTGATTTCTTATTGATGGTTGTGGTTCCTTTGGCTATGCAATCGAGCATTTCTTTCATGGAGGTGACGGCTAGGGCTCAGGTCTATTGGGACTTATAGATTCAAAATCTCCTTTATCATTACAGTAGTTAAATCCTTTAAGGATGTTATCTCTGGTAAGACCCTTTCCCCTACTGAATGGTGAACTTGATATCGACCTCCTTTTGCGGGATCCCTGTGATTATGTGCTTTCAGATCTTGATGTTGGAGAAGTTGGCTAAATTGAATTCAAGTTGGTAAATTTACTTTGCACTGGCCTAATATAGATAATATCTGATCTTTCTTTCATAATCTTAAGCTTTATGGTGCATTTTCTATCAGTTTGATTGATCCAAGGCACATTTTAATTCAACTGACTAATGACCTTGATTATTCTAGGGTTTTTTCTCATCGTTCGTACTTTATTTTTAATTGTCAAATATGCCTTTTAAAGTTGTCTCCCCTTTTTGATATAAAAGAGGATTCATTGATTGTTCCTGTTTGGTTGGCTTTCCCGAATATGAGAATTCATTATATTACGCATCAAGTTCTTTTTCCTGTGGGAGCTCTTTTTTGGGGCCTCTTAAATTGATCCTTGTGAGATCGATCTTAGCTCACATTTTTTGAAATTGATATCTCTAAAAGCACCCTGGAAGTTTGGATTGGATAGAAGTTTGGTTACAATCAAAAGTTGAATTTAAAATTTTCCTATTTTACGCTTTCGCATTGCAAAATTCATGGGGCGATAATTGAGAATGCTTTTGTTTTACATCTTAAAAAAAAACTTGATGATCCAATCCTAATCTACCTAACTAATAAAGTGGGTAAACTATTTATATTATAAGCAATCAAAATGGGGATCATAATTCAACATCATTGGAACCAACTACTTTGCTTAATGAAGTGCTCAATGATGATATTCCAAAATTACAATCTGAGCAGGTTAAAGATATTGCTAATGTTGCCCAAAAATGTTGAATATGATGGTTTGTATATCTATCCTGCTTTACAAAATAATTTATCTCCTCAAAATATTGCCACTACTGAGAGTACCTTACCTCTCTTGATTACTGAACATGAGGAGGAACATGGGACCCTTAAGTAGTAATTTGAATGCTAAATTGATGATGGACGAAAATCTAAAATCTAACTCTAAAGTTGATCCTAAAATTTGTGCTCTAAATGGTTTCACATCATCTCCTACTAATCCTGAGATTGACATGCATGCTAATCTGACCTTACAACTTAATACTGAAATTAAGGAAGGTGAAGTTATCATTAGAAATGCTTTGATTGATCCTGACCCCATTATTAATACTACTAATCAGTCTCTCTCGGATGGGGATTCTTTGGACAAAAATAGACAATTTCAAACTGTAGTTAAAAAGAAATATCTAAATGCAAAAATGTACCTTAATAACCCAACTAGATCTACTTGATCTGGTTCCTACTCTCATAAATAATTATCTCCTTTCCTTTCTTCTCTCTAATAGTTGTTTTTCTTTCCCTATCTTATTTAATTTCCCTTTATGTTTAACTCACTTATTTGGAATGTTCGAGGGATTGAGACCCTCATTATCTGTAACTGTGTGAGAAGTCTCTGTCGTACTAATAATATTGCTTTACTGGATGTTATTGAACCTCTCATACACTCTTCTAAGATCAACCATATTTCTAGAAAGCTAGGTTTTAATAATTTTTTCTATAACATCAACAATAAAATTTGGATTTTTTGGAATAATTTAGTCAATATATCTATCATTGATGATCTTCAGCAAGCTGCCAATGTCCACATCTCTTTGCGTGTTTTCTCTGCTCTGGGCTCCTTCATTTATGCTTCCTATAATAGGGCTGGTAGGAACATCCTTTGGGATAATTTAAGAACTTTTGCTACTTCAGTTAACAAACCTTGGTTGGTTGGGGGTGATTTCAACACTATCCTCTTGACCACTGAAAGGAGGGGTGGTTGTTCCCCTAACATTCATTCCATAGAATATTTTACCAACATGATTCTTGATTGCAACCTTATTAACATTGGCTACTTGAGTTCAGATTACACTTAGCATAACTCTAGACTCGCGCCTTGATAGGACACTCTTTAACTCTGTTTGGATTAATCAATGGCCTAGTACCTCTGTTGAGCATTTGAGTAGAACTTTGTTTGACCATGCTCCTATTTTGATATCTATTAAAAATCCCTCTAATAGACTATCCTCCCCTCCCTCATTTAGATTCCAAAATATGATTTGATTTCTTAAATGTTGTCTCCAACCTGGTTGGCCCCCACCGATAATTACATTGAAGGGCATATCTCACGGTTTAAGCTTAAAGACTTAAACAAAACCTAACTTGGTGGAACAAGCATCATTTTAAAAATCTATTTGCTAATATCAAAATTTTGGAACAATTGATTTGTTCTCTTGAAAATGCTATTTTGACTAATTATTCTATACTGAAGGATTTAAATGAAGCTAAAGATAACCTGGTTACCTATCAGAATATGGAGGAAACTTATAGGCAACAAAAGGCTACCAGTAAACATATTGTTGATGGGCACAAAAATACTAGATATTTCCATGCTCTTTTCCAAAAAAAGAGAGCTTTAAATTCTAAAAAAAAAAAATTATAGGTGATAATGGAAACTAGATCACTGATAATAATGAGATTAAAGACTCTGTCACTAATCATTTTAAAATTTTGTTGAACAACAACCATACTTTAAAGGCTATCTCCAACTGTCATTTGATTCCTTTAATAATTACCAGTGATGACAATCACTTGCTTACTAAGGTCCCTACGGAAGTAGAGATTGATAAAATTCTTAATAACATGAACGTTGATTCTACTTGGAGGCTATACTACTCATTTTTCCAGCATTCTTTGCTTTATTGCATGATTTAGTTGATGTTGTGGTTGATTTTTTAATGGAACACCTTTACCTAAATACTTCTCTGGCACATCCATTATTCTTATACCCAAAATTGATAATCTTGAATGCTAGGGTGACTTCAGACCTATCAACCTTTGCACTTTTTCTCATAAACTTAATACTAAATTGCTCCCCAATAGAATTAGTCCTCTGCTTCATAAAATTATTTCTCTCAACCAAACTAGTTTTGTTAGAGGTAGAGCTATATCTGTTAACATTCTTCTTGCCCAAGAACAGATTCATGATTTGGATGCCTCTAATAGTGGTAACATCCTTTTCAAATTGGATATATCTAAAGCTTTTGACAACATCTCCTGGACCTTCCTTTTCAAATCCTTCATTTATTTGGCTTCTCTAATAATTTCATCTCCCTAGTTAAAAATTCAATTAGTAATGCTTGGTTCTATTATATTGAATGGTGAGGCCTTAGGTTTCTTCCCTTCGCTCATGGTCTAAGACGGGATCCCTTGTCTCCCTCTCTTTTATTATTGAATATCTTTCTAGGAGCCTTAATGACCTCTTCATAATAATCTAGCATATTTTTTAGAACTCGGGTGTTTTGCCTATCTCCCATCTTAGTTTCTTGATGATTTCATTATCTTTTGCAATGCTTCCATTCATCACATTAAAACATTAAAATTTCTTAATTAAGTTTGGGAAGGAAAGTGGTCTTTCTATTAATGAAGGTAAAAGTTGCTTCATTCCTTCCTCTAAAATCTCTAGTAACAAAATCAATCAAATCTTGAGAATCACTAATTTTAGCAACAACACCTTCTATTAAATATCTTGGAGCTCCTTATACAAAGGTCAGAAAAGAGCACATCTCTTTGATGAGTTAATCCAAAAAACTTTACAAAAAATTTCTGTTCAGGAATTTCATTTACTTTCATTTGGTGGGAGGCTCACTTTGCTTAAGAGTACCTTAAACTCCATGCCTTTATATATTATTCAAACCATTGTTCCTATGAATTCTACATAAACAGAATTGAGTGTCTCCTAAATAGATTCTTTTAGGGATCAAACAACTCTACTAAAAGGATGCATTGGACTTCCTGGTATAAAAGTTGTGGCACCCTTGCTGAAGGTGGTCTTGGCTGTAATCCAATCCGTGAAGCTATTATTGCATTTTCTCATAAACTTTGGTGGAACTTTAGGAACAAAAATAGTCTTTGGGCTAAATTCATGACTGCCAAGTATTGCCAAGGTAAGCATCCTCTAACCTTATTAAAAGGCGGTGACTCTCATGTATGGAAAAGACTTTGTTCCATCAAATGTGAAGCTGAATCCTTTATTTCTTGGGGGGTCAACTTTGGATCTTCTTTCTTTTGGCAAGATAACTAGATTGGCAGTGGCTCCATTGATGATTTATTATCTACCCACTCCACTGCTACTATTAAATTTAACTCTTTATGGCAGAATAATAATTGGAATGATACTATGCTTATTTATTATATTTCTACCTCCATTTTGCATAAATTTACTAACATCCCCATCATTGCTAACCATCCTGATCAAATCCTTTTTAGCTTCTCAAAATGGTGATTTTAACCTTAAAGATGTCTAGATTCATATTAGAGAAGCTCATGATTTATCTAACGTGTTTTTTAAAGTTTGGAATAACACTATCCCTATTTTTTACTTTATCCTTAATTGGATAATTTTGAAAAATTTCATCCTTGTTGACTCTTTAATGTGGGGTAAAGGGTTTTATTTACCTTCAAAATGCTACTGTTATTTTCACATTGAGAATGTGAACCATGTCTTTGTTAATGGAGCTATTGCCTCTAAATTATGGATTTGGTATGATGATCTATTCAATATTGATCATTTCAATGGCTCTTTATCCCTATATCTCGACTTCTTGATGTTTATTTTCAAAGAACTATTAAAGGTCACATTAAAGTGGTAACTCACTCTTATATGGTTCATATGGATGGATAGAAATGATGCCAAACATCATGGGATTCCTATGAATCATAAAAGGATTATTGCTAGAATCAAAGAAAAAATTTGTGCCATATTTAATGTCAGTTTAATTACAAACATTCAATTTAATGGTTGTAAATTTGTGGCCAACAAACTTGGTCTTATCCTGCATAATTTCCCTAATGGTAATAAGGATAAGATTGTTTATTGGATAAAGCCTCATAATAATATTATCAAAATCAATCTTGACTCGTTTCTCAAAATGCTTTTGGTATTTTCGAATTTTAAAGGTGTTACTTGTGCCTTTGCCTATCCTCTTACTGCATGTTCTATTATCTTTGTTGAATTAATGGTCTATTAACAAAGCTATTGAGATTTCTTTATAAAATGGTTGGCTTAACATCTAAATTGAGGTGGATACTCTCTTATTGATTGATATGTTGACCTCCACCAAGATGGGCAATACAGATTTGTTCTACCTCCTTAATCACACTAGAGCTCTTCTATCTCAAGTTTGTTTCTAAATCACTCATGTTTGGCTTGAAGGAAATGCATGTGTTGATTACCTTGCTAATCTGTGTGCTAGATTAGATGACATAACCTTCTTTGATCAGCTTAATCTTCTTAAACACTTGCGTGGGTTAGTAAATTTGGAAAATACTGGTTTAACCTATATCAGAAATTAGTCTCTATTTTAGGTCTTTAATCTGTTATTGGTTTTCCCAACCTATATGTTCTATCCTTAATTTTTAATCTGCTGCCCTTTGGGTTTCTCTGATGTATTTCCCTGAAACTATTTACTGGATTTCCTATTTTGGTAGCTGTTTCCTCTATTGTTGGTTGTCACTTATTTGTCCATTTACTTTTTTTGAGATTGTTGTTCTTCCTGTTTCCCTGCCTGAAGGGGGTGTGCTTCCTTTTACTACAATCTATTGGTTGGAGATGGCCCTTTTCCAAACCTACAGGGACTGATTATTTTATTTTCTTACAATCCCTGCTGTCTTACTGCACGATTGGGACTATTTTTGCCTCTCCTTCCTGCTGTATCTACTCTGGTCTTTTTCTCCTTGATTTAATGGATTGTATGCTACTATTTTTTTCTTTTGTCTTTTTTCAATGCTATAATTGTCGCATTTTATATCCTCCATCGGTCAGTATTTGGTATGCTATGCCACGGGTGAATGGTCTTAAGGGTTTTTTTTATCTTAGCATATTTTTATGGTTAAATTTTTGACTGCTCCTATCTTCTATTGTTTAAGGGGTTGTATGAGGGGTGGTTAGCCAGATTATCAGTGCTTTGGAGGTATGGGTCTCTCTGCCTTTTCATTACTCTCTTGGACCATTTAGAGTTGTGCAATTCCTATTATGAATTTGCTATTATCAAGGTAATTATTAGCATTTGTTTGGGAGGACATGAATTGGGTTTCCCTTATATCTTGTATGACCTTTTGGTTTCCTTTGTTCATCATGTTGGTTTTTATTTATGGAACAATTGGTTACTGAGACTTTTACCTATTTCATCTTTATGGATTTCTTGTATTGGAGGCTCTTACCTTTGTTCTCCCAACTGTGGGTTTGCTCTTGGTTGTCCTGCTTTTGGTTAGGTCCTTTTTCATTTGCCTTTTCAGTTTGTGCTGCCCCTTTTCCCAACCTGCAATGACAAAGTGCTTTATTTACTACCCATTTCTGTTCTTTCTTTTTATGACTGGGTATGTTTCTTGACTCCCTCTCTTGTTGTCTTTCTTGTGGCTGGTTGCTTAGCTGTTGGGCTATTTTCCCTTGACTGGCAGGTTTTTTTTGTAGCTATTTGGTTGATTCGCATTTTGGTTCTTGGCAGTTTTGGGGTTGTCTTCAAAAATCATTATCTGGCTCAGTATCTATTGTGCTATTTCGGTGTTTGCTAGCATGCTTTTTTTTGATATTATGCGCTACAGGCTAGCTTTTGTTGTTGCTCTTATGGATGGTTTCTTGTTCTCTTAATTGCTGATTGGTAATCATTAGATCTGTGCATTTGGATCTGTTAAACTTATGCAATTACTGTTGTGATCATGCCATTATCAAGGGGACTAATAACATCTGTATTGCTGATCCTGAATGGCTACTATTTTGGATTCAAGCCTGGCCTTTTACTCTGATGATTGTAGTGTATTTCACTACTTTAGCTATGACCTTGATTTTTCTGTTAGCTTACTGGTTAGGTTTTTGCTTGACTCTCTTTGATATGTATATTTATTGATGTGGTCTTATTATCAATATGGTGGATGTGCCCAGAATTTTCAGCTGGTTTGGGATTTTGTTGGATGTGCATTCTCATGACTTGTGGGCATTATTTGGTGATATATATCTTATATGGGGTGGGTAGCATCCCTTTACCATTCTGTTCTATGCTGCCTTTTTTTCTATTGTGTATGCAAGCATTAATGAACATATCAACTCCTTCAAATGGAAGTTGTTCCATCTCAGGTATGTAGGCTATGAAGGCTGGGATGATTTCACTCATCTTTTGGTTGGTAGTAGCACTTGTGATGTAACCCTTCATTGGAAGTTTGATGCTTAAGTTTGTGGTCCCAAATTTTGTGGACGTGCAGCCCGCTCTCACTAGATCTTCTATAATTCACTCATTTTATTCTATTTTCACCTTTAATTTGATCTGTATTGCTTTAATTGTGCTAACTCTTTTACCTAGATGCTTGCAGATTCTGTGCTATTTCTCTAATGAAGGCATCGACTTCTCTCATCCTCAAGAGCCTTTGATGAAGATGGTTCATTGGCTTTTACCTTTTTATCTATCTTTATATGTTGCTTTCCTTTTCCTTTTACATTATTTTGATTGTAACTAGATAGGGGATTTAATCTCTAGGCTGTTTGTAGCTCTTTGAGCAGTAGTTTCTGAGTTTATCCCCTCTTAAGGACCTTGTAATTCTTTTTTTTGTGGCAATAAAATTTCCCTATATGGGATTTCCTAAAAAAAAACCTTAAACCCTAACCCTAACCCTAACCCTAACCCTAAATCCTAAACCCTAAACCCTAAAAATCCTAAACTCTAAAGCCTAAACTTTCAACCTTAAACCCTAATCTAACCATAAATCTGAACCAAACCCAAACCATAAACCCCAAAAACCCTAAATCCTAAAGCCTAAACACTGAACCCTAAACCCTAAACCCTAAACCCTAAACCCTAAATGCTAAAAACCTAAAAACCTAAACCTAAACTAAATAAAACATAAAAATAAAATAAATAAAAAACCTAAACCTAAATAAAATAAAATAAAAAATAAAATAAAAACCAATACTAAACTAAAATAAATAAAAAACCTAAACTAAACTAAAAAAAATAAAATGAACTTAAGAATAGAAAACCTAAATAAAATAAAAACAAAATGTACAATAAAAATAAAATAAACCTAAAATGAAATATAATAAAAACCTAAACCTAAAATAAAAATAAAATAAAAAAATAAAATAAACCTAAACATATAAAAAATAAAATAAAAACCTAAACATAAACATAAAAATAAAAAAATAAAACCTAAACATAATAAATAATATAAAAATAAAACTCAAATAAAAATAAACCTAAACTTAAAGCTTAACCCAAAAAATAAACTAAAATAAAAAACATAAACTAAAATAAATAAACTTAAAATAAATAAACTAAACTAAATATAAATAAAAAATAAACTTATATGAAAAAAAGTATACCAAAATTTTAAATAAAAAAACTAAACTAAATATACTAAACAAACCTAAACCTACCGGTTTACTTAATTTAAACCCCTAAAAAACCCTAAACCTTACGCCCTAAATCATAACCCTAAACCTTAAACCCTAAAAGTATAAACCCTATAACCTTAAACCCTAAACCCTAAACCTTAAACCCTAAACCCTAACCTAAACCCTAAACCCTAAGCCCTAAAACCTAAATCTAAACCTAAAGTAACTAAATAAATTAAAAAATAAACCTAAAACCTATACCATAATAAACCTAAACCTAAAGCTAAACCCTAAGAAAGGGAAGAACCTTGACAACAGGAAGATCACCATCAATTAAGCTCAGTCTAGATCTAGCGGTGGAGGCAAAGGCAGAGGCGACGATTATCATAGTGGTGATGGGGGATCTGGAAGTGCTGGTGGATATGGAGGTAGTGGTCAGAACAGTGGTGGTTATAAAGGTGGGAGGAGCGACGGAGGTTACAACAATGGTGGTGGTGGAAGGAGAGATCGTGATATGATGGATCGCTACTTGAGAGTGGTTCTATTCGGCCGCTTATAGAATTGCTTTATATCAGAGATAGTTTTAGTTATCTTGGGTTTTTGATTTGCTTTATGCATGCTCATGTTTTATCTACATCGTCACTTGTGTCTTAGAAAACTTGGTCTATTACTTTGTTGATGAAATCATAAAGAAGAAATGTTGAATCTAAATTTGTTCTCTGTTAAAAAAAAATCCCAAAAACCCTAAACATAAAACCTAAACCCTAAACCCTAAACCCTAAACCCTAAACTTAAACACTAAAACCCAAAACCTTAAGCCCTAAACCCTAAAATGTAAACCCTAAACCCTAAACTAACCCTAAATCCTAAATTATAAACCCTAAAAATCTTGAAACCTAAATCCAAACTAAATAAAACCTAAAAATAAAATAAATAAAAAGCCTAAACCAAAATAAAATAAAAAAATAAAATAAAATCAATGCATAAACTAAAACCTAAATCTAAACCTAAACTTAAACCTAAACCTAAACCTAAAAAGAAAATAAAATAAAAATAAAAACTAAACTAAAATTAAATAAATAAAAAGCTAAACTAGACAAATAAACTCAATAAAATAAAAAACTAAACCTAGAATAAAAAAAACCTAAAATAAAATAAACTAAAAAATAAAGAAAAATATAAATAAACATAAATAAAAATACAAAATAAAGTAAACTGAAATAAATAAACAATAAACTAAATAAACCTAAACCTAAGTTTACATAATTTTAAAAAAAACCCTAACCCTAAACCCTAAACCTCAAACCCTAAATCTACAACCCTAAACCCTAAATTATAAACCCGAAAATTGTAAACCCTAAAACCTAAACCCTAAACCCTGAACTCTAAAACCTAAATCCTAAAACACTAAACCCTAAACCTAAGCCCTAAACCTAAAACCTAAAAACCTAAACCAAAAACCTAAAAATAAAATAATATAAAAAATAAAAACTGAACTAAAATAATATAAATAATAACCTAAAATAAACTAAAAAATCAAATAAATCTAAAAATAAAAACATAAATAAAATTAAATCTTAACATAAAATAAAAATAAAATAAACCTAAAATAAAATAAAATAAAAGCTAAATATAAACCTAAACCTAAAAGATAAACCTAAAAATAAAACCCAAAATAAAATTAAAAAAATAAACCCAAACCATAAACTTTAAAAAAAATCTACACCTAAAATAAATAAACTAAAATAAACCTAAACAAAAATAAACTAAAATTTAAAAATAAAACCTAAACATAAACCTTGAATTAACTAAACCTAAACCCTAAACTATGTAAAATAAAATAAATTAAAAAATAAAACCCAAAAATAACCCTAAAATAAAAACCAAAAACCTAAACCTAAAAAAAACCTAAACCTAAACCTAAAAAATAATATAAAAATGAAACTAAACAAAAAAATAAGCATAAACATAGAGTAAACAAACTAAACTAAATAAAAAATAAAGATAAATAAAATGAAAAAATAAAATAAACTAAAATAAATAAAAATAACCTAAATAAACCTAAACTTACCAGTTTTCTTAATTTAAAAAAAACCCTAAGCCTAAACCATAACCCTAACCTAATGTAACTAAATAAATTAAAAAATAATCACTGTTAAACCTAAACCTAAACCTTAACCCTAAGAATAGGAAAAACCTTGACAATCAAAACATCACCGTTAACTAGGATCAATCTAGATCCGGCGGTGGAGGCGAATGTGGAGGCAGCGGTTATCACAAGGTGTTGGGGGATCTGGAGGTTCTGTGGATATGGAGGTGGTGGTTGGGGTAGTGGTGGTCATGGAGGTGGGAGAAATGATGGATGTTATAGCTTTGGTGGTGGCTGAGGGGAGAGATCAAGGATATGATGGTGGATCTTGCTACTCGAGATGCCAGAGTGGTTCTGATGGGAACTGGAGAAACTGATGAACGATCAGTCCTGACTGCTACTTATTTAACTGTCTTTATAGTAGAGACAGTTCTAGTTATCTATGGTTTTTGATTTACTCTATGCGTGCTCATTTTGATCAATGTCATTGCTTATCTAAGAAAACTTGGTGTGTTACTTGGTTGATAAAATCAAAAAGAAGAAATGTTGAATTTGAATTTGTTTTTTGTTAAAAAAATAACCAAAACCCTAAACCCTATACCTAAAACCTAAATCCTAAACCCTAAACCATAAAAATCTTAAACCCTAAACCCTAAACCTTAAAACTTAAAACCTTAAATCCTAAACCCTAAACCATAAAACCTAAACCGTAAACCCTAATCATACAACCCTAAACCCTAAACCCTAAACCCTAAACCCTAAATCCTAAACCCTAAACTATAAAACCTATACCTAAACCTGAGCACTACCCTAAAACCCCCTCCCAAAACCCTAAACACATAAACTAAACCACAAAATACTGAGTGGGTAAAGACAAACCCTAGGCTTTTAAATCTTTGATCCTGGTGACACTCAAGCCAGACCTAAACTTGGGCTTTTGGGCCCTAGGCCTGGGCTCTAAGATCCTGGGCCATGATGCTAACACTAAACCCAGACCCTGGGCCAAGGCCCTGAACCCTAAAATGATGCCTGAGCCACAGGCATGGGCCTTAAACCACTGAGCTGAAGCCCAAACCTAAACCTATCTAAATAAAAATAAAAATAAATAATTAAAAAAACCTAAACCTAAAATTAAAAATAAAATATAATAAACTATAAAAGTAAATTAAATTAAAATAAATTAAAACCTAAATAAAATTTAAAAATAAAATAAACCTAAGAATAAAAAACCTAAATAAAATAAAAACTAAACTTAAAATAAAAGGAAAATAAACCTAAAATAAAAATAAAATAAAAACCTAAACCAAAAAATAAACCTAAAATAAATAAAATCTAAACCTAAACCAACTAAAACCTGGACCTAAAATAAAATTAAAATAAAAATAAATAAACTTAAACTAAAAAAATAAACTAAAAAAATAAAAAAACTAAACCTAAACCTAAAATAAACTAAACCTAAACCCTAAAGTAAATAAAATAAAATAAATTAAAAATAAATATATAGTAAAAACATAAAACCTAAAATAAAATGTAAAACCTAAACTAAATTAAACCTAAAAATAAAATAAATAAATAAACTTAAACCTAAATAAAAAAAATAAAAAAATATAAACCTGAGTTACAACCTAAACCTAAACTTAAACCCAAAAAGAAAATAAAATAAAAATTTAAAACTAAACTAAAATAAAATCAATAAAACATAAACTAAATTAAAATATAAAAAACCTAAATAAAATGAAAATAAATGTTAATATTAAAATGAAATAAAGCTAAAAAAATAAAATAAAATAAAACTTAAACCTAAAAATAAAACCTAAACTAAAAACTAAAACCTAAAGATAAAATAGAAAATATACCAAAACCTAAACTAAAATAAACTAAACTAAAATAAATAAAACCTAAACCTAAACCTAAAATAAATTAAACTTGAACTATATAAAATGAAATAAACTAAAAATAAAGCTAAACTTCAACTAAAAAATTAAACTAAAATTTAACCAAAAATAAAAACCTAAAATTTGAACCTAAAAAATAAAAAAAACCTAAACATAAACTTAAAAATAAAATATAAAACCTAAACCTAGAAAATAAAACAAAAATAAAACTAAAGTAAAAAAAATAAATTTAAATCTAAACCTAAACATAAAACTAAAATAAATAAAATAATAAAACCTATATTAAATAACTACTATAAAAATAAAAATAAGCCAAATTCAAAATAAAATAAAATAAACTAAAATAAATAAACTAAATAAACATGAACCTCTGGTTTGCTTAATTAAACCTGACCCCAAACCACTACCACTAACCCACCTCTAAACCCTAAATCCTCCTCTCCCTACTTGCACTAAACCCTAAACCCCAAACCCTAAACACTTGCGTCACTAAACCCTAAATAAAATAAATAAATAAAATTAAAACCACTGGCTAAACCCTTACACAAATAATAAACTCATCTGACCATAAACCCTGACCCTAAATCCTTCTGACCTACTACACCCTGGCCTGGCTAAACGCAACCATAAATCCTAAGCCATGAACCCTAAAAACCTAAAAACCTAAACTAAATAAAACCTAAATATAAAATAAACAAAATAACCTAATCCTAAATAAAATAAAGTATAATAAACACTAAACTAAACCTAGACTATATCCTAAACCTAAAATAAAATAAAATAAAAATTAAAACTAAACTAAAATAAAATAAATAAAAACGTAAACTAAACTAAACTAAAAAAACATGTATAAAATAAAAACTAAATGTAAAATACTAATAAAATAATCAAAAAATAAAATAAGAACTTAACATAAGATATAAATAAAAGTAAACCTAAACATAAACTAAAAATAAAACCTTAAAAATAACCTAAAACCAAAACTTAAAAAAATAAAATAAAAACCTAAAGTTAAACCTAAAAATAAAAAAATAAAGCCTAAACTTATAAAATATAAAAAAAAACTAAACTAAAAAATAAACATAAACCTAAACCTAAAAAATAAACTGAAATAAAAAATGTAAACTAGAATAAATAAACCTAAAATAAATAAACTAAACTAAATAAAAAAGTTAAACCTAAATAAAAATAAAAAATAAAATAAACTAAAATAAATAAAAAAATAAGTTAAATAAATATAAACTTATCAATTTTCTTAGATTTTTAAATAAAATCTAAAACCTAAGCCCCAAACCTTAAACTCATATTCCAAAACCCTAAACCCTAAACCCAACTAACCACTAAACCACAAACCTACACAAACCCTGATTAAGACCTAAATAAAAAAAATAATAAAATCCTAACCCTAAACCCTAATCCCTAAAACCCAAACCATAAACCCTAAACTAAATCCTAAACCCTACCCTAATCACGAAACCTGATACTACTAAACTAAATAAACCAAAATAAAATAAATAAAACCTAAAAAATAAAATAAAATAAAATAAATTAAAACATAAAATAAAACCTAAACTAAAAACTTGAAGAAGATAAAATAAACTAAACTAAAATAAAATAAATAAAACCTAAACTAAAACAAAAGATAAAACCTAAAATACCATTAAAACTAAACCTAAAATAAAAATAAAGTAAACCTAAAATAAAATAAAATCAATAATAAATAGAAACTTAAACCTAAATCAAACTTAAAAATTAAAAAAAAAAAAAAAGCCTAAAAACAAAAAAAAAATACTTAACCTAAACTAAAATAAAAATAAACCTAAACCTAAAACTAAAATAAATAAAACATAAACTTAACCTAAAAAATAAAACCTAAAATAAAAACCTAAAACATGAACCTAGAGAAATAAAATAAAAACCTAAACCTAAACTTAAAACTAATAAAATAAAGCCTAAACCTAAAAAATAAAATAAAAATAAAATTAAACTAAAAAATACCTAAAATAAACACCTAAAATAAACTAAAATAAAAAATCCATACTATAATAAATAAAAAAAATAAACTAAAATAAAATAAAATTAATCTAAATAAAATTAAAATTAAAATAAACGGTAAACTAAATAAACTAAACTAGGTTTACTTGATTTAAAAACACAATAAACCCTAAATCATAACCCTAGATCCAAAACCCTAATCCATAGGCAAACACTAGGCCTGACCCTAAACACTAAACCCTAAGCCCTGGCCTAAACCACAAACCTGAGACTTAAAGTTTAAACCCTAGCCAAACCATACCCCACTACCACACCTACCCTAGCCCACCCTAAACCACAATCTACCTGCTAGTAACTAAATAAATTTAAATTAAACCTAAACCATAAACCTAAAACCTAAACCTAGAATGGGTAGACATTGATGATATCATCATGGGCTCAATCTAGAAAATAAAATAAAATAAAACCTAAACTAAACTAAAAAAAATCAAAAATAAAATAAAATAACTAAAATAAAATTAAAATAAACTAAAATTAAAATAAAATAAAAACTAAAAAAACTTAAACTTAAAAAATAAACTTAAAAATAAAACCAAAAAATAGATTAAAAAATAAATCCTAAACCCTAAACTAAAAAAAAAACTAAACATAAAATAAAAATAAAAAAAAACCTAAACCTAAACTAAAAAATTAAACATATAATTAAACTTAAAATAAAAACATAAATCCTAAACCTAAAAAAATAAAATAAAAAAAAAACTAAACTAAAAAATAAAAAATATCTAAAAAATAACCTAAAATAGAAAACCTAAACTAAAATAAGTTAACCCAAAATAAATAAACTAAAGTAAATAAAAATGAAAATAAACCTAAATAAACATAAAAATAAAATAAACTAAAATAAATCAATAAAATAAACGAAATAAATATATACCTACTAGTTTACTAAGTATAAAAAAAACCCCCAAACCCCAAAGCCTAAATAACCCTTAACCCTAAACTTGCAACCCTAAACCCTAAACCCTAAACCCTAAACCCTAATCCCTAAACTCTAAATCCTAAAAAAACTTAAAACATAAATATAAATAAAATAAATAAAACCTAAATAAAATAAAATAAAATAAATACTAAACTAAACCTAAATAAAATAAAATAAAATAAAACCTAAACCTAAACCTAAACCTAAACCTAAAAGAAAAATATAATGAAATAAAAAATGAAAATTAAACAAAAATAAAAGAAATAAAAACCAAATCTAAAAATAGAATAAAATAAACCTAAAAATAAGAAACCAAAATAAAATAAAACCTAAATGTAAAATAAAATATAAATAAATTTAAAAAAACTAAATAAAAAGCTAAACCTAAAAAGTACACTAAAAATAAAAGCTAAAATATATAAAAATTAAAACATATTCCATAAACTTAAAAAAAAAACTAAACATAAAATAAACAAAATAAAATAAATGAAACTAAAATAAATAAAACCTAAAAAAACCAAAGAATAAAAAACCTAAGTAAAATAATAATAATATGAAAAATAAAAATAAAATTAACGTCAAATAAAATATAATATAAACTAAATAAAATCCTAAATAAAAATTAATATAAAATAAAACATAAACCATAAATTAAAAAAACCCTAAACAGAATAAATGAAATAAAAAAAAAAAACTAATAAACTAAAAAAAATGTAAACCTAAACTAAATATAATAAAATATAATAAAAATAAACCTAAATCTAAACAAAAAATAAAAATCTAAAAATAAACTTAAAATTAAAACCTAAAACCTATAAACTTAAAAAAAATACTCAAGTAAAAATAAACCTAATCCTAAACATGAACCTAAGAAATAAACTAAAATAAATAAAAAATAAAACATAAACCATAAACTAAAAAAAAGCCTAAACTTAAAAATAAAAAATAATAAAATAAAATAAACTAAACTAAAACAAACTAAAATCTAAACTAAACTAAATAAAATAAAATATAATAAAATAAACCTAAATCTAAAATAAATAAAAGCTAAAAGAAACCTAAATAAATAAACCTAAACCAAAACTTAAAAAAACCTAAAGAAATAAAATAAAACTCATCAAAATAAACCTAAACCTAAACATGAACCTGAATAAACTAAAATAAATAAACTAAACTAAATAAAATTTAAAAAATAAATGGGTAAAATATAATTAATAAATCTAAATACACACGATTACTTAATTAAAAAAAATCCTAAAAACATTAAAACCTAAACCCTAAACCTAAAGCCTCAATGATACTAAACCTAAACCCTAAACTGGGTTCTGACCTCACCTAACCCACTCAACCTAAATTAAATGTTTAAAACCTAAACTAAAAAAATAAAATAAAACTTAAACTATAACTAAACTAAACTAAAAATAATAAATAAACTAACAAATAAACTAAACTAAAATAAACATAAACTAAACCTAAACCTCAAAAATAAACTAAAATAAATAAACATAAAATAAACTAAACTAAATAAAATCAACATAAAAATAATCCTTAATAGAAATAACACATAAAAAATAAACTAAATATACTATAAACCTAAACCAATCATTTTACTTAATTTAAAAAAAACCATAAACCATAAATCCTAAACCCTAAACCTTAAACCTTAAACATTAAACCCTAAACCTACAACCCTAAACTCTGACCCTAAACCCCAAACCCTATAAAAAACCCAACCCCAACTCTAAGCCCTCACCACAAACCTAAATCAAAAACACTAAAATAAACCTAAACCCTAAAACCTAATAAACCTAAACCTAAACTTAAACCTAAACCCTAAGAATGGGTAAAACCTTGATGGCAGGAACATCACCGTCAACCAAGCTCAATCTAGATCTGGTAGTGGAGGCAAAGGTGGAGGCGGTGGTTATCGTAGTGGTGGTGGCGGATCTAGAAGAGCTGGTGGATGTGGAGGTGGTGGTCGGGGTAGTGGTGGTCATGGAGGAAGGAAGACTGACGGAGGTTACCGTGGTGGTGGCGGAGGGGAGAGATTGGAGATATGATGGTGGATCCCACTTTTTGAGATGCTGGGGTGGTTCTGATGGGAGCTGGAGAAACTAAAGAATGACTGATCTGATCTGCTGCTTATGGAACTCTGTCTTTATAGTAAAGATAATTCTAGTTATCTAGGGTTTCTGATTTGCTCTATGGATGACCATTTTTGTTTTATGTCGTCGCTTGTGTCTTAAAAAAGTTGGTGTGCTACATGGTTGATGAAATCAAAAAGAAGAAATGTTGAATATGAATTTGTTCTCTATTATAAAAAAACCAAAACCCTAAACCCTAAACCTAAAACCTAAACCCTAAACCCTAAAACCTGAAAACCCTAAACCCTAAACCGTAAACCATAAAACCTTAAACCCTAAATGCTAAAACCTAAACTCTAAACCATAAACTTATAACCCTAAACCCTAAACCCTAAACCCTAAGAATAAAAAAACTTGAATAAAATAAACCTAAGAATAAAAAACTTAGAAAAAATAAAAATTAAATAAATGTAAAATAAACCTAAAATAAAATAAAATAAAAATTAAATAAAACTTAAACCTAAAAAATAAACCTAAAAATAAATAAAAAATAAAACTTATATCCTAAACATTAAACCTACAACCCTAAACCTAAAACACTAAACCTTAAATCATAAATTAAATAAAAAATAAAAAACCATAATCTTAACCCTAAACCCTAAACCCCTAACCTACAACCCTAAAGACTAAACCTTAAATCTTTAACCCTAAACCCTAAACCATAAACTTTAAACCCTAAACCCTAAACCTTAAAACCTACAAACCTAAACCATAAAATGTAAAAACCTAAAAATCTAAACCTAAACTAATTAAAACCTAAAAATAAAATGAATAAATAAACCTAAACCTAAATATAATAAAATAAAATAAAAAACAACACTAAAACTTAAACATAAACCTGAAAATAAAATATAATAAAAAATAAAAATTAAATTAAAATAAAATAAATAAAAACCTAAATTAAACTAAAAAAATATAAATCCTAAATAAAAAAACTAAACATAAGATAAAATTAAAATAAACCTATAATAAAATAAATTTAAAACTGATAAATACATAAACCTAAAAAATAAACCTAAAAATAAATAAAAATTAAACAAAATAAAAATTAAAAATAAAATAAATAAGAAAAACCTAAAATAAAATAAAATAAAATTATGAACTACAACCTAAATCTAAACCTTAACCCAAAAAGAAAAAAATAAAAACTAAACTAAAATAAAATAAATAAAAACCTAAACTAAAAAGAAAATAAAAAACCTAAATAAAATAAAAATTAAACTAAAATAAAAATAAAATTAACCTAAAATAAAAACTAAATAAAAACCTAAACCTAGTAAATAAACCTAATAGTAAAACTTAAAAATAAATAAAAAATAAGCCTAAACCCTAAACTAAAATAAAACCTAAATCAAAAATAAAAGTAAAATAAACAAAATAAAATAAACCTAAACTTAAAATAAACTAAACTTAAACCTTAACCTAATCTAAATAAAATAAAATAAAATAAAAATAAACCTAAACTTAAACAAAAAAAATAAAACCAGAAAATTAACCTAAAATAAATACTAAAACTTAAACCTAAAAAAATAAAATAAATCTTAAACCTAAACCTAAAAATAAAAAATAAAACCTAAACCAAAAAATAATAATAAAAAATAAAACTCAGTTGAAATATGAACCTAAACCTAAACCTAAAAAACAAACTAAAGTAAAACCTAAACTAAATTAAAATAAAAAATTAATCTAAATAAAAGAAAAAAAGTAAACTAAAATAAATAATAAATAAACTAAATATACCAAATAAACTTAAACCCATCAGTTTACTTAAATAAAAAAAACCTAAACCCTAAACCCTAAACCCTAAAAAATCTTAAACCCTAAACTCTAAACCCTAAAAAACTCAAAACCTTAAACATGAAACCCTAACCCTAAACCCTAAATCCTAAACCCTAAAAGCATAAACCCTAAAACCTTAAACCTTAAACCCTAAACCCTAAACCTAAACCCTAAACCCAAAACCTTAAACCTAAACCTAAAGTAACTAAATAAATTAAAAAAGTAAAACTAAACCCTAAAGCTTAATAAACAGAAACCTAAACCTAAACCTTAAGAATGGGCAGAAGCTTGACGATAGGAACATCATCGTCAACCAGGCTCAGTCTAGATCTGGTGGTGGAGGTGAAGGTAGAGGTGGTGATTATCATAGTGGTTGTGGGGGTATCTGGAGGTGCTAGTGGATATTGAGGTGGTGGTCAGAGCAGTGGTGGTTATGGAGGTAGGAGGAGTGATGGAGGTTACAGTCATCTTGGTGTTAGAGGGATAGATTGGCATATGATGGTGGATCCCGCTACTCTAGAGCCCAGGTTGTTTCTGATGGGTACTCGAGAAATTGAAGTATGATCGATCCAATCTACTACTTATGAAACTATGACTTTATAGTAGAGATAATTCTTGTTATCTAGGGTTTTTGATTTACGCTATGAGTGCTCCTTTTTGATTTATGTTGCTACTTAAGCCTTAGAAAACTTGTTGTGCTACTTGGTTAATGAAATAAAAAAAGAAATGTTAAATCTGAATTTGTTCTCTGTTAAAGAAAAACTAAAAACCCTAAACCCTAAACTAAAGCCTGAACCTTAAACCTAAAACCTCAACACGACAATTTGCTAGAGCCTTTTGCTGTGTTGGTTGAACCTTTGTTTATCATTTTGAATGGGAATTTTTGGATTTTGTTTGTTGGTGGCTACCTTTGGCCCCCATTAGTGTGGTTGTTTTGTCTTCTGGTGATTTGCACTGGTTGTAGCTTATGTTTTCTTTAGTTAATGGTTTCATTTCTGAGCTATTTAGTCATTTCTCATTGCTCACCCTGGTTTGGCTTGGTGAATGCTTATTGTTGGGACTTTGGCTTGAGGGCTCCTATCTTGGTTTTGTTGGATATTTCTCAATTAATTGGCATTGGTATGGTGCTTGCTGATGGCTAGTTTTAGTTTTCCCTAGTTTAAAGCTTGGATGAGTATTTGGTTAATGGTTGTTGTTGGTGTTCTGACTTTGTTCTAGCCTTTCTCTATGTTATTATGACATTATGGTTTTGTTGGTGGTTTGGCTTTTAGTTGTTGCTGGTTGCTTTTTTGTTTAATGGTGATGGATCTAGAACTCTGGATTGGGTTTGGATGTCTACTGTATCTATTGGCTATGATGGCTTTCTTACTCATGTCTTCTCTTTGGTTGGTAGCATTACATATGATTGTAACCCTTCTTTATGAAGTTTGGATGCTCATATGTATTATTTCCCCTTGAGATGATCCTAACTGAGCTTGAGCCTTCTCTTTATAAGCTCTCTCCTTTTCCTCTCTTTATCCTTATCATTTTTAGTAATGACTTTTGCCTTTGTATTATTTTGCAGATTTTTTTTACAAGTTGGAACTTTATAGAGGGAATGGTCATTGCTAAGTCAACCCAAGTGATGTTGCTGTGGATATTGCTTATCCTACTTTTTCAAATGAATCATGAACTATTGCTGACTCATACTTTTACTTTTTTTAGGATTTATTTATCTTACTCTATGTATTTTTCTCTTATGCCTTTTATGCAATCTATTTTATCTATTATTTTCTAATATTTTTCTAATGTACTCAAATGGGGGTTTATCTCTCTAGATTTCTTGTAGCTCTAAGAGCAGTAGAATTTTAGAGCTTTACCCCTTTAAGGACCTTATATATTTTCCTTTAATGGAAATAAAATTCTAACTTTCCCAAAAATAATACCTTAAACCCTAAACCATAAAACTTAAACAACCCTAAACCCTAAAACCCTAAACCCTAAACCCTAAACACAAAACCCAAAAAAACTAAACCTTAAACTCTAAAACCCTAAACCCTAAACCTTAAACTAACCCTAAACCAAAAAGCCTAAACATTAAACTATAAATGCTAAACCATAAACCTTAACCCTAAACCCTGAACCCTAAAAGCATAAAACCAAAATCCTAAACCTTAACCCTAAACCATAAACCCAAAACTCTAACCTAAACCCTAAACCTTAAACCCTATACCCTAAACCTTAAACCTAAAGCTAAAGTAACTAAATGAATTAAAAAATAAACCTAAACCTAAAAACCTAATAAACCTAAACCTTAAGAATTAACAAAACCTTAACGGTAGGAACATCACCATCAACCAGACTCAGTATAGATCTAACAGTGGAGGCGAAGGTGGAGGTTGTGATTACTACAGTGGTGGTGGGGGATTTGAAGGTGCTGGCGGTTATGGGAGGAGCGATAGAGGTTACAACCATGGTAATGGTGGAGGGAAAGATCTGGGATATGATGGTGGATCTCGCTACTCAACAGGTCAGGGTGGTTCTGATGGGATCTAGAGAAACTGAAGAATGACAGATCCGATCTGCGACTTATGGAACTATATCTTTATAATAGAGATGTTTCTAGTTATCTAGGGCTTTTGATTTGCTCAATGCAAGCTCATTTTTTATGTATGTCATCACTTGTGTCTTAGAAAACTTGATGTGTTATTTGGTAGATGAAATCAAAAAGAAGAAATATTGAATCAAAATTTGTTCTTTATTAAAAAAAACCAAAAAACCCTAAACTAAAACTTGAACCTTAAACCCTAAACCATAAACCTACAATCGTAAACCCTAAACCCTAAAAACCTAAACCCTAATATGTAAAATGTTAAACCCTTAACCCTAAACCCTTAACCATAAAACCTACAACCCTAAACCCTAAACCCTAAACCTCAAAGAATAAACCCTAAAGCCTAAAGCCTAAAGCCTAAACCCTAAACCCTAAACCTTAAAAGCCTAAAACCCTAAACCTAAACTAAATAAAACCAAAAAATAAAATAAATAAAAAAACCTAAATCTAAATAAAATAAAAACCTAAACTAAAACCTAAACCTAACCTAAACCTAAAAATAAAATAAAATAAAAAATAAAAACTAAATTAAAATAAAATTAATAAAAACCTAAACTAAACCAAAAATAAATAAAATAAGCTTAAGAATAAAAAAGTTAAATAAAATTAAAAATAAACATTAAATAAAAATAAAATATACAAATAAAACCTAAACCTAAGAAATAAACCTTAAAAGAAAACCTAAACCATAAACCAAAAAAAAAAACAAAACTAAACTCAAATAAATAAAACCTAAACCTAAACCTAAACTAAATAAAATAAAATAAAATAAAATAATCTAAAAATAAATCTAAACCTAAAGTAAAATAAATCCTACGAATAAACCTAAAATAAAAACAAAAACCTAAACCTAAACCTAAAAATAAAAAATAAAACCTAAACTTAAATAATAAAATAAAAATAAAACTCAACTAAAAAATAAACCTAAAGCTAAATCTAAACTTAAAAATAAACTAAAATAAAAAACATTAAACCCTAAACCTCAAAGAATAAACCCTAAAGCCTAAAGCCTAAAGCCTAAACCCTAAACCCTAAACCTTAAAAGCCTAAAAACCTAAACCTAAACTAAATAAAACCTAAAAATAAAATAAATAAAAAAACCTAAATCTAAATAAAATAAAAACCTAAACTAAAACCTAAACCTAAACCTAAACCTAAAAATAAAATAAAATAAAAATGAAAAACTAAATTAAAATAAAATTAATAAAAACCTAAACTAAACCAAAAATAAATAAAATAAGCTTAAGAATAAAAAAGTTAAATAAAATTAAAAATAAACATTAAATAAAAATAAAATATACCTAAAATAAAAACCTAAACCTAAGAAATAAACCTTAAAAGAAAACCTAAACCATAAACCAAAAAAAAAAAAAAACAAAAACTAAACTCAAATAAATAAAACCTAAACCTAAACCTAAACTAAATAAAATAAAATAAAATAAAATAATCTAAAAATAAATCTAAACCTAAAGTAAACAAATAAATCCTACGAACAAACCTAAAATAAAAACAAAAACCTAAACCTAAACCTAAAAATAAAAAATAAAACCTAAACTTAAATAATAAAATAAAAATAAAACTCAACTAAAAAATAAACCTAAAGCTAAATCTAAACTTAAAAATAAACTAAAATAAAAAACATAAACTAAAATAATGAAACTAAAGTAAATAAAAATAAAAAATAAACCTAAATAAAAATTAAAAATAAAAGAAACTAAAATAAATAAAATATAAACTAAATTAACCTAAACCTATCGATTTACTTAATTTTAAAAAAACCATAAACCATAAATGATAAACCTTAAACCCTTAACCCTAAACCTTAAAAGAATAAATCCCTAAAACCCTAAACCTAAAACCTTAAACCCTAAACCCTAAACCCTAAACCTTAACCCTAAAACCTAACCCTAAACCCTAAACCCCAAACCCTAAATCTAAACCTAAAGTAACTAAATAAATTAAAAATTAAACCCAAACCTTAAAACCTAAACCTAAAACCCTAAGAATGATATATCCTTTTGATGGAGGTCGAGATTATTTCTTATTGGTACTATTGAGATTTAGTTGCCCTCTAGTTTTGGTGGCTCTCTCCTCTTGTTGGTCTCATGTTGTGTTGGTTTTATGATGGTCTGGTGATTGGTAGGCATCGAGCTTGCTTGTTTGCCTTTTTCCCTAGCCTCTACTTTTTCCTATGAGGGTTTATTTTTGGTGGTTGCTTGATGGCTCTGGTTTTTCCTAGACTTTTTGTTTTGGTTTTGGATATTTGGCAACGTGATTATTAGTTAGGCCTGGCTGTGGGCTTTTTTCCTTCTTGGGCTGAGTTTACACTCTTTAGAGTTGTTACCTGCCATCTAGTTTTTGTTCCATCTTTTTGGTGGTTTTTTGATGTTTTTTATGGTGTTTGCTTGTTGGTTGGATGGCCCATTGGCTTGTCATTTCTTTTTATTATAAGATGAACTTATATGTGGCTTTGGCTATTCTTAGCTCTATTGCTATTTTCACGATTCTACCACTATTTGGTTGCCTTGATGTCCGGTATGCTATTATTGGTGGATCTGTAGAATTTTTGGTTCTTTAGCTTTGGTCTTTATTTCTTTTGGGTGGCTTTGATGGTGGTTGTTTCTTGACTATTGTAATGTTTGGTAGGTTTCTTTGCTCTAGTTTGGCTGGATGTTTTGCTGATTAGTTGCCTATTTAATCCCGTTGATAGATACTTGAACTTGGTGAGCTTTTGGTTGTTGGCTATTTAGTTTAATTGAGGTAAGTTGGTTATGATGGTTTGGGATGTTTCCCCTATTATCCTTTTGGCTGGTTGCACCATATGTGATTTTAACCCTTCTTATGAAGTTTGGATGCTCACATATCCTATTTCCCCTTGAGAAGAATATGACTGAGCCTAAGCCTTATCAAAGATTTTTATCATTTCTTTCTTTTGTGTACTTAGCTTGTCCTTATTTCTAGTTATTTATCCTTATCTTAAGTTCTTTCTAGGTTTGTGGTATGTTTTAGGGCTGTAGGTGGTTTGCGCATCTCTTAGAAGATTTCGGGATATAGAAGTTTTTAGCTGCCCTTCTTGGAATTTCGAGTTGTTTCCTTCTGCATCTTTATCATTTCTTTATTTTTCTTTGGTTTTCTTGTAATAGGTAGGAAATTTATTTCTTTAGGCTAATTGTAGCTCTTTGAGTAGTAGTTTAGAGAATTATCCCCTTTAAAGACCTTGTATCCCTTTCTTTTTGGCAATAAAATTTTCCCACTTTCAAATTTTAAAAAACCCTAAGAATGGGAAGAACCTTGGTGGCAGGAACATCACCATTAACCAGGCTTAGTCTAGATCTAGCAATGGAGGTGAAGGCGGAGGTGGCAGTTATCATAGTGGTGGTGGGGGATCTGGAGGTGCTGGTGGATATGGTGGTTGTGGTCAAAGCAGTGGTGGTTTTGGAGGTCGGAGGAGCAGCAGAGGTTACAGTCATGGTAGTGGTGTAGGGAGACATTGGGGATACAATGGTGGATCCCGCTACTTGAGAGGCCAGGGTGGTTTTGATGGGAACTAGAGAAACTAAAAAATAATTGATCTGATTTGCTGCTTATGGAACTGTCTTTACAATAGAGAGGGTTCTAATTATCTAGAGTTTTTGATTTGCTCAATGTGTGCTCATTTTTTATCTATGTCATCACATGTGTCTTAGAAAAATGATGTGTTACTTGGCTGATGAATTCAAAATGAAGAAATGTTGAATCTAATTTTGTTCTGTGTTAAAAAGAAATAACCAAAAACCCTAAACCCTAAATTAAAACCTGAACTGTAAACCTAAAACATAAAATCTAAAAATTAAACCCTATAGCCTAAACCCTAAACCATAAACCCTAAAACCCTAAACCCTCAACCATAAACCCTAAAACCTAAACCCTAAACCCTAAACCCAAAAAAAAATAAACCCTAAATACTAAACCCTAAACCCAAAACACTAAACTAACCCTAAACCCTAAACCCTAAAATGCTAAAAATATAAACTTAAACTAAATAAAACCTAAAAATAAAATAAATAAACTAATCAAAAATAGAATAAAAAATAAAACAAAATAAAAATATAAACTAAAACCTAACCTAAACTAAACTAAAAAATAAAAAAATCAAAATAAAAAAAAATTAAACCTAAAAAAATAAAATAAACCTAAAATATAATAAAATAAAAAACTAAATAAAAACATAGACCTAAAAAATAAACCTAAAAAAATAAAAAATAATACCTAAATCCTAAACTAAAATAAACCTAAACCTAAACTAAAATTAACTAAACTAAAATATATGAAACCTAAACCTAAACCTAAAATAAAGTAAACCTATACCTAATCCTAAACTGAATAAAATAAAATAAACTAAAAATAAACCTAAACCTAAACTAAAAAATAAAACCTAAAAATAAACTTAAAACTTAAACCTAAAAAAATAAAATAAAAAATAAAACATAAACCTAAAAAAAAAATATAATCTAAACAAAAAAATAAAATAAAAATAAAACTAAACAAAACAAATAAACCTATACCTAAATGTAAACCAGAAAAATCACTTAATTTAACAAAAAATAAATAAATAAAAGAATAAAAAACCCCTAACCCAAAACCCTAAACCAAAAACCCTAAACAATAAACATTAAAACCTAAACCCTCAAACCCTAAACCCTAAACATTAAACCCTAAACCCTAAATTCTATTAAAAAAACCTTAAACCCTAAACCTTAAACCATAAACTAAAACCTAAACCCTAAACACTAAACCCTAAAGCTTAAAAAACATAAACCCTAAATACTAAACCCTAAACCCAAAACTCAAAACCCTAAAACCCAAAACCATAGACCCTATACCCTAAACCCTAAAACCTAAACCTAAATAATAAAATAAAAGAAAAACCTAAACTAAAACCTAAACCTAAACCTTAGCTTAAACTTAAAATTAAAATAAAAATAAAAATAAAAACAAAACTAAAATAAAATGAATAAAAACCTAATCTAAATAAAAAATAAAATAAACCAAAAAATAAAATAAAATAAACCTAAGATAAAATAAAATAAAACTAAATAAAAAGCCTAAACCTAAAAAATAAACCTAAAAACAAAACCTAAAATAAATAAATAAAACACTTAAACCCTAAACTAAGAAAAACCTAAACCTAAAATAAAAATAAAATAAACAAAATTAAATAAACATAAACCTAAACTAAAATAAACTAAACAAAAATATATAAAACCTAAACTTAAACCTAAAATAAATTAAACCTAAACCTAAACCTAAAATAAATAAAACAAAATAAACTAAAAATAAACCTAAGCCTAAACTAAAAATTAAAACCTAGAAAAACCTAAAATAACAACCTAAAACCTAAACCTAAAAATAAATAAAATAAAAACCTAAACCTAAACCTAAACCCATAAAATAAAAATAAAAAATAAAACTAAACTTAAAAATAAACCTAAACATAAATTTAAACTTAACAAACAAACTAAAATAAAAAAAACTTAAACTAACATAAATAAATTAAAATAAATAAAAATAAAAATAATCCTAAATAAAAGTTCAAAATAAAATAAACTAAAATAATTAAAAAATAAATCAAATAAAGTAAATAAACCTAAACCTGCAAGTTTACTTAATTTTTTATTTTAAAAACCCTAAACGATAAGCAAAAAAATAAAACCCAAAATTAAACCTAGGAATAGAGAAGCTAAATAAAATGAAAAACTAAACATAAAATAAAAATATAATAAACTTAAAATAAACCAAAAATAAAAATTAAATAAACTCTTAAGCTTAAAACATAAAACCTAAAAATAAATAAATAAAAAACCTAAACCCTAAACTTAAAAAAAAAACCTAAAATAAAATAAAAATGAATTAACCAAGTTAATAAAAAAGCTAAACCTAAACTAAAATAAATTGAACTAAAATAAATAAAACCTAAACCTAAACCTAAACTTAAACTAAATAAAATAAAATAAAATAAAAAAAGTGAACCAAAATCTATACTAAAAAATAAAACTTGAAAATAAACCTAAAACAAAAACCTAAAACATAAAACTAAAAAAATAAAATAAAAACCTAAACCTAAACATAAACCTAAAAATAAAAAAATAAAACCTAAATCTAAAAAATAAAATAAAAATAAAACTCAACAAAAAAATAAACCTAAGCCTAAACCAAAACCTAAAAAATAAACTAAAATAAAAACCTTCACATAAATAAATAAACTAAATAAAATAAAAATTTAAAATAAACATATATAAAAAAATAAAATTAACTAATAAAAATAAAAAATAAATTAATTAAACTAAATAAACTTAAACCAATTGATTTACTTAATTTAAAAAAAAACTCTAAACCCTAAGCTCACCCTAAACCCTTAACCTTAAAACTCTAAATCCTAAAACACTAAAACCTAAACCCTAAACCCTAAAAACATAAAAACCTAAATTAAATAAATCCTAAAATTAAAATATAATAAAAACATAAACCTAAATAAAATAAAAATAAAATAAAATATAAACGTAAACAAAAATTTAAACCTAAACCTAGAAATAAAAAAATAAATTAATAAAAATAGACTAAAATAAAATAAATAAAAATCGAAACTAAACTTAAAAATAAATTAAACCTAAGAATAAAAAATCAAATTAAAAAATACCAAATAAACCAAAAATAAAATAAAATAAAATAAAAACTAAGTAAAAACCTAAACCTAATAAATAAACCTAAAAATAAAACCTAAAATAAATAAAAAAGTAAAACATAAACCCTAAACTAAAGAAAAACCTAAACCTAAAATAAAACTAAAATAAATAAAATAAAATAAACTTAAACCTAAACTAAAATAAATAAAACTTAAGCCTTAAATAAACTAAACCTAAACCATAAATTAAATAAATTAAAATAAACTATAAATAAAGTGGAACCTAAACTAAAAAATAAAACCTAAAAATAAACCTAAAATAAAAACCTAGAACCTAAACCTAAAAAAATAAAATAAAAACTTTAATCAAAACCTAAAAATAAAAAATATACTTAAACCTAAAATATAAAACAAAAATAAAACTCAACTAAAAAATAAACATAAACCTAAACCTAAACCTAAAAGATAAACTAAAATGAAAAACTTAAACTAAAATGAAAAACTTAAACTAAATTAAATAAGCTAAACTAAATAAAAATAAAAATTAAACTAAATAAAAATATAAAATTAACTAAATAAATCTAAACCTACTAGTTTACTTAATTTTAAAAAAACCCTAAATGCTAAACCCTAAACCCTAACACTAAATCCTAAACTATAAACCCTAAACCCTAAAAAACTTTAAACCCTTAATCTTAAACCCTAAACCTTAAACTCTAAACTAACCCTAAACCCTAAACCCTGAGCCCCAAAACCCTAAACCTTAAACCCTAAACCTTAAAAACCCTAAACCCTGAAGCCTAAACCCTAGACCTGACCCTAATCACCTAATCCTAACCTGAGTTAATCCTAAAAATAAACTAAACCTAAACCCAAAACTAAACCCTAAAGCCTAAACACTAAACCCTAAACACTAAACCTTAAACTCTAACCCTAATAAACCCTAAAGCACTAAGCTTAAAAACCCTAAACCCTAAAACTAATCCTAAATGTAAACCCTAAACCCTAAACTTAAACTTAAACCTAAACCTAAACCTAAAACTAAACTTAAACCTACACCTAAACCTAAACCAAAAACCTAAAAACCAAACCCTAAACCTAAACCTAAACCCTAACCTAAACATAAACTAAAACCTAAACACTGAACCTCAAACCCTAGACTCTAAAACTAAACCCAATAACCCTAGTTCTCCTTATGACGCTATGTGAATTTCATTTTCCCCTTCAATAGTGTATCCCCATCTCATGTTTTTGGTTGATCCTTCATCATTCTTGACCATTTTTGGAGCCTTCTTAATCTCTGGTGGCTCACATAATGTGTCTCTTTTGAATATGGCTAAGGTGAAATTGAACCCATAGATTACATCTCCCAATTCAGATGATCCGACTAGGGCATCCAATTTTTTTGGGGATTCTTGAACCCAATGCCATTTCTGTTATTAAATCCATTAATGATGCACTTTTTGGTAAAATCTCTACATCTTCTGACTCAATAAATCTGATTTTGACTTCTTTTCAAGATATGCTTAGGATCATGTATTGGATCATGATGTCGAAAAGCTTACAAAACCTTTCAAATTTGCTTTGTATGGAAAATTTGTGTTGCACCAGCTAAATTTGGAAATGATTCAATCCCTTTTTCATAACCTTAAACTTTTGGGTGCATTCTCTATTAGCTTGATTAATCTAAGACATATTTTGATTCAACTTATGAATGATTTAGACTATTTAAGGGTTTTCTCATGTCAATCTTATTTTATCTTTAACTATCAAATGCATTTGTTGAAGTGGTCGCCCATTTTTGCTATAAAGGATGAATCACCTATTGTTCCTGTATGGTTAGCTCTTTGAAATATGAGAATCTACCCACCAGGTTTTAGCTATGAGGGCTCTCGATCACTCCAAATCAATCGACCGTGATCATGTCCCTCTCATATTGGTTGATCTTGACATATATAAAAGAAATCCTGAGGAGGTCTAGATTGGATCTAAAAAGTTTGGTTATTTACAAAAGTTTGAATTTGAAAATTTTTTAGTTTTCTGTTCCTATTGCAAGATACATGGTCATGATAATTCAGAGTGTTTTGTTCTTTAGCCAGATCTTAAAAATAAAATTTTTAATGATCATAACTCGAAATTAGCTTCTGATAAAGTTAATAAAACTATTTTTATACTTAAAAATAACTCAAATGTTGATATTAGGTCAAATTTTTTGGAATCTTCTGATGTTCCTAAAATTATTGATTCTACTTCTCATTACGACCATGACAAAGGTGCTAATAATGATGAAAGAGATGGTTTGCCCAACAACCTTTATTTACATGAGAATATGCTTATTATGGCTAATTCCAAATTTAGAGAGGCTGTAAAAAATGATGATTCATTATCTAATGAGTCTATTCCTGCTTCTTTGCTGGCATTAATTGATGAGAATGGGGATTTAAATGATAACTTGAATGTGGCTAAAATTCTTGAGCAAAATATTGATTTTGACATTGGTAATTATGCTTTGAATGGTATAATTTCTTCTCCTTCCCCTAATTCCAAGATTGATCTTCATTCTAATCCCACTTTTCAACAAAATGTTGATTTGGAAGAGGGGAAGTTGTGATTAGAGATGTTATTGCTGATCCTTATCTTGTTAATAATATGCCTAATCAATCTCTATATGATGGTGACACTTTGGATAAAATAGAAAATTCCAAACTATCCTTAAAAAGAAAACTAAAAACTCTAAGATGTAACCTCCTACTCTTGCCAGATCTACTAGATCTAGATCATCTTCACATAAATAATGTGTTGTTTCAATTTTTTTACTTTGAAGAGGATTTGTTATTTTTTCTCTCTCTCTCTTTATTATTATCCATTAATTTCCTTTTACAATTTTCTTTATGTTTAATTCTTTTATTTGAAATGTTAGAGGGATTGGTACCCTCACTTTCATAATTATATTAGAAATCTCTGCAAAATTAACAATATCTCTTTACTTATTATTATTGAAACTCTTATACATGCTGATAAAATCAATCAAGTTGCTAGAATGCTTGGCTTTAGTAATTTTTTCTCTAACATCAATAATAAAATTTGGTACTTTTAGAATAGCTTCTTAAATGTTTTAAATTTAGATGATCTACAATAAGTTGTCAATGCTCAAATTTCTTTTGGTGACTCTTATGTCCTGGGTCTTTTATTTATGCTTCTTGCGATAGAGCTGGTTAAAATGTTCGTTGGGAGAATTTGAGAAGTATTGCTTTTTCTATTAACAAACCTTGGTTGGTTGGGGGTGATTTCAACACTATTCTATATTCTTCAGAAAGAAGGAGTGGTTGCTCTCCTAATATTCATTATATGGAAGAATTTTGTAATAAGATTCTAGATTGTAATCTTTTTTACATTAGTTTTAAAGGCTCTAATTATACTTGGAAAAACTCTAAGCTCTGGAAACATTTTAAAAGAATTCTTTTCAACTCTCATTGGATTAATCAATGGCCTCTTACCTCTATTAACCATTTTAGTATAACTTTATGTAATTATGCCACACTTTTGGTTTATGTTAAAGAAGACTCTAAAATATTAAACATCTCTCCCTCTTTTTGATTTCAAAATATGTATACTCAGCATTTAGATTTTCTTAAAGTCATGGCCATTAATTGGATTGCCCCTTCACACTCTGATAATTTGATTAGGTGTATGAATATATTATGGTTTAAGCATAAAAGGCTAAAACAAAATCTAGTTTGGTGGAACAAACATTATTTTAAAAATCTTTTTGCTGATATAAAAAACATGGAACTTTTGGTTTGTAATCTTGAAAATGATGTTTTGACTCACTCTTCTAAGCTTAAAGATTTGAATGAAGCTAAAGATAAACTTGTTAATTATCAGAATATGGAAGAGACCTATTAGTAGAAAAAAGTTGCTGGAAAACATTTTGCTAATGGGGATAGGAAAACATTAGGTCTCATTCTGCCTAATGTTTCTTTCAATAAGGCTATTAGAATTATCCATTGGATAACACCTAATGAGACTTTATTAAGATCAATATTGATCGTTTAGTTTCACCTAATAAATATGGTTGTGGTGGTATTATTAGAGATTACAAAGATACTATCATTTGTGCTTTTGCTTATCCCCTCAATGCATGTTATGTTATTTATGCTAATCTTATGGTTGTTAATAAAACTATTGATAGTTTTTTGAACAAAGGCCTCTTTAATATTTAGAATGAAGTTGACACTCTTCTTTTACTTGATATGCTCAACTCTAATAAAATGGGAAATACTGACTTATTCTTATCTCCTTAATCAGACTAAAACACTCCTCTCTTAAGTTTGCTACAAAATTTCTCATATTCTTCATGAAGGTAATGCTTATGCAGACGCTTTGTGCTTTCCCTTATTGAAATTGTCATATTCTTCTTAGGGTCTTGGCTAACCTCATTCTCTATGAGTGCTACCTTATTTGGTGGATGTTGTTGTTTGTTTCTACCCTCTGCCTGGTTGTCTTGGGTGGTGTTTGTTTGAAGGCTATTGTTAGTCTTTTCATTTCTATCTTAGTGTTGGGCCTTTTGGCGATTGCTACTTTCTTTTTTCTATTTTGGCTCGCTGGCTTCTGATTGTTGGTTGTTCCCTCTCACTTGTGGCTTGATGTTTTGTGGTTGTTTTCTTTCTTATTTTCTCTTTGATGGTGGCTATTTGTTCTCTAAGCTCTGGAAGGGACCTTATTTTGCTCGGGTCAGGTACCTTTCCTCCCTGGTTTGCTGCTGGTGGGTTGGTGGTCCTCCTAGGCTTGCCTTTCCTTGGTTGTTTTTCTGGCTGGGTGATTACCATAATTATTTCTTGGTTGTTTTTGGTGGCCTCCAATTGGGTTGTGGCTATGCCTGCCATTTATCTTTTTCTTGTCTACTTAGGTTATCCTCTAACTAGATTGGATTTATGGTTACTATTGGTGTTAGTTGTCTCCTCTATTTGGGTATTGGTTTGTTGTTGCTTTGCAGACAATCTTGGGATGGTTCTTCGGCTTTGGACCTATCTTTTCTGGACTGTGTTGTTATGCCTGTTAATGGTCCTTGCTTTTTTTGGTATTTCTCCTCACTTTTGGTGTTCGATTTGGTGGTTTTCCTGTTATCCCTAATGGATGGCTATTGGTCTACCTTACTGGGCTTGCTTATTTTGGTGGCTTTGAGTTTGGATGTTCTTTTTGCTGGTTGGAAGACTTTGCAACATTGTTGGATGATGATCTCAGGATAACTGGCTATATGAGGTATGCTGGCTATGTTGGCCTTGATGTTTCCCTCTAATTCTTGTTTTCACTGGTAGCACTATATATAATTGTAACCTTCTTCTGAAGTTTGGATGCTTACATATAATATTGCTCCTTAAGATGATTGCGACTGACCCTGAGCATTTTCTTTACTTTGCTCTTTCTCTTTATGCCTACTTAATTGTACTCATCCTTTCCTTAAAATATTGCATATATCTTTTATAGATATTCTAGTGAGTGGATTTTCCTATTATCAAAGAAATCAAGTGGATTTTGTTATTGTTCATATGGATCTTTTGTTCTTGTTGATTTGGTTTTTCTTTTGCTTCTCTTTATTTAATATTGTAATAGTTTGGGGATTCATCTCTTTAGGTTTTATTATAGCTCTTTGAGCATTAGTTTAGAGATTTATCCCTTTTAAGGACTTTGTACTGCTTATTTTGTGTCAATAAAATTCCCTTAATTTTCCCAAAAAAAAGACCCTAAACCCCAACCCTAAACTAAAACCTAAAACCCAAACCTAAAACCATAACCCTAAACCTTAAACCTTAAAAATCCTTAATCATAAACACTAAACCCTAATCCCTAAGCCCTAAAACCCTAAACCATAAACCTTAAACTCTAAACCATAAAACCTAAACCTAAATAAATAAAATTAAATTAAATAAATTTAAAACCTAAACCCTACACCTAAAACCAAAACCTAAACTCGAAACCCTAAACCCTAAAAACCCAAAATCCTAAACTGTAAAGCTCTCTAAACCCTAAACCCTAAGACCTATATCATAAATGCTAAAACCATAAACCTTAAACCCAAAACCCTAAATCCTAAACCTAGAACCCTAAACCCTAAACCTTAAACTCGAAACCCTAAACCCTAAACCCTAAACCCAAAACTAACCCTAAACCTTAAACCCGAAAAACCTAAAACCTAAACCTAATCTAAATAAAACCTAAAAATAAAATAAATAAATAAACCTAAACATAAATAAAATAAAAAATCAAGTAAAATAAACATGTAAACTAAAGCCTAAATCTAAACCTAAACCTAAAAATAAAATAAAATAAAATATAAAATAAAAACTAAAGTAAAATAAAATAAATAAAAACCTAAACTAAACTAAAAATAAAATAAACCTAAAACTAAAAAAACTAAATAAAATAAAAACTAAACCACAAAAAAAATAAAATAGACCTAAAAAATAAAATAAAAACCAAAACCTAAACCTAAAAATAAAACATAAAACTTAAACCTAAATAATAAAATAAAATTAAATTAAATTAAATTAAATCTAAATTAAAAAATAAACCTAACCCTAAAAATAATCTAAAATGAAAAACCTAAACTATAATAAATAATCCCAAAATAAATAAACTAAACTAAATAAAAATAAAAATAAAAAATAAAATAAACTCAAACAAATTAAAAATAAACTAAATAAACCTAAACCTACCAGTTTACTTAATTTAAAAAAAAATTCCTAAACCCTAAACCCAAAACCTTAAAACTTACAAACCCTAAACCAATTCTAAACCCTAAACTCTAAACCCTAATCCTACAATCCTAAACCCTAAACCTACAACCTACAATTAAACCTACATCCTAAACCCTAAACCCTAAAACCCTAAACCCTAAACTAACCTTAAACCCTAAACCCTAAACCCTAAATTAACCCTAAAAATTGTGAACCCTAAAGCCTAAACAATAAACCCTAAACCCTAAATGCTAAACCCTAAAACCCTAAACCCTAAAACCCTAAACCCTAAACCCTAAACCCTAAACCCTAACCTTAAACCCAAATCCCTAAACCCTAAACCCTAAAACTAATCATAATGTAACTAAGTAAATAAAAAATAAAGCTAAACCTTAAAAATCGGTAAAACCTTGATGAAAACATCATGAAGGTGGAGGTAATTACAGTGGTGGGGATGTGGGTGGATATGTGGTGGGAGTAGAGTATGGAGTGGGAGGAGCTGACGGAGGTTACCATGGTGGTGGAGGGATGATGTAGATATCATCGGATCCGTACGAGAGTGTAGTGATGAACTAGGGAAACTAAAGATTGATCGATCCGATCTACTGCTTATGGAATTGTGTCTTTATAGTATAAATAGATCTAGATATTTAAAATTTTTGATTTTCTCAATGCATGCTCATTTTTTATCTACATTGTCACTTATGTCTTAGAAAAATTAGAGTATTACTTAGTTGATGAAGTTGAAAAGAAGAAATGTTGAATCTTAATTTGTTCTCTGTTAAAAAAAAATCTTAAACCTTAAACCCTAATCCCTAAACCCTAAACCTAAACCTAAATAAAAAAATAAAATAAAAATAAAACTAAAACCTAAACTAAAACCTAAACCCAAAACCTAAACCATAAACCATAAACCCTCAACCCTAAAAACCCTAAACCCTAAACCCTAAATTAACGCTAAACCCTAAACCCAAAAAGATAAAAACCTAAACCTAAACTAAATAAAACCTAAAAATAAAATAATAAAAAAACCTAAACCTAAATAAAATAAAATAAATAAAATAAAATATAATGAAATTCTAAACTAAAACCTAAACCTAGAACAAAACCTAGAAATAAAATTAAAAAAATAAAAACTAAACTAAAATTTAATAAATAAAAACATAAATTAAACTAAAAATAAAAAAACCTAAAAAAATTAAATAAAATAAAACTAAACCTAAAATAAAATAAAATAAATAAAAAAATATATTAAAACCAAAACTTAAACCTAAAAATAAAAAAATAAAACCTAAACCTAAAAAAAAACTAAAACAAACAAAAATAAACCCAACTAAAACCTAAAACTAAATCAAAATAAAAAAAGCCCAAACTAAAATAAATAAACCTAAAATAAAAAAAAAACTAAATAAAAATAAAAAAAAACTAAATAAAAATAAAAAATAAACTAAACTCAAATAAATAAAAAACTAAACTAAATAAACCTAAACCTACGAGTTTACTAAATTTTAAAAAAAAAACATAAACCCTAAACCCTAAAAACCCTAAACCATAAATCCTCAACCCTAAATCCTATACCCTAAACCCTAAACCCTAAATCTTAAATCCTCAAACACTAAGCCCTAAACCCTAAACCCTAAACCCAAAACTATACAAATCCATAAACTCTAAACACTAAACCCTAAACCCTAAACTAACTCTAAAAACTTTAAACCCTAATCCCTAAAAATCCTAAACCCTGAACCCTAAAAACCCTAAACCCTAAAGCCTAAACACTAATCCTTAAACCCTAAATGCCTAACCCTAAACCCTAACCCTAAACCATAAACCTTAATCCCTAGCCCTAAACCCTAAACCCTAAACCTTTAACTTAAACTTAAAGTAATTAAGTAAATAAATCAAAAATAAACCTAGACCCTAAGAATGGGAAGAACCTTGATGGCAATAACATTACTTTCAACCAGCCTAGATCCCAGGTGGAGGCTAAGGTGAGGTGGTGGTTAGAGGTGGTGGGGATATGGAGGCCAGATGGTTATGGATGGTGGTCAAAGTGCAGCTTAGGTGGGAGGAATGATAGAGTTTACAATAGCGGTGGTGGTAGAGGGAGAGATCACAGATTTGATGGTGGATCCCGCTACTTGAGAGGCGGGAGTGGTTCTGATGGGAACTAAAGAAACTTAAGAATAGCCAATCCAATCTATTGCTTATGGAATTGTGTCTTTTTAGTAGAGACAATTATAGTTATCTAGGATTTTTGATTTGCTCTGCGATCTTATTTTTATCTATATTACCACTTATGTCCTAGAAAACTTGGTGTGTTATTTGGTTGATGAAATCGAAAAGAAGAGATATTGAATCTAAATTTTTTTTTTGTTCAGAAAAAAACCTTAAACTCTAAACCTTAAACTCTAAACCCCAAACCCTAAACTCTAAATAAAAACCTAAACTCGAAACATTAAACCATAAAAATACTAAACCCTAAAACCTAAAAACTAAACCTTAAGCCATAAACCCTAAACTGTAAAACCCTAAACCATAAATCCTAAACTCTAAACCATAAAACCTAAACCTAAATAAATAAAATAACAATCTAAACAAAAAACCTAACCCCTAAACCCTAAACTAACCCACCTAAAACCCGAAACACTAAGCCCTAAACCCTAAAAACCCTAAACCTAAACCCTAAATACTAAAAATCCTAAACCCTAAACCTTAAACCCTAAAATGCTAAATCCTAATCCCTAAAACTAAAGCCCTAAATCGTAAACCTTAAAGCCTAAATCCTAAAACCTACACGCCTAAACCTTAAACCTTAAACTCCAAAACCTAAACCCTAAACCCTAAAAACCTAAAAAGCTTAACCTAAACTAAATAAAACCTAACTAAACACCAAAACCTAAACTAAATAAAACCTAAAAATAAAATAAATAAATAAAAACTTAAACCTAAATAAAATAATAAAATAAAATTAAAACCTATACTAAAACCCAAACTTAAACCTAAACCTAAGAATAAAATAAAATAAAATAACAAATAAAAATTAAACCAAAATAAAATAAATAAAATCTAAACTAAACTAAAAATTAAAATAAACCAACAAATAAAATACCTAAATAAAATAAAAACTAAACCTAAAATAAAAATAAAATAAACCTTAAAAATGAAATAAATACCTAAACCTAAACTTAAAAATTAAAAACAAAACCTAAACTAAAAAAATAAAATATAAATAAAACTAAAGAAAAAAATAAACTTGAACCTAAACCTAAACTTAAAAAGTAAACTAAAATAAAAAACCTAAACTAAAATAAATAAACCTAAAATGAACAAAACTAAACTAGATAAAAATAAAATAAACCTATATAAAAAAATAAAATAAAATAAATAATAAAAAAAATAAATAAACCTAAACCCTTTAATTTCAAAACAAAACCCTATACCCTAAACCCTAAACTCTAAAACCTAAAGTTAAACCCTAAATCTAAACCTAAACCCTAAACCTACAACCCTAAACCCACACAACCTAACCCTAAACCCTAAACCCTAAACACTAAACCCTAAAACTAAACCAGAAACCCTAAACTAAACCACAAACCTAAACCCTATACCCTAAACCCTAAATAATAAACTATAACCAACTACTAAACCCTTAACCCTAAAACCTTCTAAACCTAAACCATAAACCTTAACCTAAATTAAACATTAAACCCTAAACCCTAAATGCTAAACCCTAAACCCTAACCCTAAACCCTAAACCCTACACCCTAATCCCAAGCCCTAAACCCTAAACCATAAACCCTAAACACTAAACCTAATCCTAAAGTTACTAAATAAATAAAAAAATAAACCTAAGCCCTAAGAATGGGGATAACCTTGATGGCAGGAACATCACCTCAATCAGACTTAGTCTAGATCTGGTGATGGAGGCGAAGGTGGAGGTAGTGGTTATCATAGTGGTGGTGCTGGATCTGGTGGTGTGATGGATATGGATGTGGTGGTCGGAGTAGTGGTGATTATTAAGATGGGAGGAGCGATAGAGGTTACAATCATGGTGGAGGCAGAGGGAGAGTTTACAGATTTGATGGTTGATCCGCTACCGAGAGGTGGGCATAGTTCTAATGGGAACTAGAGAAACTAAAGAACGACCAATCTAATATATTATTTATGGAATTATGTCTTTACATTAGAGACAGTTTTAGTATTCTAAGGTTTTTAATTTGATCTATGCATGCTCATTTTGTATCTATATTGTCACTTGTGTCATAGACAACTTCGTGTGTTACTTGGTTGATGAAATCAAAAATAATAAATGTTGAATTTAAGAAAACCATAAACCCTAAACCATAAACCCTTATCCCTAAACCTTAAACCCTAAACCCTAAAGCCTAAACCCTAAAATCCCTAAACCCTAAACACAAAACCCTAAACCCTAAACCCTAAACTATAAAACCCTAAACCATAAACCTAAACTCCAAACCATAAAACCTAAACCTAAATAAATAAAATAAAAACCTAAACTAAAACCTAAACCTTAAACCCTAAACTAACCTAAAACCCAAAACCAAAAACCCCAACCCCTCTTTCGCCCTAAACCCTAAACCCTAAAAACCCTAAACACTAAATCTTAAGCCCTAAACCCTAAAACCTAAATCCTAAACCCTAAAACCTAAAACCCTAAATCATAAACCCTAAACCCTAAATCCTAAAACCTAAAACCCTAAACCCAAAACCCTAAACTCTAAACACTAAACCATAAACCCTAAACCCAAAATCAACCCTTAAAACTTAAACACTAAACCCTTAAAACATAAAAACCTAAACTAAATAAATCATAAAAAATTAGATAAAAAAACTTAAACTTAAATAAAATAATAAAATAAAATAAAATAAAAACCTATATTAAAACCTAAACCTAAATCTAAAACTAAAATAAAATAAAATAACAAATAAAAACTAAACAAAAATAAAATAAATAAAGACCTAAACTATATTAATAAAACTAAAATAAACCTAAAAAAAAAAAACCTAAATAAAATAAAAACTAAATCTAAAATAAAAATAAAATAAACCTAAAAAAATAAAATAAAAACCTAAGCCTAAACCTAAATATAAAAAATAAAACCTACACCTAAAATATAAAATAAAAATAAAACTAAACTAAAAAATAAACCTAAACCTAAATAAAAAAAAATAAACTAAAATAAAAACATAAACTAAAATAAATAAACCTAAATCAAATAAACTAAACTTAATAAAAATAAGAATAAAAATAAATTTAAATAAATAACATAAATAAAAATATATACTAAATAACCCAAAACATACTAGTTTACTTAATTTTTTTTAAAAAAACCTTAAACAATAAACCCTAAAAACCTTAAACCCTAAATCCTAAACTAAACTCTAAACCCTAAATCGACAACCATAAACACTAAACGTACAACCTACAACCTACAACCCTAAGCCCTAAACCCTAAACCTAAATCTTAAACCCTAACCTTAACCATAAACCCAAAACACTAAAACCTATAACTCTAAACCTTAAACCCTAAACTGCAAACACTAAACTCTAAACCCTAAACCCTAAACCCTAACACTAACCCTAACACGAACCCTAACCCTAAACCCTAAATCCTAAAACCTGCAACCCTAAACCCTAAACCCTAAACCCCAAAACCTAAACCCTAAACCCTAAAAACCTAAGAACCTAAGCCTAAACTAGATCAAACCTAAAATAAAATAAATAAATAAACCTAAACCTAAATAAAATAAAATAATAAAATAAAATAAAAACTAAAACTAAAATCAAAAACAAAACCTAAACCTAAGCCTAAAACAAAAATAATATAATAAATAAAAACCTAAACTAAACTAAAAAAATATAAAACATAAACAAAAAAAAAACTAAACTTAAAATAAAAATAAAATAAACCTAAATTAAACTAAAATAAATTAAACCAAAATAAATTAAACATGTACCTAATCCTAAAATAAACTAAGCATAAAAATTAAACTAAATAAAACAAAATAAATTAAAAATAAACCTAAATCAAAACTAAAAAATAAACCTAAAAAAAACCTAAAATAGAAACCTAAAACCTACACCTAAAAAAAATAAAATAAAAACCTAAACCTAAAAATAAAAAATAAAACCTAAACCTAATAGATAAAATAAAAATAAAAAACTAAACTAAAAAAATAAATATAAACCTAAACCTAAACCACTAAAATAAAAAAAAATAAAAAACCTAAAAAAATAAATAAACCTAAAATAAATAAACTAAGCTAAATAAAAATAAAAAATATTCTTAAATAAAAATAAAAACTAAAATAAACTAATATAAATGAAAAATAAACTAAATAAACCAAAAAAGTACTTGTTTATCAAAATTTTAAAAGAAAAAAAATCTTAAACCCTAAACCCTAAATTCTAAACACTAAACCCTAAAACCTAAACCCTAAAATTAACCCTAAACCCTAAACCTTAAACCTACAACCATAAACCTACAACCCTAAACCTAAATAAATTAACCTTAAACCCTAAACCATAAACCCTCAACCCTAAACACTAACCCAAACCCTAAACCCTAAACCCTAAACCCAAAATCCTAAACCCTAAAATCCTAAATCCTAAACCTTCAACCCTAAACCCTAAAAACCCTAAACCTTACATCCTAAACCCCAAACCCTAAACCCCAAACCCTAAACCCCAAATTCTAAACTAACCTAAAAACTAAGCTAACCCTAAACCCTTAAAACCCTAAACCCTAAACACTAAACCTTAAACCCTAAACCCTAAACCCTAAAAATTAAACCATAAACCCTAATAACCTAAAAACCTAAACCTAAACTAAATAAAATAAATAAGTAAAAATGTAAACCTAAATAAGATAAAAAATAAAATATAATAAAAACCTAATGTAAAACATAAACCTAAACCTAAAAGTAAAATAAAAGTTACTAATAAAAATAAACTAATATAAAATAAATAAAAACCTAAACTATAAAAAAAATAAAATAAACCTAAGAATAATATACTTACAAAAAATAAAAACTAAATGTAAAATAAAAATAAAATAAACCTAAAATAAAATAAAATAAAAACTAAATAAATACTTAAACTTAAAAAATAATAAAAAAATAAAATCTAAACATTAAACTATAATAAAAAAATGTAAACCTAAAAGAAAAGAAATAAATAAAATAAAATAAACCTAAATCTAAACCAAAAAAAACTAAATAAAATAAATGAAACGTAAACCTAAACCTAAAATAAACTAAACCTAAACCTAAACCTAAACCTAAAGCTAAACTAAATAAAATAAAATAAACTAAAAATAAACCTAAAACTAACAATAAACAAAAAATAAAAAACTAAAACCTAAACCAAAAAAAATTAAATAAAAACCTAAACCTAAACATAAAAATAAAAAATAAAACCTAAACCTAAACTTAATAAATAAACTAAGATTAAAAATCTAAACTAAAATACATAAACATAAACTAAATTAAATAAGAATTAAAAATAAACTAAATAGACTGAAACCTACTAGTTTACTTAATTTATGAAAAAAAAACCGTAAACCCTTAATCTTAAATCCTAAGCACTAATCCTACAACCCTAACCCCTAAACCCTAAACCCTAATCCCTAAAAACCTTAAATCATAAACCCTAACCCTAAACCCTAAACCCTAAACCCTAAATGTATAGGCCCTAAAATCCTAAACCCTTAATGCTAAACACTATGCCCTAAACCCTAAACCCTAAACCCTAACCCTAAACCCTAAACCTAAACCTAAAGTAACTAAGTAAATTAAAAAAGAAACCTAAACCTTAAAACCTAATAAACCTAAACCTAAACTCAAAGAATAGGTTGGACCTTGATGGTAGGAACATCACCGTCAACCGTGCTCGCTTGATCTATGGAGGAAAAGGCGCTTATCACAAAGGAGGGGGGATCTAGAGGTGTCTGGAGGTGGTGGTAGGAGCAATTGTTATGGGGAAGAGCCAATAAATGGTTTCAATATGGTGGCTGAGGAAGAAATCTGGATAATGGTGGATCCTACTTCTAAACGAGGTGGTTCTGATGGGAACTAGAGAAACTAAAGAATAGCCAATCTGATCTGCTATGGAACTGTCTTTAATAGAGATGGTTCTAGTTATCAAGGGATTTTAATTTTCTAATGTGTTGTCATTTGTGTCTAAAAACATGTTACTTGGTTGATGAAATCAAAAATAAGAAAAGTTGAATTTAAATTTGTTCTCTATTAAAAATAGAAAAACCAAACACCCTAAACCCTAAACTAAAACCTAAACCCTAAACCCTAAATCCTAAAACTTAAACCATAAACCCTAAACCTTAGACCCTAAACACTAAACCAAAAATCCTAAACCCTAAAAAATAAACCCTAAACCAAAACCCTAAACCCTAAACCCTAAACCCCAAACCCTAAATCCTAAAAAGCTAAAAACCTAAGCCTAAACTAAATATAACTTAAAAATAAAATAAATAAATAAACTTAAACTAAAATGAAATAAAAATGTAAAAAAACATAAACTAAAACCTAAATATAAGCCTAAAAAGAAAATAAACCAAAACCTAAAATAAATAAATAAAAACCTAAAATAAAATAAAAACTAAATAGATCCTAAAATGAAAAAGTAAACCTAAAAATAAACTATACCTAAACCTAAACCATAAACCCTAAAAACTCTAACCCTAAAATCTTAAACCCTAAACTCTAAACACTAAACGCTAAACCTATAATCCTAAACCCTAAACCCTAAACCTAAAGCCCCCTAAATCTTAAACCACAAACCCTAAATCCTATAATTCTAAATCCTAAAGTCTAAACCCTAAACCCTAAACACTAAATTGTAAACCCAAAACCCTAAATAGTAAACCCTAAGCCATAAAACCTAAAATGGCCCTGAACCCTAAAACCCTAAACCCTAAACCTAAATGCTAAACCCTAAACCCTAAACCCTAAAATCCTAAAACTTAAACCCTAAACCCTAAACCCTAAACCTTAAACTAACCCTAAACCCTAAAAACCCTAAGCCCCAAAACCATAAACCTTAAACCCTAACACTAGAACCTAAACCCTAAAAGCATAAACCCTACAACCCTAAACCCAAGATGCTAAACCTAAGCCTAAAGTAACTAAATAAATTAAAAAATAAACCTAAACCCTAAATTTTAATAAATCTAAACCTAAACTTAAACCTTAAGAATGGACAAAACCTTGATGACAAGAATATCAATAAACCTGCTTAATCTATATATGCTATAAATAAAGGAGATGATTATTATAGTGGTGAAATTTGAAGGTACTATATATAATGGAGGTCGAGTAGTATGGAAGGAGCAATTACATTCATGTGGTGGCGAGGGAGAGAAAATATGATGGTGGATTCCAAACTCAAGAGCGGTGGTTTTGAACATCTGATTTGGTACTTATGTAACTGTGTCTTTATAATAGAGATAGTTCTAGTTATCTAGGGTTTTTGATTTGCTCTATGCGTGCTCACTTTTTATCTATGTTGTCGCTTGTGTCTTAGAAAACTTGGTGTGTTACTTAGTTGATGAAATTGAAAAGAAGAATTATTGAATATGAATTTGTTCTCTATTAAAAAAACCAAATACCCTAAACCCTAATCTAAAACCTAAACCCTAAACCTAAAACCTAAACCCTAAACCTTAAACACTAAATAATTAAAAACCTTAACTGTAAACCCTAAACCCTAAACCCTAAAGCCCTGAACCTTATACCCAAAACCCTAAACCATAAACCATAAACCATAAACCCTAATAATATTAAAACAATAAAGTGAAGAAACCCCACCGCTCGAGCCTTCTCCTCGTGTTCTAGCAATTTTCCTTTCTTGATCTCATTTTGGGTGTTTTGGACACTTCTTGATGGCTATTTTGAGTGATTCTCATTGGGTCCCTTCTGGAATCGACAGCCGCTGGCTGATTTTGTGTCTTTCTTAGTGATGTTGTGTCTTAGCATCTTCTAATGATTCTTGGGGAAAAATGGAAGGTCCTATGGATCCTGCTAAGGCATCATCTACCCAAGCTTTGACTGCTTCGAAATCATTCAAAGACATTCTCAGTGGTAAGGATGGTTGTTCAGGTGAGTCCCTAGAACTTATTTTGACTTCTTTTTGATGCATGCCTATGATTATATGTTTTGATCTGGTTGTGGAAAATCTTGCTAAGCCGTTTGAATTCACCTTGTTTGGAAAGTTTACTCTTCCTAGGCCTAATCTGGAAAAAAAATTGTTCTTTCTTTCATTGTCTGAAACTTTCACATACTTTATGATTGGTTTAATTGATCCTCGCTACATTTTGATTCAGTTGATAAATGATTTGGATTACTCTTTTGTTTTCTCTAGTCGTTCTTATATTATTTTCAATTGCCAAATGAGGTTATTGAAATGGTCTCCACTATTTGATATTAAAGAAGAATACCCAATTATTATGGTTTGATTTCTCCCAAATATGCAAACTCATTTCAATAACCAAGAATTCCTTTTTACTGTGGTTGCCTTATTTGGTTGGCCATTGCAAATTGATCAAGCAATGACTACAAAATCTCAGCCTTCAATGGCTATAATACTTGTTGAATTGGACATTACCAAGAAACACCCAAAAGAAATCTAGTTGGGATCTAAAAATTATGGTTATATGCAAAGAATTGAATTTGAAAATTTCCCTATCTTTTGTTCTCAGAAAATCCATGGGCATGATAATTCAATGTTTCATTCTTCATCCTCACCTAAAAAATGAAAATCCCTATTAGAAAACTTCACCCTAACCCTAGTCAATCACCTTAAATATCAAAAAACTACTTTAAAAAAAAAAAGATTATTTGTATGTTCCTAATAACAATGATTTACCTTTATTTCTTCAGAGCAATTGAAGGCTTAATGTGAATAGTAATAGCTATTCTAAACTTTGAAATGAGGATTTTGTATCCTCTGATTTGATCCTTGCAACCTTGCTGGATTTGATAGATGAAAATGAAGATTTAATGAAGAACATAAATGAGAAATTTAATATAATGCATCATTCTAATTCAATGAAGAATATGGCTTTAATACAACATGATAATTAGGTTGATAAATTTGATTCCATATTTCAAATTTAGTATGATTTAACTTCTCAAAAAGATTTGCTTTTATCTAATAATTTAGCTAATGATGAAGAAGGGTTTGGTGTTCCACTTGCCTTCTTAATAAATCAATTTTCTCCCTCCTTCTATTCTCAAGCTCATTTATCTTTAATAAATTCCAATGTCTTGGAAAAAAGAGAATTCACTTCTCATCAATATATTTCTCCTAAATCTATGAATAATGTTGCTAAATCTTTTTTGGATGATGATTCAAAGGGAAAAGAAAATGGCTTCCAAACTTTCTATTTGAAAAAGAAAAAAAATGTTAAAATTTTTTCTCTCAAATTGCCAAGAAACACTAGAACCGCACCTCCCTCTTCTCTCAAATACTTATAACCCACTCACTACCTCTTTTCTTTTCTTTATGTTTTATCTTTTGTTTGGAATGTTAGAGGGATTATTCTCTATTCATAATCATATTAGAAATTTTTGTTGTATTCATAATATTTCTTTACATATTATTCTTGAGCCACTTATTCATGCTAATAAAATTAACCATGTTGCTAGAATGATCAATTTCAATAAAATTTTCTCTAATGTTAGTAATAATATTTGTTGTTTTTAGAATAACTTTGTAGAAATTTCTATTCTTGATGATTTTTATCAAGTTGTCAATGCTCAAATCTCTTATGGTGATTATTATGTTTTGGGCTCTTTGTTTATGCATCTTGTAATAGATCTAGAAATCTTCTTTGGGATAATTGACTAATTTTGCCACTTGTATCAATAAACCATGGTTTATTGGTTGTGATTTCAACATTTTGTTCTTCTAAATGAAGTGATGGTGGTTGTCTCCAATATTCATTCCATGGAAGAATTTATCAATATGACATTTGATTGTAATTTGATTAATATTTGTTTTAAGGGTTTTAATTATACTTGGAAAAACTCTAGACTTTGGCAAAGGTTGGACCGAATTATTTTTAATACTCATTGGATTACTCATTGGCTATTACTTCTATCAATCATTTATGAACCTCGATCATGGTCCTCTCTTTTGTTTCTATTAAAGATAATTCTAATAGATTAAAAAATTTCTCTCCTTTTAGATTTCAGAACATGTGGATTCAGATATTGATTTTTTTTAATGTTGTGGCTAACAATTGGAAAGCTCCTTTACATCCTGATAATTCTATTATGGGGATGAAAAGACTTTGGTTTAAGCTTAAAATACTTAAAAAAACTTTGGGTTGGTGGAACAAGCATTATTTTAAATACTTTTTTGCTAATATCAAAGATATGGAAAAATTAGTTTGTGATCTTGAAGTCTGTTATGTCTGATACTTCTAAGATTACTTGACCGAGGCAAACGATAAGCTTGTAAATGTTTAAAATATGGAAAGAGCTTATTGATGCCAAAAGGTTGCTAGTAAATACATTACAGATGGTGCATGAAAACTAGCTATTTTCATGCTTTAGTTAATAATATGAGAGCCTTAAATAATATTTAAAAAATTAAAGATGACAATGGTGAATGGATTACAGACAATAATGATATTAAGGATTTATTCATTAATTACTTTAGAAATATGCTTAATAAGAGTTGCTTTTATGAAGTTATTTCAAAATCACACTTAATTCCTTCTATTATTTCCAATGATGATAATAATTTTCTTATTATTATGCCTAATCAAGATGAAACTTTTAAAGTTCTTAATAGCATGAACATAGGTTCTATTGCTAGTCTAGAGGGTTTCACTACCCAATCTTTCTAATAATGTTGTTTTATTATTAAAAATGATTGATTGAGGCTATGGTTAATTTTTTTAATGGAAATCCTTTTCCTAGATATTTCTCTAGCTCTTCTAATGCTCTCATACCTAAGAAAGATAACCCAGACTATTATAGTGATTTTAGACCTTAGTCTTTACACCTTCTTCAATAAGCTGATTTCCAAAGTTCTTGCCAACATTCTTAGTCTTTTACTTCATAATATTATCTCTCTCAACCAAACTACTTTTGGTAGCGGTAGATCTATTTTTGATAACATTTTACTTGCCCAAGAATTAATTCATGATTTGATGCAAAGACTAGGAAACATTCTTTTCAAATTAGATATTACCAAAGCTTTTGATAATATCTCTTGGGATTTCCTTTTCCATATTCTAAATTTATTTGGGTTTTCTGTGATAAATTTATTTTTCTTATTAAAAATTGTATTAATAATTTCCGGTTCTCTATTTTGCTTAATGGGAAGCTTTGGGCTTCTTTCCTTCTCCCCATGGCTTAAGATAAGGGGTTCCTTCATCTCTTGCTTTATTTATTATTGATGTTGAGTACATATCTAGAGCATCAATGAGTTATTCTTAAATAATCCTATTATGTACTATAAACTTTGGTGGTCTTCCTTTTTCCCACTTAAGCTTTTGATTATTTTATTATTTTGTAATGCTTCTATTCAGCATATCAAGAACCTCAACATTTTCTTAAATAAATTTGGTAGAGAAAGTGGTCTTTCTATCAATGATAACTAAAGCTATTTTACTTCTTCAAGTATCTCCAATAATAAAATCAATCAAATCAGATATCTCTAATTTTAAACATCAACACTTACCTCTTAAGTACTTGGGTGCTCCTCTTTTTAAAGGTCCAAAATGATCCCTCCTTTTTAATGAATTAATTCAAAAAATTTTAAATAAAATTTTTGTTTGGGAATTCCATTTAGTTTCCTTTAGTGGCAGGATTACTATTCTTAAAAGCACTCTCAATTCAGTCCCTCTTTATTTGATTCAAACTATTATTCCCACAAATTTTACTCTTTTCAAAATTGTTCGCATGCTTAATAGATGTTTTTGGAGGTCTAATAATTCTATTAAGAGAATGCATTGGACTTCTTGGCATAAATGTTGTGGTCCTTTGGGTGAAGGTGATCTTGGTTGCAAACCTATTCATGATGCTATCACTACCTTCTATCATAAGCTCTGGTGGAATTCTAGAAATAATGATAGCCTTCGGGCTAATTTTATGATAAAAAAATATTGCCAAGGTAAACACCTCTTACCTATGCTTATAAAGTTGGTGACTCTCCAGTTTAGAAAAGGCTTTGCTCTATTAAATGGGTTGTTGAATCCTTAATATCTTGGGGTATTCATTTGGGTTCTTCTTTTGGCAAGACAATTGGATTGACAATGGCTCTATTGAATCCTTTATCCACACACTACTACTATCAAAGTTAATTCTTTTGGCTTAATAATAATTAAAATAAAAAAACTTAAGAATCTATATTCTTATTTCTTTTGACAAGTTTTGCAACATCTCTATTTTTTTCTAATAAATCGAATCAAATTCTTTTCAAGCTCTCTTACAATGGTGATTTTGTTCTTAAAGAGGTTTGGAATTTTATTAGAATAATTTTAATGTTTTCATTAAATTTTGGAGCAATATCATTCCCATTTTTTATTCTATTTTAGCTTGGAAAATTTTGAATAACTTCATCTCTGTTGATTCCTTGCTCTAGCTTAAGTGTTATTATAGCTTTCATATTGAAAATGTTAATCATATTTTTCTTAAATGGTGCTATTGTTTCTAAACTTTGGATATGGTATGATGATTTATTTAACACTAACTATTTTCATGGTTCTTTCATTATATCAACTTCTTGAAGTTTGTTTCCATAAAATTGTGAAAGGTCATATCAAACTTTTAATTGTTATTGCGATTTGGTTCATTTGGATGGATAGAAATGATGCTAAATATCGGTATCCCTATGAACCATAAAAGGATCCTTACCAAAAACTAAAAAAAATTCATACTTTTTAATGCATATTTATTAGTAATCTTCATTTAGAGGTTATAAATTTGTAGCTAAAAAATTGGGTATCAATTTGCATGTTGATCCTTCCTACAAGAGTATTAGGATGATAAATTGGATTAAGCCTAAAATTTTTTTCTTAAGATCAATACTGATGGTTCTATTTTCCCAAACAAATATGGCTGTGGTGGAATTCTTATGGATTTTAAAAGTATTGTCATTTGTGCTTTTGCCTACCCCCTCAAAGCTTGTTCTATTATTTATGTTGAGCTCATGGATGTTAACAAAGCTATTGCTATTTGTTTAAGCAAAGGACTCTTTACTATTTGGATTGAAGTTGATGCTCTTCTTTTACTTTATATGCTCAATAAAAAATGGGGATGCTGACTTATTTTATCTTCAGAATCATAAAAAAGCATCTTTCTCAAGTTTACAAAATTTTCACATTCTTCATGAAGGTAATGCTTGTGCTGATTTCCTGGCTAATTTGGGAGGGGAATTACATGAGCCCACTTTATTTGATAACCATAGCTTACCTAAGCATATGCATGGTCTAGTCAATCTAGATAACACTGGACTATCTTACCCCAAATTTTTAACTTATGATATTTTGTTAATCTATTTTCTATGGTGGTTTTATTCAACCTATTTTTTGGTTGTTTATTTTGTGCTTCCTCACAGAAGTGGTTTTTTTTTGAGTTTATTTATACTTAAACTTCCTCTAACCCTATTCTATACTTGACAAACCCTTTTTGGGTGAGTTGTTATAATTGATTTCACTCTCCTCTAAGATTGGTGGTTTTCTATGGCTCATGCTATGCTTCTTTTGTCGTAGTGATTTTTTAGATCACCTACTTGGTTGTGGTGTGCCCATTTTTTGGCCTACCCTTTATTAATGGATGTTGCCTCTAGTTTGGTTGGCTATTTATCTGAATTGGATTTTGGTTACTATGGTTGGCTATGCTTTACGATTTGCTTCTTCCATTTTCTTGGTTATTTTAGGTGGTTACTTTTTTCATGGTTTGTTGTTGGCTTTCTTTTTTGCTTTTGGGTATTTTGTGGTTGATGTTCTCCTTTCCTAGTTTTCCTTGGGGGCTTCTACTTGTTGGCTTTCCCTTTGCCTTGTGGATTGGAGGTAGCTATTCTATGGTTGTTGTCTTCCTATTTTCTCCTTTGTGGTGATTGTATTCTCTTTAGGAATTGAAAAGGGTTTTGTCTGAATTGTTCCTTTCTTATAGTTTGCTACTATGGTTGGGTGGTCCTCTTGGCCTTTGGGTGACTACCATTTTGTTTCTGGTTATTTTTGAGATCTCCGTGTGGGTTGTATTTTATCTATGTGTTTTTTCCTCTTTTGAGCTTTGTATTAGCTTTATCTACTAGTTAATTTATTAGGTGACTAGTCGGCTATTTTAGTTTAATGTGTTGGTCATTTGATGGGAGTGCTTTTGTTGGGTTCTGTTGTTTTGCATACCCTAGGTTGGTTATCCTTGTTGGTGCAACTTTTTTCTTTATGTTTGTTCCCTGCTTGGGTGTTTTTCTATTGCTCGATTTCTCCTACTCATCTTGTTGTTTTCCTAGGTGGTTTTATTTGCTTTTTTGTTGGTGGAGGATATGAGTTCTTTGGTTTTTTTGGTCATGTTTTAGGACTTGTTGTCCGTGGTTACTTGAGAGGGTTTATGTGTTCTGCCTTGCTTTGTATGTGGTTATGGCTTGGTGTTTTGGGATCTATGTTGGTTATTGGTATTGACTCCCTCTTGTTTATTTGGCTCTCCTTATTTCTTGATATTTTCATCTTGGTTGGTGGTTGTGGATTTGTTGTTCTTTTGGCTGCCTTGGTGGTGGTTTTGATGGTAAGTTTTGGATATCCTCTTGGCCTCTCTATGCTATTGGTTTCCTCTCTCTGCTACTACTTATCTCCTATTATTTTACTATTTAGGTGGAGGTTTTACTTTTGGATTTGGATTGCTAGTGCTATGGAGATAGTTGTTGGTTGTTGTTTTGCCTTTGGTACTATTTTGCTCGATTGTGTTATCCCCATTTATGCTAACTACCCCTTTTTCATGTTTCTCTTCCTATTGGTGGTGCCTTCGATGGAGTTACTGCTTGGTTTATTTTAGGTTGGCCACTGATCCTATTGTAACTTCTAGGATGTTGGCTTTAAGTGATTGGTTTATTATGGGTTGCCTGCTGGCTAGTTGCTAGCTGGCTATTTTTCTCTATTTGTTTGGTGTAGAAACTGGATTACTATGGACTATTTTTCCTTGGATGGTTGCTTATCGTATATGCTATGATGGCCTTTGATGTTTCCTCATCTTCTCTTGGTTGGTAGCATGCATATGATTGTAACCCTTCTCATCAAGTTTGATGCTCATATGTATTATTTCCCTGAGATGATCTTAATGAGCTTTTCTCTTTCATACTCTTTCTAAATTGTCTACTTTATCTTTTTCTCTTGAGCTATGACCATTTCTTTATAGTGTTTTGTAGATTTATTTTGCAGGTTGGAACTTCATAGATGGAATGATCTTTGCTCGGTCAACTCAAGTATTGTTGATGTGAATCTTGCTTATCTTGACTTCTCAAAAGGATCATGAGCCGCTGCTGACTAGTCTTTTTATAGCTTTCTTGAGCTATATTAGTCTTATTTTGGGTCTTTTCTCAGTTGCTTTCAAGCTATTGTATTTGCTCATTAATTGTTTTTCCATTGTACCTAGATGGGGGTTTAACTCTTTAGTTTTGTAAAGTAGTAGAACTTGTGCTTTACCTCTTTTAAGGACATTAAACCTTTATTTTTATGGTAATAAAATTCAAACCTTCTGTAAAAAAACCCTAAACACTAAATGCCAAACCCTGAACCCTAAACCCTAAACCTTAAATCGTAAAAAGCTAAAAACATAAACCTATACAAAATAAAACCTAAAAAATAAAAAAAAATAAAAAACCTAAACCAAAATAAAATAAATAAAATAAAACAAAATAAAAACTTAAACTAAAACCTAAACCTAAATAGAAAATAAAATTTAAAAATAAAATCTAAAATAAAATAAAATAAATAGAAACCTAAACTATACTAAAAATAAATAAAAAATCTAAATAAAATAAAAACTAAACCTAAACGAAAAATAAAATAAAAACCTAAACCTAAAAAATAAACTTAAAAAATAAACCTAAAAATAAATAAATAAAATAAAACCTAAACCCTAAACAAAAAAAACCTAAACCCAAAAAAACACCTTAACCAAAATTAAAATAAATAAAACCTAAACCTAATTGAAACAAACTAAATCAAAACCTAAACCTAAACAAAATAAAGCAAAATAAACTAAAAATAAACCTAAACTAAAAAACAGAACCTTAAAATAAACCTAAAATAAAAATCTAAAACCTAAACCTAAAAAAAAAAAATCTAAACCTAAACCTAAAAAAATAAAAAAATAAACCTAAACCTAAAAAAAAATAAATAAATAAACCAAACTAAAAAAAAAATAAACCTAAACCTAAACCTAAACCTAAAAAATAAACTAAAATAACTAAAATAAATAAACTAAATAAAAAAAAACTAAACTAAATAAAAATAAAATAACCTAAATAAAATTTAAAAAATAAAATAAACTAAATTAAATAAATAAAACTAAATAAATTAAATAAACCTAACCTAAAACCCAAACCTAAAATAAACCTAAAACCTAAACCTAAATATTAACCTAACCTAAAAAATCTTAAACCTAAAATAAACCCTAAACCCTAAACCCTAAACCCTAAGCTAAACCTAAAACCTAAACCCTAAAACTAAGTTTAAACTAAAATAGCCTAAACCCTAAACTCCTAAAACTAACCTTAAACTATAAACTCTAAACTTCAACCTAAACCTAAACCTAAACCCTAAACTAAAACCCAAAACTAAAACCTAAAACCCTAAATAACCTAAACCTAAACTAAATAACCTAAACTAAACCCTATCCTAAACTTAAACTCCTAAATACTAAACCCTAAATTAAAACCTAAACTAACCTAAACCTAAACTTAAACTATAAATACTCTAAAACCTAAAGTTAAATTATAAACTCTAAACTAAACCCTAAAACTAAACTAAACCTAAACCTAAACCCTAAACCCTAAACCCTAAAACCCTAAACCCTAAAGCTTAAACACTAAACCCTAAACCCTAAATCTTAAACCCTAAACCCTAACCCTAAACCCTAAATCTTAAAACCCTAAACCAAGAAAACTAAACCTTAAAACCTGAACCCTAAACCTAAAACTAAATATAAACCTGCTAAATAAACCTAAAAATAAAATAAATAAATAAAATCTAAAATTAAATAAAATAATAAGATAAAATAAAATAAAAACTAAAACTAAAACATAAACCTAAACCAAAAAATAAAATAAAATAAATAATAAAAATTAACTAAAATAAAATAAAGAAAACCTAAACTAAACTAAAAAATAAAATAAACCTAAGAATAAAAAACATTAATAAAATAAAAATAAAATAAGCATAAAATAAAATAAAATAAAAACTAAATAAAAACCTAAACCTAAAATATAAACCTAAAAAGAAAACCTAAAAATAAATAAAAAATAAAATCAAAACCCTAAACTAAAAAAAATCTAAACCTAAACTAAATAAAATAATATAAACTAAAATAAATAAACCTATAAATAAAATAAACTAAAATAAATAAAACCCAAACCTAAACCATAATTAAACTAAACCTCAACCTGAAGCTAAACCCTAAACAAATTAAAATAAACTAAAAATAAACCTAAACCTAAACTAAAAAATTAAACATAAAAATAAACCTAAAAAAACCTAAAACCTAAACCTACAAAAATGAAATAAAAACCTAATCCTAAACATAAAAAAAACATAAACCTAAACAAAATAAAAATAAAACTCTACTAAAAAATAAACCTAAACCTAAACCTAAAAAATTAACTAAAATAAAAAACCTAAACTAATATAAATAAACTAAACTAAATAAAAAATAAAATAAACCTAAATAAAAATAAAAAATAAAATAATCTAAAATAAATAAAAAATAAACTAAACAAACCAAAACATAATGGTTTACTTAATTTAAAAAGAACCATAAACCCTAAATAATAAACCCTAAACCCTAAACTTAAACTTACTCTAATCCATAAACCCTAAACATATAACTCTAAACCCTAAACCATAAAAAATCCTAAAACTTAAACCTTAAAACCTAAACCCTAAACTGTAAACTCTAAACCCTAAACCTTAAACCCTAAACCCTAAACCATAAACCCTAAAAACTAAACCCTAAAATTAACCCTAAATAATAAATCTACAACCCTAAATCCTAAACCTAAACCTAAACCCTAAAAAACCCTAAACCCTAAACCCTCAAAACCTTAAACCTTAAAACCTAAACACTAAACTCTAAACCCTACACCCTAAACCCTAAACCCTAACCATAAACCCTAAACCCTAAAACCCTAAATCCTAAACCCTATACCCCAAACCCTAAACCATAAACCCTCCACCTTAAAAACATAAAAACCTAAACCTAAACTATATAAAACCTAAAAATAAAATAACTAATAAAACTTAAACTTAAATAAAATAAAAAACTAAACTAAAACCTAAACCTAAACTAAAATAATAAAATAAAGTATATTAATAAAAATAAACTAAAATATGATAAATAATAACCTAAACTAAACTAAAAAAATAAAATAAACCTAAGAATAAAAAACTTAAATTAAATTAAAATTAAACTTAAAATAAAAATAAAATAAACCTATAATAAACCTAAAAGAAAGTAAAATAAAAACTAAATAGAAACCTAAACATACAGGTTTACTTAATTTAATAAAGAATACAAAACCCAGCCCTAATCCTTAAAACCCTAAATTCTAAACCTATACCCTAAACCCTAAACCCTAACACTAACTTTAAACCTTATACTAAACTAAACCTAAACCCTAAACCCTAAACCTCCTAAAACTAAAATCCTAAAATAAAACTAAAACAAACCCTAAACCTAAACTAAACCTAAACCCTAATGCTTAAAACCTAAACCAAACCTAAATTAAACCTAAAATAACCTAACTCCTAAATTGTAATCCTAAACTCAAACCTAAACCCTAAACCTAAACCTAAACTATCCTAAATATTAAACTCTAAACTAAACTCTAAACTAAACCCTAAACCTAAAATAAACCTTAAACCTATAACCCTAAACCCTAAACTATAACTTAACTAAACTCCTAAAGAAACTAAACTAACTCCTAACCCTAAACTATAAACCCAATATCCTAAACCCTAAACCTTAAACTTTAAACCGTAAACCCTAAACCTTAAACCTTAAACCCTGAAATTCCTAAACCCTAAACCCTAAACCTTAAAACATAAACCCTACTCTAAACTAACCCTATACCCTAAAACTCCTAAACCATAAAGCTTAAACACTAAACCCTAAACCCTAAATCCTAAACCCTAAATCCTAACCTAAACCTTAAATCTTAAAACCCTAAATTGTAAACCCTAAACCCTGAACCCCAACTAACAACCTTAAAACCTAAACCTAAACTAAATAAAACCAAAAAATAAAATAAATAAATAAACCTAAACCTAAATAAAATAGTAAAATAACATAAAATAAAAACCTAAGCTAAAACCTAAAAATAAACCTAAAAATAAAATAAAATAAAAAAATAAAAATAAAGAAAAACATAAACTAAATTATAAAATAAAATAAATGTAGGAATAAAAAATCTTAATAAAATTAAAAAAAATGTAAAATAAAAAGAAAATAAACCTAAAATAAATTAAAATAAAAGCAAAATAAAAACTTAAACCTAAAATGTAAACATAAAAATAAAACCTAAAAATAAATAAAAAATAAAACCTAAACCCTAAACTAAAAAAAAAACTAATCCTAAACTAAATAAAATAAAATAAACTAAAATAAATAAAATTTAAAATAAACAAAACTAAAATAAATAAAACTTAAACCTAATCCTAAAATAAACTAAACCAAAACAAAAAATTAAACCCTAAATAAAATAAAATAAACTAAAAATAAACCTAAACCTAAACTAAACAAGAAAACCTAAAATTAAACCTAAAATAAAAGCTTAAAACCTAAACCTAAAAAAATAAAATTAAAACCTAAACCTAATCCTAAAAAAAAATAAAATAAAACCTTAACCTAAAAAATAAAATAAAAATAAAACTCAATTGAAAAATAAACCCAAACCTAAATATAAACCTAAAAAATAAACTAAAATAAAAAAACTTAAGCAAAAATAAGTAAGCCTAAAATAAATAAACTAACCTAAATAAAAATTAAAAATAAACCTAAATAAAAATAAAAAAATAAAAAAACTAAAATAAATAAAAAAATAAACTAAATAAAGTAAATAAACCTAAACCTGATAGTATACTTAATTTAAAAATTTAAAAAACCATAAACCCTAAATCATAAACACTAAATCCTAAGCCTTAAAACTTAAACCCTAAAACTAACCCTAAACCCTAAATGCTAAACCTACAACCCTAAACCTGCAATCCTAAACCCTAAACCCTTTACCCTAAAAACCTTTATATCCTAAACCCTAAACCGTATGCCCTAAACCATAAACCCTAAGCTTTAAACCTTAAACCTACAACCCTAAATCCTAAACCCTAAACACAAAACCCCAAAAAACCCTTAACCATAAACCCTAAACCTTAATCAAACCCTAAATCCTAAAGCCTAAACACTAAACCATAAACCCTAAACCCTAAACACTAACCCTAAACCCCAACACTAAACCCTAAACCCTAAACCATAAACCCTAAAAACATAAAAAGCTAAACCTAAAAAAAGTAAAACTTAAAAATAAAATAAATAAATAAACCTAAACCTAACCTAAATAAAGTAAAATAAACCTAAGAATAAAAAACTAAAAAAAAAAAAAAACTAAACATAAAATAAAAATAAAATAAACTTAAAATAAAACAAAAATAAAATAAAATAAAAAATAAATAAAAACCTAAACTCTAAACCTAAACGTATCGGTTTACTTAATTAAAAAAAACTTAAACACTAAACGTAAATGTATTGATTTATTTAATTTTAAAAAAATAAATAGTAAACCCTAAACCCAAAAACTAACAGTAAACCATAAACCCTAAACCTACAACCCTACCCAAACCCTAAAAAACCCTAAACCCTAAGCTGACCCTAAACATTAAACCTTAAACCTTATTGCTTAAACGCTAAACCCTAAACCATAGACTCTAAACCCTAAACCCTAAACCCTAACCCTAACCTTAAACCCTAAACCTTAAACCCTAAACTCTAAACCCTAAACTAACACTAAATCCTAAACCCAGAACATTAAACCCTAATCTAACCCTAAACCCTAAACCTTCAACCCTAAACCTCCAACCCTAAACTTAAACCATAAAAACCACTAAACCATAAACCCTAAGCCAACCCTAAATGCTAAACCCTAAAAACCTTAAATTATAAAGCCTAAACTCAAAACCCTAAACCCTAAACCCTAAACCTAAACCCTAAACCCTAAACCCTAAAACCTAAACCCTAAACCCTGAAAACCAAAAAAAAAACCTAAACAAAATAAAACCTAAAAATAAAATAAATAAAAAAACCTAAACCTAAAAAAATAAAATAAATCTAAGAATAAAAAACATAAATAAAATAAAAACTAAACGTAAAATAAAAATAAAATAAACCTAAAAATAAAATAAAATAAAACTAAATAAAAACCTAAACCTACTGGTTTATTAAATCTAAAAAAACCATAAACCCTAAACCCTAAACCCAAAAACTACTCATAAACCCTAAACCCTAAACTTACAATCGTAAACCCTAAACCTAAAAGACCATAAACGAAAAACCCTAAACCCTAAACTCTAAACCATAACTTTTAACCTTAAACCCTAAACCTAAGCTTACCCTAAAACCTAAATCCTAAACTCTAATACTTAAAGCCTTAACCCTAAACCCAAACCCAAAAACCCTAAACCCTAAACCCTAATGCTTAAACCCTAAACCCTAAACCCTAAACCCTAAACCATAACCCTAACCTAAACTAAAACCTATAACCTAAATATAACCTTAAACTATAAACTCCTAAATTAGTCTTAAACTTAAACTTAAACTAAACACTAAACCTAAACTAACTAAACTTTAAACCCTAAACTAACCTAAACTTCTAAACTAAACCTTAAACTTTAAACTTAAACTACAACCTAAAACCTAAAACTCTAACCTTAAACTCTAAACTAAACTTAAACTAACCTTTAAAATCTTAAACACTAAACTCCTAAACTCTAATCTATAAACTAAACTCAAAACCCTAAACACTAAACACTAAACCCTAAAACCCTAAACACTAAAGCCTAACTAACCCTAAACCCTAAATCCTAAAGTAACCTTAAACCCTAAACCCTAAAGTAACCTTAAACCATAAACCCTAAACCCTAAACTAACCCTAAACGTGAAGCTAACCTAAACCCTAAAACCCCTAAACCCAAAAGCTTAAAACTAATCCCTAAATCCTAAACCCTAAACCCTATCCCTAAACCTTAAATCCTAAAATTCTAAACCCTAAAACCCTAAATCAGAACCTTAAACCTAAAACCCTAAACCCTAAAAACCAAAAAATATAAACCAAAACTAAATGAAACCTAAAAGTTAAATAAATAAAAAAAATCTAAACCTAAATAAAAATAATAACTAAAAAATAAGAACCTAAACCTAAAAGTAAAATAAAATAAAAAATAAAAATAAACTAAAATAATGTAAAGAAAACCTAAATTAAACTTAAAAAATAAAAAAAAACCTAAGAATAAAAAACCTTAATAAAATAAAAACTAAACATAAAATAAAAATAATATAAACCACAAAAAATAAAATAAAAACTAAATAAAAAATAAACCTAAAATATAAACTTAAAAATAAAACCAAAAAAAATATAAAATAAAACCTAAACCATAAACTAAAAAAACTAAATTTAAACTAAATAAAATAAAATAAACTAAAATAAATAAATATAAAAATAAACTAAACTAAAATAAATAAAACCTAAACCTAAATCAAAAATAAACTAAACCTAAACCAAAACCTAATCCCTAAATAAAATAAAATAAACTAAAAATAAACCTAAACCTAAACTAAAAAATAAAACCTAAAAATAAACCTAAAAAAACCTAAAATGTAGACCTACAAAAATAAAATAAAAACATAAACCTAAACCTAAAATAAAAAAAAAACCTAAACCTAAAAAAATAAAAAAAAATTAAACTCAACTATAAAATAAACTTAAACCTAATTCTAAACATAAAAAATAAACTAAAATTAAAAAGGTAAACTAAAATAAATAAACCTAAAATAAATAAACTAACTAAATAAAATAAAAAATTGACCTAAATAAAAATAAAAAAATAAAATAAACTAAACTCAATAAACTAAATAAACTAAATAAACTAAATAAACCTAAACCTAGTGATTTACTAAATTTAAAAAAACATTAAACCCTAAATTCAAAACCATAAATACTAAACACTAACTCTAAAACTAACCCTAAACCCTAAACCATAAACCTACAACCCTAAACCCTAAACCCTAAAAAACCCTAAACACCAAACCCTAAACCATATGCCCTAAACCATAAACCATAAAACATAAACCCTAAACTTACAACCCTAAACCCTAAACCCTAAACCATAAATAAAAATTAAATAAAACTAAACTTAAACTAATAATTGCTAAAAAAAAATTAAACCTAGACCTAAACCCTAAAAAAACCTAAACCTAAAACTTTAAACTTAAACACTAAACCCTTGATACCTAAAACCCAAACCTAAAACCTAAATCAGAACCTTAAACCTAAACCTAAACTTAACCTAATCTTAAACTCTAAACCTAAACCTCACTAAACCTTAAACCCTAAATGAACCTAAACTAAACCTAAACACTAAACTCCTAATTTAAAACTTAAACTCTAACTCCTAAATAAAACCTAAACTCAATCTAAACTAAATAACCTTAAACCCTAAACCCTAAACCTAAACCTAAACTAACCTAACTCTAACCTAAACTCCTAAACTTTAAACCTTAAACCCTAAACTAAACTAAACCCTAAAACCTTAAACCCTAAATCCTAAACTAACCCTAAACCCTAAACCTAACCCCAAAAACCCAAAACCCTAAAGACTAAACTCTAAACCCTAAACCTTAATTGCTAAATTAACCCTAAACCCTAAGCTAACCCTAAATCATAAACCCTAAATAAACCCCTAAACCCTAAAGCCTAAACACTAAACCCTAAACCCTAAACCATAACCCCAAATCCTAAAGCCTAAGACCCTAAACCCTAAAACTCTAAATCATAAACCATAAACCTTAAACTTGAAAACCTAAAAACCTAAACCTAAACTAAATAAAACCTAAAAATAAAATAAATAAACAAACCTAAACATAAAGAAAATAAAAAATAAAAAAATATGAAAACCTAAACCTAAAATAAAATAAAATAAAAAATAAAAATAAATTAAAATAAAAGAAAGAAAAACCTAAACTAAACTATAAAAAATAAAACTAAGAATAAAAAACCTTAATAAAATAAAAATAAACTAAACCTAAAATAAAATAAAATAAACACTAAATAAAAACCTAAACCTAAAAAATAAACTTAAAAATGAATAAAAGTAAAGCCTAAACCCTAAACTAAACCTAACATAAAAATAAAAAATAAACATAAACCTAAACTAAAGTAAACTAAACTAAAATAAATAAAATCTAAACCTAAACTTAAAATAAGCTAAACTCTAAAACCTAATAAACCTAAACATAAACCTAAACCCTAAGAATGGGCAGAACCTTGATGATAAGAATATCACCATTAACCAGGATCAGTCTAGATCTAGCGGTGAAGGCGAAGGGAGGAAGCATCATCAGGGTGGTGGGGATGGAGGTGCTCATGGATATGGAGGTGGTGGTAAGAGTAGTGGTGGTTATGGAGAGGAGTGATGGAGGTTACAACCGGTGGTGGTGGCAGGGAGAGATCGGGATATGATGGTGGATCCGCTACGAGAGAGGGTTCGATGGGAACTGGAGAAATTGAGGAACCCGATCCACGCTATGGAACTATGTCTTTATAGAGATGCCAATCTAGGGTTTTATTTGCTCTATGGGTGCTCATTTTTTATCTATATCATCGATCATAGAAAACTTGGGTGACACTTTGGTTGATGAAATCAAAATGAAGAAATGTTGTATATGAATTTATTGTCAATTAAAAAAAGAAAACCTTAAACCTTAAACCCTAAACCTAGTAGTTTACTTAATTTTTTTTAAAAAAACCCTAAACCCTATATCGTGAACCCTAAACCCAAAAACCAAAACCTTACACCCTAAACCCTAATCCCTAAACCATAAAACTAACTCTAAATATTAAACCTTAAACCCTTAACCCTAAACCCTAAAAAACCATACACCCTAAAAAACCCAAAACCTTAAACCTTAAACCCTAAACCCTAAAATCCTAAACTCTAAAGCATAAAGCCTAAACCCTAAACTCTAAACCCTAAACCCTAAACTAAAATCCTAAACCATAAATCTTAAACTCTAAAACCTGCAAACCTAAACCATAAACCCCAAACCTTAAACCCTAAATCCTAAACCCTAAACCATTACCCTAAAAAGCTAAAATATTAAAGCTAAACTAAATAAAACCTAAAAATAAAATAAATAAATAAACATAAATTAAAATAAAATAAAAACATAAACTAAAGCATAAACCTAAACCTAAACTTAAACCTTAACCTAAAAAAAAATAAAATATAAAATAAAAACTAAATTAAAAATAAAAAAATAAAAACCTACACTAAAATAAAAAATAAAAACCTAAATAAAAATAAAACTAAACCTAAAATAAAAATGAAATAAACCTAAAATAATATAAAATAACAACTAAATAAAAACTTAAACCTAAATAATAATCCTAAAAATAAAACTTAAAAATAAATAAAAAATAAAACCTAAAGCCTAAACTAAAAAAAAAACCTAAACCTAAAATAAAAATAAAATAAACCTTAACCTAAACTAAAATAAACTAAGCTAAAATAAATAAAACCTAAACCTAAACCTAAAATAAACTACACCTAAACCTAAACCTAAACTAAATAAAAAATAAACAAAAATAAACCTAAACCTAAACTAAAAAATAAAACCTAAAAAAACTTAAACCTAAAAAAATTAAAAAAAAACCTAAACCCAAACCTAAAAATAAAAAATAAAACCTAAACATAAAAAATAAAATACAAATAAAACTAAACTAAAAAATAAAAATAAACCTAAACCTAAACGTAAAAGATAAACTAAAATAAATAAACCAAAAAAATATAAATATAAAAATAAACCTAAATAAAAATAAAAAATAAAATAAACTAAAATAAATGAAAAATAGACTAAATAAACTAAATAAACCTAAACCTATTAGTTTACTTAGTTTTTTTTTAAAAAAACAAAATGCTAAATGCTAAAGCGTAAACCATAAAACCCTAAACCCCAAAACTAAAACCCTAACCCTAAACCCTAAACCCTAAACCCTAAACCCTAAACCCTAAACCCTAAAAACCCTAAAGTCTAAGACTAATTACTAAACCCTTAACCCTTAATCCTAAACCCTAACCCTAAACCCTAAACCCTAAATCCCAAATGGTTAAACCTAAACCTAAAGTAACTACAATAATTAAAACTAAACCTAAACCCTAAAACCTAATTAACCTAAACCTAAACGTAAACCCTAAGAATGAGCATAACCTCGATGGTAGGAACATCACCATTAACAACAGTTTGTATAGATCTCGTAGACAAGGGAAGGCGAGATGGTTTACATAGTGGTGGTGGGGATCTAGAGGTGCCGGGTGGATATGGAGGTGGTGGTCGAGCAGGGTGGTGGCGGCCGAGGGGTGATGGTGGTTATAACCATGGTGGTGGCGTAGGGAGAGATCAGAGATATGTGATCCCACTACTCGAGAGGTCGAGATCATTTTGATGGGAACTGGATAAATTGAAAAATGGATGATCTGATCTGTTGCTTATGGAACTATGTCTTTCTAGTAGAGATAGTTCTACTTATCTAGGGTCTTTGATTTGCTCTATGGGTGCTCTTTTTTTGTCTATGTCTTCTATCTTAGAAAACATGGGGTGCTACTTGGTTGTTGGAATGAAAAAGAAGAAATGTTGAAATTAAATTTGGTCTTTGTTAAAAAAAACCTTAAACCCTAGACCCTAAACCCTAAAATAAAACTTAAACCCTAAACTTAAAACAAAAACCCAAAACTCAAAACACTAAACCTAAACACTAAACTTTAAACCCTAAACCCTAAACCCTAAAAACCTAAACCATAAACCCTAAACAGTAATCCTTAAAACCATAAACCTTAAACCCTAAAAGCTAAAACCTATAACCCTAAACCCTAGACCTACAATCCTAAACCTATAACACCAAACCCTAAACCCTAAACTCTAAAAAATTCTAAACCTTAAACCCTATCCCTTAAACCCAAAACATATACCCTAAACCCTAAACTAACCATAAACCCTAAACCCTAAACCTTAAATTCTAACCCTAAACCCTAAACCTTAAACCCTAAAACCCTAAACCCTAAACTAACCCTCAAAACCTTAAATCCTAAACCCTAAACCCTAAACCCTAAACTAACCTTAAACCCTTAGCTAACCCTAAACTCTAAACCCTAAACCCTTAAAACCTTAACCCTAAAGCCTAAATAATAAGCCCTAAACCTTAAACCCTAAACCCTAACTCTAAACCCTAAACCCTAAAACCCAAAACCTATAATAAATAAAACTAAAAAATAAAATAAACAAGACACCTAAACCTAAATAAAAAAATTAAAAAATAAAAAATAAAACCTAAACTAAAAACTAATCCTAAACCTAAAAACAAAATAAAATAAAAAATAAAAATAAACTCAAATAAATAAAGAAAAACCTAAATTAAAGTAAAAAAATAAAATAAACCTAATAATAAAAAACCTTAACAAAATAAATATTAAATGTAAAATAAAAATAAAATAAACCTAAAGTAAAATAAAATAAAAACTAAATAAAAACCTAAACAAAAAAAAACCTAAAAATGAATAAAAAATAAAACCTAAACCCTAAACTAAAAAAAATCTAAACCTAAATAAAAATAAAATAAACAAAATAAAATAAACCTAAACATAAACTAAAATAAACAAAACTAAAATAAATAAAACCTAAACCTAAACCAAAACCAAAACTAAATAAAATAAAATAAACTAAAACTTAATCTAAACATAAACTAAAAAATAAAACTTAAAAATAAACCTAAAATAAAAATCTAAAACCCAAACCAAAAAAAATAAAATAGAAGCCTAAACTTAAACCTAAAAATAAAAAATAAATCTTAAACCAAAAAAATAAAATAAAAATAAAATTCAATAAAAAGGTAAACCTAAACCTAAAAAATAAATTAAAATAAAAACCTAAACTAAAATAAATAAACCTAAAATAAATAAACTAAACTGAAGAAAAATTAAAAGTAAACCTAAATAAAAATAAAAAATAAAATAAACTCAAAATAAATAAAAAACAAACTAAATCAACTAAATAAACCTAAACCTACCAGTTTACTTAATTAAAAAAATAACTAAACCCTATATTCTAAACCTTAAACTCTAAATCCTAAACCTACAACCCTAAACCCTAAACCCTAAACCCTAAATCCCTATACACTAAACCCTAAACCCTAAACCCTAAACCTACAACCCTAAACCCTAGTACCCTAAACCCTAAACCCTAAACCCTAAACCCTAAAACATAAACCCTAAACCCTAAACTCTAAACCCTAAAACCTACAGACCTAAACCCTAAACCCCAAACCTTAAACCCTAAACCCTAAACCTAAACCCTAAACCCTAAGCCCTAAGAATGGGCAGAACCTTGATGGTAGAAACATCACCATCAACTAGGCTCAGTCTAGATCTGGTGGTGGAGGCGAAGGTAGAGGCCATGATTATCGTGGTGGTGGGGATGTAGGTGTTATTGTGGGTATGGAGGTGGTGGTGCGATGGTGTTTATGGAGGTAGGAAGAGCGATGGAGGTTATAGGCTTGTAGTGGAGGAGAGATCAAATATATGATGGTAGATCTAGTTGAGAGGCGAGGTGGTTATGAAGCTGGAGAAAGCGAAGAATAGTCTATCGATCTACTTTATGGGCTTGTCTTTTGGTAGATGGTTCTACTTATCTCGAGTTTTTTATTTGCTCTATGGGTGCTCTTTTTTTGATCTATGTCATAAATGTCTTAGAAAACTTGGGGTGCTACTTGGTTGATGAAATTAAAAAGAAGAAATGTTGAATCTAAATTGGTTCTCTATTAAAAAAACCTTTAACCCTAAACACTAAACTAAATCTTAAACCCTAAACTTAAAACCAAAACTCAAATCCCTAAACCCTAAACCTTAAAAATTCTAAGCCATAAACACTAAACCATAAGCCCTAAACCCAAAATCCTAAACCCAAAACCGTAAAACCCTAAACCCTAAACCCTAAATCCTACCCACAAACCTAAAACCATAATCCCACAAACCCTACCTATAACCCTAAACCCTAAACCCTAAAACCCTAAACCTTAAACCATAAACCCTAAACTAACATTAAACCCTAAACCCTAAACTAACCCTAAACCCAAACCCTAAACCCTAATCCCTAAACCTTGAATAAAGATGTCATTAGGAGTATATCTAAAGAATGACCTAATCTTAACATAGTTATGGTAGTTAAAGAAAATGACTTCAAGAGACTTTCCCTTGCCTATTAGAGATTTGAATTCCCTAAACCCTAGCCCTATCGCATATTATAATACCATATATTATAGTATAATCTAGCATCATATATTTGAGCATGTAGTGATGTGTATTTGGATGTTATAAGATGTTTGAAATATTTTAGTATATTATGGTATTGTGCCGTATAGTCTATTTTAATATAAATCATAAAAAGATTGATTTAATAAATTAGATGATGAAATTTGTTAAATTTGAAGTGGGAATTAGGTTGTAGTTCCAAAGGTGTGCTACTCAACTTGTAGTCTAAAAAGTAAAATTTTATATTCTAAATAAATATTATATGTTGTAGGATAGTATAACATCATATATCATAATATATTATTCTTCACATTTTAAATTCTTTTAGTATTATACAATCATGAAGTCGAGCCTACACTAGCATTATTTATAAAAATGTTGATTTAAACTTTAAAATGGTGGAATTTGGCCAATTTCATACTCGGTAGAGCATGGCATCATAATATATTGTTTCAATTTAAAATATGTAAGTGATACAACTAAAATATATAGTTTTTTTTATTATTTATACTAATTTTATGATATTTTATCTTAAGAAATCCCTTGTGATCTGATATGCAATATAATATAATATAATATAATATGTTATAGTGTATTATGATATAGGATACCATAACATAGTGTAGCATCAGCATTATAGCATACTATTGTGTATTACTACTTGTTGTTTAGCATATTTTAGTTTGTTATAGTATGTAGTAGAGTTTGTACTAGTATAATTCATAAAAATACTAATTTATATCTTTGAGATGATGGGATTTGGCCAAATTTAAGGTAAGTTTAGGGAACAACATTGGGGTGTGCTATGGTGTAATTTAATCAAAAGAAAGGAATTTTGTATCCAAAATAAATGTTCTTTTTTCAACCATATTTTATACATTTTATATTATCATTTTAAGGTGTAATGTAAGATAATATATTATATGAAAGCATATTAAAATATAATGTACATAACTATATAACCTCACATATATATGAATGTGAGGTGTGTTATTAAATGTTATTGTAGATTTTAGTATGTTTTAGTTTTGTTATAATAAGTTGGGTCAAAACTCACAAAAATTTTAATTTGAAGGTTGAGATGGAAGAATTTGACCAAATTCATGGCACTCACCAAGAAGCATCACCAAAATTATGCTATTTTGTACCACTTCTAATAAAAAAATAACAATTTTACATCTAAAATGAACATTATTCAGATTTTTAGAAATGTTTTTTTATTTGTTCCTTTTAAGTGATTCTAGTGAGGTGTAATGTTAGACAAAATATTATATTATAATAAATTATAATATAACATCATATATTATAATATGATATAATGTGTTAATTCACACTATAATATGTGAAGCATGATATTGTATAGTTAGTTTGTGCTTGCGCCATCATAATTCATAAAATGTTGATTACAATGTTAAGATGATGTAATTTGAACAAATACATTATTAAGATTTTGGTTGAAGTATTAAAGATGTGTATAAGAGAAGAAATAAGATTTGATGAGAATTTGATGTCAAGGAAATTGGAGGGAGGTCCAGGGGAACACACCTACATTGGACATGACATCTGAGGGGTCTATGTCGAAGGCATAGAAGAAGCAAATCTACTAGGGATCAGGGTTGAATTTGATTTGACAATATGATTTGTGGAAAGAAAATCTCCTAGGGATAAGAATATATAATTCCCCAGGGATTAAGATTTAATTGACTTTAATTTCTTTGGTTTCAATTGATAGAGAGGTATATCTGCTAGAGATATGGGCTCGAGTCTGCTAGAGATCGGGTATATGAACCTTCCACTAGGGAAGCAGGTTCAAGCTATCCCGTGGGATTGGGATTTGAGTTTGATTTCATAGATTATTTTAGGGATGTATCCGCTGGGAATAAGTGTTTGGTTGGATTTCTTTAATTTAGACTCTACTAGGGGAGTTAGTTTAATTTGGCTCCACTGGAGAGGTTGGTTTTGAATTTGATTTGTTTGCTTGAGTTGTTTACATATGATTTGGGCTCCATTGGGGAGAAGGCGGTGATTTAACTCCTGGAAAATCATATTATGTTTTATTTAATCTGAGTTAATGTATGGACCCTATCGTGTATGCGAACCCCTGAAGGGGCTATATCGATTGACCTAATTTAAATTTACAAATCCAAAGGGATAGTCTACCGGGGGTAGAGCTAGCCAACCTTTAGGGTTGCCTATCGATGTGCGAGTGTGCTAGGAAGAGGCATATCATACTTACATCTTCCAAAGTGAGGAACAATCATGGACGTTGGATGCACAACAAATTGAACCTGACCTAGACTGAGTGAATGTCATTAGGGACTTCTATCAACTCAAAAGTAGTTAGAATTAATTTTATCTTCATTTCATGTGATTTGATATGGTTTATTTGGTTTAGTTTGATTTCAAATTGAGGGCATATCCACTAGGGATGTGAGCTTGGTCAAATTTAATAGATTTAATTTATGGACCATGTTGGTGTGCAATGGATCCACTAAGAAGGGGCTATATTGGACTTATCCTACCTCTGATTTACAAATCCAAAGGGATAGTCTACTAGATGTGGGTTGAGTTAGCCAACCAAAGGGGTTGGCTTTTGGTGCAAATGAAGAAGGCATAACATATTTACATCTTCTAAAGTAGGGAAAAAAACCAGGGTGATTTGTTGGTAGCACAACAAATCAAATCCGACATAGGGATGACTACTCAGGGAATATTGTTGGGGACTTATGTCAACTTAAGAGTAGATTCCTATAGGGAGTTTTACTGACACTACCATAAAGATAGGATGCCTTCTTAAGAAAAGGTACCACTAAGGGCGTCTTCATAATCCATAACATAATATATATTTTGTTTATATCTTTGCGTGGACCCTGTTAGTGTGCGAGGGACCATATTGAGAAGGGTCTATGCCGATCTTGACCTATCTCAGATTTACTGGACCAAGGGAGAATTTGCACAACCATAGGACAAATTCTCTAACCACGGGGTGTGAAGGGAACGCCCAATTCAATAGTAACCCTGGTGGTGTCTAAATGGGATCACAAAGGATGTGATCCAAATATAGTGCCCAAAGGGAAGTTGTTGCTAGGGATGTTATCCTAATCCTTGGAAAACAAAGCTTATAGGTGTAAGATGGCCAACTCAAGGAGAAAGTGTAGCAGACTTACATCTACCATGAGTGGTGTATCATAAGGTGCAAGAACCAACCAACCTAAGGTGTATCCATCAGCATGAGTGGTGTATCCATGAGTATAGTGAGAACCAACCAACCTAAGGTGGTGTAATGATCAATCGAAAAGAAAGTGTGGGCTTATAACTTTCCAAGTGAAATGATCATCAGGATAGTCTATCGTCGGTGGGATAAATGCTATCTGACCAAGAGAGACTACTAAGCAGGGAGCCTTGAGGAGGGACTAGACCTAGACTTGAAGCAGTTAGATAGGAAGGAGCCACTAAGGGAGATATCCTAAACCTTAAATATACTCAACCAAATCGGCACAAAGGCTCTAAGAAGAAAGTGTAATGCACTCACATCCTCTTAAATGAAGGCCAACATGAGGTAGCTTACCGACCAGTAGTAAGGACTACTAAATTAACAAGGCACTTATCTGTGTGTAGTGAACAAGTAAGGAAGGAAAGTGTAGCAGACTTACATCCTCCAAAGCAAGAAGACCATTGGGGTGACACACTAGTAGGGTAGCTAGTCAGCCCGACCTAGAGCGGCCTCTGAGTGAGTGTCTCTAGGGGCATTATCTTAACTTAGAGTAGCCTAAGAAAAAGATGTGTTTATTTTATATATTTGTATGTAGTTTGTGTTTGTGTTATGTTGATGAAGGTTAGTACACTGCTCAGGTTCCTTACACCTACCCTAAACACATCGTGGCAGATTAACAAACAAGAATACTATCAACTTGGAAGAGATTGAATTCAAAATGAAATTTTGATTGATGATAATTATTTTCAAACATGATTTATTATATTTCTTTAAGTAGAGCCCATTGATTGAAAGCATTGGGTGCATTATCTTATGATTAATAAGTTGATAAGATCCTCTTTAGTAAGCCTTTTATATGGCAAAAGGGCCTTCCCAAGTGGTTTCAAACTTGCCTCCCATCTTACAATGAGCATCGATCCATCTAAAATAAGCTCTCCTACTTGAAAAGATCTAGGACATACCAACTTGTTATGAAGTTGAATCATTTTATCTTTTTACAACTCGGGGATTTAGCATGCTAGCAGGCGTCTCGCGTCCAAACCTTCAAGCTCTTCTAATCGTAACTTAGCATTCTACTCTATTATGATCTTGTTACCCACAACTATCCTTAGTGATGGGAGTTGGACTTCTAATGGTAGAACAGCTTCAGACCCATACTTGAAAAGAGTAGACTGAGTTGTAGTTTTATATGTGGTGCAGTAGGCCCATAAGGCTTCAACTAAGTACTCATACCACTGTCGCTTATTATTGTCAAGTGTCTTCTTTAGTATTTAAATGAGTATTTTATTGAAAGCTTCTACTAAGCCATTTATCCTCTAGTAGTTGATGGCAAAATATCTCCAATCTATTCTATGTCACCAAGAAAAGTTGTTGATCTGCTCTTGAATGCAATACCATTATGAGAGATATAATTCATTGAGGCACTTCAAACCTATATACGATCTAGTTCTTAAAAACTAGAGCACATGCTAAGTTGTTACCTCTCTAAGAGAAATCTCCTTCGCCCATTTAGAAAAGTAGTTAGTAGTAGCTAAGATGAACTGATGGCCCTTGGAAGAAAGAGGATCAATAGGACCCACTATGTCGGTACTCCAACACTTGAATGGCCATGAGGCCAATGTAGGATGTAGAATGTTGGGTGGTTGGTGTAGGACCACACTGTGTATTTGACATTGGTGGCATCACTCATTATCAATGGATTGATAATTAGCCTCAACATGGATTAGATGATCGGTAGTAGAGTGCATTTTCTTTCTCTTCATCATTGGCTTGGGCCAACAAAGCACCAAGGTAGTCTTCTAATGCGAGTGTAAAGTATGAGCGACTTGCGGGATAGGGGCTACTAGAAGGATGGCTTCATCAAGTACGTCATGTCTTGAAGGCATGCTCATACTTGTCTTCCCACTTGAACTTGGTGTCCTTTTGACAAGTCGAGAATGGATGACATCTTCTCGATAAGTTGGATATAAAGCATCTTAGATATGCCAACCACCCTTGGAATGATCTGAGTTGAGTTAAACTTTTAGGGGGTGGCATTTCTAATATCGCCTTATGCTTCTCCGGATCAATTTAAATTCCTAACTGTCAGACAACAAATCCAAGGAATTTTGCTATATCTACTCCAAATGCACACTTCAGGGGGTTAATTTTGAGGTTAAATAAAAACTTAAACCTAAAAACTAAACATTAAAATAAAACAAAAAAATAAATTATAAAACCTAAATCCTAAACAAAAAAAACCTTAACCTAAAATAAAAAAATATACAAAATAAAATAACACTAAACCTAAACTAAAATAAACTAAACTAAAATAAATAAAACATGTACCTAAACTAAAACTAAATAAAATAAAATAAACTAAAAGAAAACATAAACCTAAACCAAAAAATTAAAACTAAAATTAAACCTAAACCTAAAAAAATAAAAAATAAAACCTAAACCTAAAAAATAAAATAAAAATAAAATTGAATTAAAATTAAACCTAAACCAAAAACCTAAAATAAACTAAAATAAAACCTAAACTAAAATAAATAAACCTAAAATACATAAACTAAAGTAAATAAAATAAAAACTAAACCTAAATAAAAATAAAAAATAAAATTAACTAAATAAACTAAATAAACCTAAACCTATAGGTTTACTTAATTAAAAAACCATAAACCTTAAATCCTAAACCCTAAACCCTAAACCTATAATCATAAACCCTGAACTCTAAACCTTAAACACTAAAAAACACCTAAACCATAAACCCTATCCCTAAACCCTTAACCATAAAAGCATTAACCCTAATACCCTAAACCCTACCTTAAACCCTAAACCCTAAACTGAAACCCTAAACCCTAAAACCAAAACCTTAAACCCTAAACCTAAAGCTAAAGTAACTAAATAAAATAAAAAATAAACCTAAACCCTAAAACCTAATAAACCTAAACCTAAACCTAAACCATAAGAATGGGTCGAACCTTGATAGTAGGAACATCACCATCAACTTTGTCTAGATCTAGCTGTGGAGGAAAAAATGAAGGCGGCGGTTATCATAGTGGTGGTGGGGGATCTAGACATGCTGGTGGGTATGGAGGTGGTTGTCAGAGTAGTGGTGGTTGTGGAGGTGAAAAGGGCGATAAAGGTTACTGTGTATGTGAAGGAGGAGAGATCAAAGATATGATGGTGGAGCCCTACTCGAAGCGGTGTGGTTATGGGAATTGGGCGAAGAATAGCAGGTTCGATCTACGCATATGGAACTATGTATTTATAGTAGAGGCGGTTAAAGTTATCAATAGCTTTTGATTTGCTCTGTGCTTACTCATTTTTGATCTATGTCATTGCTTGAGTCTTAAATAACTTGGTGTGTTACTTGGTTGATGAAATCGAGAAGAAATGTTGAATATGAATTTATTCTCTATTAAAAAAAATCATAAACCATAAACCCTAAACTAAAACCTAAACCCTAAACCCTAAACCCTAAACCTTAAAATCCCTAAACCTAAACCCTAAACCTAAACCCTAAATCCAAAACCACAACCATAAAACCTAGACCCAAACAAACCAAACCCTAAACCCTAAACCCTAAAAAAAACCCTTAAACCCAAAACCTTAAATCACTAACCCTAAACCCTAAACACCCCTTAAACACTAAACCATAAACCCTAAACCTAAACTAAATAAAACATAAAATAAAATAAATAAAAAAAGCCAAAATAAATAAAATAAAATAAAATAACATAAACTAAAAAACCTAAACCAAAAAAAAAAAACTAAACTAATATCAACTAAATAAAAACCTAAACTAAACTAAAAAAATAAAACACCTAAATAAAATAAAAACTAAACCTATAATAAAAATAAAATAAACCTAAAAAAATAAAAAAATTAAATTAAATAAAACAAAACATAAACAATAAACCCAAATAAACCTAAAAAAAATAAAAATAAAACATAAACCCTAAATTAAAAAAACTAAAATATAAAATTAAAATTAAATAAATCTAAACCTAAATTAAAATAAACTAAAATAAAATAAATAAAACCTAAACCTAAACTTAAAATACTAAACCTAAACCTAAACTTAAACTAAACGAAACAAAATATACTAAAAAAAGCCTAAACCTAAACTAAAAAATAAAACCTTAAAATAAACCTAAAATAAAAACCTAGAACCTAGACCTAAAAAAATAAAATAAAATCCTAAACCTAAAACTTAAAAATAAACTAAAATAAAATACATAAAAAAATAAATAAATGAAAAATAAATTAATTAAACTAAATAAAAATAAAAATCAACTAAATATATAAATAAAATAAACTAAAATAAACCTAAACTGGGTTTGTAATTTAAAAAATAAATAAATAAATAAATAAAAAAATCATTAACCCTACTACTCTAAATATAACTAACTCTAAATGATAAACCTGTTGCTCTAAACACTCCTACCCACTGAGCCACTAAACCTAGGCCACCCACTCTAAATCCTGGGCCAAAACTGGCCCCCAGACCACAAAACTCAACCTGACCTCCTTCCACTGACCACTCCTACCCCACCTGGAGTCCCAAAATACTACCATAAAGGCCCTGACCTGACCAACCCTGGGCTCAACCCAGGCTTTACTGACCTGGGCCCAACCCTATCATCTTACCACCTGAGGTGGCCATGACCCACAAACCTGAGCCAAACTTCCAGTCACAGGCCTATCTGACCTGACCCACTCCTCCTTAAACCCTGGGCCCCAGACCTACTAATAACCACTGGGCTCCAACCCTAAACAAACCCACTCTTCCCTCCTTACCACTAACTAACTGGGCCAGCCAGGCTAAACTAAACCACAAACTAAACCTCCTAGCCCTAAACACTAACTGGGCTCTATAAACCTACCCACTTGGGTTCTTACTAAACTGACCACTCTACCCTAAACCATCTAAACTTAAACCTCTAAATCTTAAAGATAAGATAAACTACTAAATAAATAAAATAAAACTAACTAAATAAAATAAAACTTAAAAAATATATAAAAAACTATAAACTAAATATAAAAAAAAATAAACCTAAAATAAAAATAAATATAAAATAAAAAAATAAACTAAACCAAATAAAATAAACTAAATAAAATAAATAAAACCTAAAAATAAACTAAACCAAAAAAATAAAATAAATAAAATAAAATACTAAAATAAACCTTAAACAAAAAAAAAATAAAACATAAAATTAAACTAAAAACTAAACCAAAATAAATGAATAAACTAAACTAAGCATGAAATAAAAAATAAACTAAAACCTAAAAAATAAAAATAAAAATAAACCAAATTAAAAAAAATAAACATAAAACTAAACTAATATAAAATATAAAATAAAAACCTAAACTAAAATAAATAATCCTAAATAAATAATGTAAACTAAAATAAAATAAAAAAATCTAAATAAAAATATAAAATAAACTAAAATTTAAAAATAAACTAAATTAACTAAATAAACTAAACCTCTTGGTTTTTAATTTTTTTCTAAAAAAAAAACCTAAACCCAAACCCTAAACTAACCCTAAACCCTAAACCTAAATCTAAACCATGAACTTAACCTAAACTAAATCCTAAATCTCTCTAAACCAGCCATATGCTAAACCCTAAACTAAACACCTAACCACCACCCTAAACTCACAATGCTAAATCCTAAATGCTAAATCCTAAATTCCAACATACCTAACCTTAAATGCTAAACCCATAGCCTAAACCCAAACAAATACCTAAACCTAAACTAGACCTAAACCCTACTCAAACTAAATTTTAAACTAAACTCAAATCATAAACCTCCACCACAAGCCCTGAGCCACAGATCCTAAACCCTAAATCCTAAACCATGCCCTCTCCAGGCCCTCCATAATCCTTAACCTACCCTACACTAAACCCTCAACTCTACCAACCCATACTGTGCCTAAACCTAAACTAAAATCTAAACTAAAAGAAAACTAAAATTAAAAAAAATTAAACCTAAAATAAATAAAATAAAATATAAAATATAATTAAAACCAATTAAAACCTAAACCTAAACCTAAAGAGAATAAAATAAAAATAAAAAAACTAAACTAAAATAAAATAAATAAAAAAATTACTAAATAATAAAAAACCTAAATAAAATAAATACTAAACCTAAAATAAAATAAAATAAAATAAAATAAAATATGAACTAAATAAAATCTAAACCTAAAAAAAACCTAAAAAACTTAAAATATATAAATAATAAAACCTAAACATTAAACTAAAATAAGACCTAAACTAATAAAATAAAATAAATTTAAACCTAAACTTAAATAAATAAAACCTAAACCTAAACCTAAATAAACTAAACCCAAACATAAACCTAAACCCCAAATAATATAAACTAAACTAAAAATAAACCTAAACCTAAACAAAAAAATTAAAACTGAAAAATAAATCTAAAATAAAAATGTAAAACCTAAACCTAAAAAAATAAAATAAACACCTAAACAAAAATCTATAAATAAAAAATAGAACTTAAACCTAAAAAATAAAATAAAAATAAAAATAAACCTAAACCTAAACTAAACTTAAAAAATAAACTAAAATAAATAAACTGAAAAACAACAAGAACAAGGCATTATCCCACTAAGTGGGGTCGGCTACATGAATCCTTCATCGCCATTGTGTCCTATTATGTGATAAATTCTCATTCAATTCAAGTATACTAAGGTCATTTTGAATACATCTTAACGATGCCTTTTTAGGTCTACCTCTACCTTTCTTAACATAAAGAAAATCTATTGCATCTACTCTCTTAACCGGGTCATTGGATGGCCAATGCTTTATGTGGCCAATCCATCTAAGGCCACTCTCTCTAATTTTTTCTACCATTGGAGCTACTCCAAATTTTTCTTGAGCATACTCATTTCGCATTTTATCTTAAGAGTAAAGCCACTCTTCCACCTGAGCATCCTCATCTCTGACTTAACTTTGTCTTATGCTTCTCTTTTATTGGCCAACATTCTGCACCATAAATCATTGTAGGTCTTACCACCATCTTATAAAATTTTCCCTTAAGTTTAAGCAGTACTCTTCTATCACACAATAGGCCAAATGCATTACTCCACTTCAACCATCCAACTTGAATTCTATGAACATCTCCATCTATTTCACCATCATTTTGAACAATATAACCTTATTCACGCTCACTCTCTTTAATGACTTGTTCACCTAATGTCACAATACCACCACTATAACTTCTACAACTAAATTTACACTCCAAAAATAAACTAAACTAAATAAAAAATAAAAATGAACCTAAAAAATAATAAATAAAATAAATAAAAATAAACTAAATAATTTAAATAAACCAAAGCCTACCACTTTACTTAATTTTAAGAAAAAAATAAAATAATAAAATAATAAAAATAATAATAAAAAATTTAATCCTCAACCCTAAACCCTAAACCCTAAACTCTACTCTAAACCCTAAACCTAAACCCAACTCTAAACTAAACCACAAACACTAAACCCTAAGCCATAACTGACTCTACCACAAATCCTACCTGCAAACCATAAACCCTAAACCCTAAACCCTAACCCCTAAACACTAATCCTTAAACCCAAAAAACCTAAAAAACCTAAACCTAAATAAAATAAAACCTAAAAAAAATAACTAAAACATAACCTAAACCTAAATAAAATAAAATAAAATAAAATAAAAACATAAAACTAAATGTAAAAACAAAATAAAATAAAAAATAAAAATAAACAAAAAATAAATAAATAAAAACCTAAGCTAAACTTAAAAAATAAAATAAACCTAAAAATTAAAAACCTAAATAAAATAAAATTTAAATGTAAAAAAATAAACCTAAAATAAAATAACCTAAAAACCAAATAAAAACCTAAACCAAAAAAATAAATCTAAAAGTAAAACTAACAAATAAATTAAAATTAAAACCTAAACCCTAAACTAAAAAACCTAGACCTAAAATAAACTAGATAAAATAATCCTAAATAAAAACTAAAATAAACTAAACTAAAATAAATAAAACCTAAACCTAAACCCTAAACTAAATAAAATAAAATAAACTAAAAATAGACCTAAACCTAAATTAGAAAAATAAAACCTAAAAATAAACCTCAAACCTAAACCTAAAAAAATAAAATAAGAACCTAAACCTAAACCTAAAAATAAAAAATAAAACTTAAACTTAAAAAATAAAATAAAAATAAAAAAAAAATAAAAAAACAAAAACATAAACCTACACCTTAAAAATAAACTAAAATAAATAAACTAAATGAAATAAAAACAAACCTAAATAAAGGGAAAATAAATAAAAATAAATAAAAAAATAAATAAATAAACCTAAATATATGGGTTTGTTTTTTAAAAAAACTCCTAAAACACTAAACCATAATCCAAATCCAACCCTAAACCAAACCCTAAACCCAAAATCACCTCCCTAAACCCTAACCTAAACCCACCTAAACTCCCACCTCAACTTAAACTGTTTAAACCCCAGGCCAACCATGAGCCCTAAACCCACCATGAGCCACTGATCCTACAGGCCCTAAACTGACCCTGATCCCTGGCCCTAGGCCACAAAACCCTACCACTCTCTACCACATTAACCTCCCCTTAAAACTACATAGACCCTAAACCTGGATCCTAAACACCAGATCCAACCGCCCCTAAATCCACAAACCACAAAACCATAACCCACCTAATCCTAAAACCTAGGCAACCTTTAAACCCTAATCCCTGACCAACAAACCTTAAACCCTCAATAAACCCTAAACAAACCACAAATCCTGAACTTAAACTAAATTAGTAAAAGATAAAAATAAAATAAATAAATAAAAATAAAATAAATAATAAATAAAATGAAACCTAAACTAAAACCTATAAACATAAAAAAAATAAACAAATAAAATCTAAACTAAAATAAAATAAATAAAACCTAAGCTAAAATAAGAAAACCTAAATAAAATAAAACTAACCTAAAATAAAATAAAATAAACCTAAAATAAAATAAAATTAAAACTAAATAAAAACCTAAACCTATAAAATAAACCTAAAAATAAATAAATAGTAAACCCTAAATTAAAAAAAACCTAAACTTGAAATAAAAATAAAATAAACCTAAACATAAACTAAAATAAACTAAATTAAAATAAAAAAAACCTAAACCTAAACCTAAACTTAAACTTAAACCCTAAATAAAATAAAATAAACAAAAAATGAACCTAAACATAAAAAATAAACTAAAATAAAAAGCCTAAACTAAAATGAATTAACCTAAAATAAATAAACTAAACTTCAACAACAATAATAACAAGCCATTATCCCACTGGGTGATTACATGAATCCTTCATATCCATTGTCTGTATGTGAAATGCTCATTCAATTCAAGTATACTAAAGTCATTTTTATACATCTTAACCATGACTTTTTTGGGTCAACTTCTACCTTTATAAACTTAAAGGCAAATGCATATACTCTCCAAACTGGGTCATTGGACGCTGACGTTTATGTGGCCAAACCATCTAAAGCCACTCTCTCTAATTTTATCTAGCACTAGAGCTACTCCAACTTTTTCTCGAACATACACATTCCACATTTTATCTCTAAGAGTAAAGTCACTCATCCACCTAAGCATCCTCATCTCTGCAACACTTAACTTAGTCTCATGCTTCTCTTTTATTGGCCAACATTCTGCACCATAAATCATTGCAGATCTCACCATCAACTTATTAAAGTTTCACTTAAGTTTAAGCGGTACATTTCTATCACATAATAGGCCAGATGCATTCCTCCACTTCAATAATCCAGCTTGAATTATACGAATAACATGTCCATCTATTTCACCATCATTTTGAACAATAGAGCCTAAAAGTCGGAATCACTCACTCTTTTAATGACTTATTCACCTAATGTCACAATCTACTATAACTTCTACAACTAAAATTACACTCCATAAATAAACTAATCTAAATAAAAATAAAATAAATCTAAATAAAAAAAAAAATAAACTAAACTAAAATAAATAAAAATAAACTAAATAAACCTCGATAAATTTGCTTAATTTGAAAAATAATAACCTAAACTAACCACCTAAACTCACAACCTACGTGAACCCTAAACAGAACCCTAAACCAAACCTTAAACCTAACCTTAAAACCCTAAACTCTAAAACTAAACCAAGAGCCCTAAAACTAAAACACTAAACCTAATTCTATAACCTAAACCCTAAACCCTAAACCTACCAACCATAAACCAAAACTAAACCCCAAACCCTAAACACTAAACCATAAACCATAAAACCTAAAAACATAAACTAAACTAAATAAACCTAATAAAATAAAACAATAAACATAAACCTAAATAAAATAATAAAATAAAATAAAATAGAAACATAAAATAAAACCTAAACCTAAACATAAAATAAAATAAAATAAAAATTAAAACTAAAAAATAAAATAAAATAAATAAACTAAACTAAATAAAAAATAAAATAAAATAAACCTAAAATAAAAACCTAAATAAAATAAAACTAAACATAAAAAAAATAAAATAAACCTAAATGAACCCTAAACCCTAAACCTAAAAAACCTAAAACCTAAAACCTAAAACAAATAAAAAAAAAATAAAATAAAATAAAAACCTAAACCTAAATAAAATAAGAAATAAAATAAAATAAAAACCTAAACTAAAATGTAAACCTAAACCTAAAAATATAATAAAATAGAAAATAAATAAAATAAATAGAAACCTAGACTAAACTAAAAAATAAAATAAAGCTAAGAATAAGAAACCTAACTAAAATAAAAATTAAATGTAAAATAAAATAAAATTAAACCTAAAATAAAAAAACTAAAAACTAAATAAAATAACCTAAAAAATAAAACCCAAAACCTAAACTAAAAAAAAAAAAAAAAAATAAAATAAAAAAAAATCGATAGATAAACCTAAACTAAAATAAACTGCAATAAAATAATTAAAACCTAAACCTAAACCTAAAATAAACTAAACCTAAACCCTAACTTAATAAAATAAAATAATATTAAAATAAACCTAAACCTAAACTAGAAATAAAACTAAAATCTAAAATAAAACTAAAACCTAAACTTAAGAAAATAAAATAAAACCCAAACCTAAACCTAAAATAAAAAATAAAACCTAAACCTGAAAATAAAATTAAAATAAAACTAAACTAAAAAAGAATCATAAACCTAAACCTAAACCTAAAAAATAAACTAAAATAAAAAACCTAAACTAAAATAAATAACCCAAGCTAAATAAAAATAAAAAATAAACCTAAACAAAAATAAAAAGAAAATAAACAAAAATAAATAAAAATAAACTAAATAAAGTAAATAAACCTAAACCTACTGTTTACTTAATTTTTTAAAAAAAAACAAACCCTAAAACTACCCAAAACCACCCTAAACCTAACCACAACCAATCCTAAACCCTAAAGCTAAACCTAAAAAAATAAACCTAAACCTTAAAACCTAAACTTTAAGCCTAAACTCAAACCCTAAAGCATTAACCCTAAAATCTAACAACCCTAAACCCCAAACTAAACTAAACCTTAACCCTAAACCCTAAACCCCTAACCCAAAACCACAAACACTATACCCAAACCATAAACTAAACTTAAAGTAACTAAATAAATTAAAAAATAAACCTAAACCCTAAAACCTAATAAACTAAACCTAAACCTAAGAATAGGGGAACCATGACAGAACATCAATGTCAACCAGCTCTCTAGATCAGGTGGTGGAGGCAGGTGGCGAATCTCAATGGTGGTTGGGGATCTAGAGGTCTTGGTGTGGATATGGAGGTGGTGGTGAGTAGTGGTGGTGAGCGAGATCCGGGATATGATGGCGGATCCCTGCTAATCGAGGTTGGGGTGGTTGTGGGAACTAGAGAAAGCTAGAATGGAATTGATCCAATCTGCTTATGGAACTATGTCTTTACATTAGAGACAATTCTAGTTATCTAGAGTTTTTAATTTTTTATATGCGTGTTCATTTTTTATCTAGGTCATTGCTTGAGTCTTAGAAAACTTAGTGTGTTACTTGGATGATGAAATTGAAAAGAAGAATGCTGAATCTGATTTTTTCTTTAAATAAAGCTTGAACTCTAGACCTAAAGCCTAAACCCTAAATCCTAAACCCTAAAAACCTTATATCCTAAACACTAAACCCTGAACCCTAAACCTAAAACACTAAAACATAAACCCTAAACCCAAAAACCTAAGCCTTAAACCCCAAAACCTAAACCTTAAACCCTAAACCCTAAACTCTAAACCCTAAACCCCAAACTTTAAACCCTAAACCCTAAACTCTCAACTAACCCTAAACCATTAAACCCTAAATAGCTAAAAAGTGAAACTTAATCTAAATAAAACTTAAAATAAAATAAATAAATAAATTTAAACTAAACTAAAATAAAATAATAAAATAATATAAAAATTAAATTAAGACCTAAATGTAAACCTAAACCTAAAAGAAAATAAAAAAGAACTAAAAACCTAATATAATAAAAACTAAAACTAAAATAAAATAAAATAAACCTAAAATAAAATAAAATAAATAATAAATAATAACTTAAACCTAAAAATAAACTTAAAAATAAATAAAGAATAAAACCTAAACCCTAAACTAAAAAAAAAACCTAAACCTAAAGTAAAAATTAAATAAACCTAAACCTAATTAAAATAAACTAAAGTAAAATAAATAAAACTTAAACCAACTAAAAAATAAACTAAACCAAACCTAAACCTAAACACTAAATAAAATAAGATAAACCAAAAAATAAACTTAAAACTAAATTAAAAATAAAACCTAAAAATAAACCTAAAATAAAACCTAAAACCTAAATATAAAAAATAAAATAAAACCTAAACCTAAACCTAAAAATAAAAAAAATAAAACCTAAAAAAAAATAAAATAATAATAAAAGTAAAACTAAACTAAAAATAAACCTAAACCTAAACAAAATAAACTAAATAAACCTTAACCTACCACTTAACTTTATTTAAATAATAATAATATTAATATTAAATTAAATTAAATAAGAAAACCCTAACCCTAAACCCTAAACCCTAAACCTTAAACCCTAAACCTACAACCTACAACCCTAAATTGTAAACCTAAAAAATGAAAACCCTAAATCTTAAATCCTAAACCCTAAATCCTAAACCCTAAAACCTACAACCCTAAACCCCAAACCCTAAACACTAAAACTTAAACCCTAAAACCTAAAACCTAAACAACAACTAAATAAAACCTAAAAATAAAATAAATTGAAAAACCTAAACCTAAATAAATTATAAAAAATTAAAAAATGAAAACCCAAAAAAAAACCTAAACTTAAACCTAAACTTAAGCCTAAACCTAGATGTACAAATAAAATGAAATAAAAATAAAAACTAAATAAAAATAAAATAAATGAAAGCCTAAAGTAAACTAAAAATAAAATAAACCAAAAGAAATAACCTAAATAAAATAAAATTAAACGTAAGATAAAATAAAATAAACCTAAAATAAAATAAAATAAAAACCTAAACCAAATAAAGAAACCTAAAATAAATAAAAAAATAATATCTAAACCCTAAAATAAAAAAATGTAAACTTAAAATAAATAAAATAAACTAAACCTAAATGTAAACTAAAATAAACTAAACTAAAATAAACTAAACTAAAATAATAAAAAAAACCTAAACCTAAAATAAACTAAACATAAATGTTAAACAAAATAAAATAAAATAAACTAAAAATAAACCTATAATAAAATCCTAAAAAATAAACATAAAAAAATAAAATAAAAACCTAAACCTAAGCCTAAAAGTAGAAAAAAAAAACCTTAACCTAAAAAATAAAGTTAAAATAAAATAAAATTAAAAAAACTTAAATATAAACCTAAACCTAAAAAATAAGCTAAAATAAAAATCTAAACTAAAATAAAGAAACCTAAAATTAATAAACTAAACTAATAAATAAAATAAACCTAAAATAAATAAATAAAATAAATAAAAATTAATAAAAAATAAACTAAATAAACCTAAACCTATCGGTTTACTTAATTTTAAAGAAAAACAAAAAAACCCTAAACCCCAAACCATAAACACTAAACCATAAATCCTAAAACCTAAACCCTAAACCCTAAAACTAACCTTAAACCTACAACCCTAAACCCTAGACCCTAAGCCCTAAACCTATAACCCTAAATGGTAACCTCTGGGATTTGGTCCAATAAGTCCATAGTGTACTTGTGGCAGTGATGGAGCTTTGGCTTTAATAACCTTATAGGATCCAATGATTTGGTTTATAACTAACTGAGAATCCCCGAAGATGTTGATGTTCTAAATGCTTATAGTAACAGCTAACTCTAGACCAGCAATCAGAGCCTCATATTTGGCTTCGTTATTGGTGCAAGGATTACATAGATGATATGAGAATCTCATCACATCCCATTCTATAGTTAAGAGAACTATTCCTACCCATGCCTTTCCTAGAATAGTAGATTATGGTTCTTCTTCTCTTTGAGAGGCAACCGCACCATCAAAGTACATCTCCCAATGGTGAATGCTAGTATCCCCTAAGTTCATGATTTGTTCATCGGGGAGATCATCACTAAGCGGAGAGTCAGCTAAAAGTGGGTGTGCTGCTAAGAAATCCGCTAGCGCTTGTCCTTTCAATACATAGAGGAGTATGAAGGTAATGTCAAATTATGAGAGGATCATGGAACATTGTGCCAACTATTTGGATAGTGTCGGCTATGTCATGAGATATGATATTAAATTAATCCTAGAGATTAAGTTCACCTTATAAAGAAGCATGTAGTGTTGTAGATTTTGGAATGCAAAGATTAAAGCTAGGTAATGCTTTTCAATAGGTGGTTAATTAGCCTTAGTAGGGATTAGATGACGGTTGAGGTAGTAGAGTGTGTTTTCCTTCCCTTCATCATTGGCTTTGGCCAACAAATCATCAAGGGAGTCATCTAATGAAGAGTGTAAAGTATGAGCGGCTTGCCTAAGATAGGGGTTGTTAGAAGTGGTGGCAACATCAGGTAATGGTTGATGTCTTCAAAGGCATGCTCACACTTGTCATTTCACCTAAATTTGCCATCCTTTTTGATAAGTTGGATATGCCAACTACCCTTGGAATGATCTGAGTTGAGTTAAACTTTTATTGGTGGTATTTCTAATATCACCTTGATCTTTTCCAAATCAATTTCAATTCCCTAGTGTGGGACAACAAACCTAAGGAATTTCCATGAAGCTACTCTGAATGTACACTTCAGGGGAGTTAATTTTGAGGTTAGATTATCTTAACTATTCAAAAACTACTCCCAAGTCAAAGAGATGGTCTTTCTTTTCTCTATGTTTGACCACAAGATCATTGATATAGCACTCGACTTTGATGATCAATGAGTTCATCAAAGATTCAAGTCATAGCCCTTGGTATGTCACCGTCATTTTAAGTCTAAAAGTCATGAGCTTATAGTAATAGATTCTGATCATGGTTCTAAAAGCAATGTTTCTTTCATCTTCAGGGGCCATCTTTATTTGGTAATATCTAGATGAGCCATCCATGAAAGAGAAGATTGCATGAGATAAGGAAATGCCTACTATCACCTCTGAGATTGGAAGTGGAAATTCATCTTTTGAACATGCCTTATTTGAATCCCTAAAATCGATGCATATGTGAATTTGTCCATTCTTTTTCATAAATGGGATGATGCTGGCTAACCAGGTAGGGTATTTATCTTCTCGGATGAAGCCAACATTAATCAGTTTCTTGACTTCATAAATGACCTGTTGTTTTATGTCCATTCACATGCATCTAGGAGCTTGCTTGATAGTGCGTGAAGCGCTATTACTAGTTTATGGATCGCTATGTCAAGAGCAATCCACATCTCTTCATAACACCATGGAAAGCGTCCTTAAACAAAGTCAATAGCCTAACTAAGTCATTGGTCTCAATTTCATTCAACAAAAACTGATGTGTATGGATCTTCTCGCCTAAGTTGATTTCCTCAAGCTTGTCAATGGTTGACTTGATCTCTTCTTCAAACTCTAGCAGTGCATCTTTGACTTCAAAATCATCTAGATCATCTGAAGTCTCTAAGCATAACTCCTCATATGAGTTAATGTGATTTGAAAAGAACCTATCAAATTCTAAATGATTGGTAATTACTAAGCAATAATCATAATCATAATCACGACCATATATCAATCCTAGTCCCAATTTTGATTGAGAGTTTTATATTTGTTCTTCCATATTCTCTCAAAGTATGACCGCTCTTTGATGAAATATGTGGGATTAACCTTTTCTTTGCTAAATTATTGACACAAGACAAGCACCAATCAAAAGGTAATCCTATTAAATCTTTATATGACTAATCCTCAAGTTATACATAAACTTCTTGACTTGAGGATGATGCTCCTAGATAGAACCTCTGAGTCTTCACACTTGTGGATGACTTAGGGGCTTCCTTAACTACCAAACCCTTAACTTTTTTTGGAGGAAAGTGTGGTTAGATCTAAGGTTCCCAACTAATGCCTAACTATTTCACATATAGACTTGGATACACTTATGCTTTGGTTTGGAGCCTAATCTTCATCACTATCTAGCTCAAGTGTCACTTCCAAGGAAATCTACTATTGAGAATAGCTGGTTGGTGTGCTAACCATATAAGACTCATCCTATGAACTAGATTCAAAGTCTATATGGATAGTAGGTGTACTCCCGGTATATGGGACATATCTTCTATTGGGTGACCTATAAGGAGGTTTTCCACCCCTGGGATTGCCTCTAAACTGGCCTCTTCCTTTGCCTTGTGGAGGTCAAGTCATCCAACTCATATGTTTGAATGGAATAATGAACTGTGGGTGGAATCTAATGTCAGGCTCCACTTCCCCCTCCAAGTATATTTCCACCCCCTTTTATTTTCATTTTCATTTTCTATTTTCATTTCTTTTAATTTATTTCTTTCTTTTTCTTTTTCTTTTTATATTTCTTATATTTTTAAACTTTAGCAAAGTTCACAGGAATAGACTTGTTGATTTTGAGGGAGGTAGTGCCGCATCCTCATATATGCCGACCTCGTGAACTGTAAATAGCTTGAGATCTCCTTTGACATAGTAGACGATCCTACCTCTCATGAACATCATACACTGATGTAGAAAAGATTGAACTATGTTGTTCTCTTGTATTCATGGTCTCCCAAGCAAAGCATTAGAAGATGTATCAAAGTCTATAACGTGAAACTTTACTTCGATCAACCAATCATCTATCTCCAAGGGAAACACTCTAGAACCCAAGGCTTGTTGACCTTACATTTGGAGTGCAGATTCAATCTCTCCATCTTAGACTAAGGAGGCTTCTAGACACTAAGACTTCCCTATTCATAAGACACTTTTAATAATTAGGTAAACATTTAACCTAAGCTTAAAGACATAGAAGGATTAAGCATAGGATTAGGTTATGCCTTAGGGATTAGGATAATCCACCTACCCTACAACCCAAACTCAATCCATGTTCACCTTCTCAAACCAAATCAAGTTTAATTCAAATATCAAATTCAAATTCAAATCCAAATCCAAATGCAAATTAAACCAAATGATTGAAGCCCATGATCAAATCCAAACTTGAAACCCTTCCAAGCCATATGACCTATCCCATGGGTGTAGCCAAATATTAATCCAAAAAAAATCCAAAATCAATTGAATTTCTCATAATAAACTTATATATTTAATCTTCTTCCTAAATATAAATCAAATCTACATTCAAATGATCACAACTAAATAGAACTAAATAAAAACCCTTCCTAAGCCATATGACCAATCCCATGAACTTAGCTAAATCTTAATCCAAATAAAGTCAAACTCAATTGATTTTGTCACAAATCAATCATATTTTCGATCATCTTTACAAACATAAATGAAATATACATTTAAGTCATCAAAACTAAATAACCAAATCAAAATCCAAAACTAAACCACATGACCCAACCCATGGACTTAGCCAAATTTCTTCATTCCAAACCCCAAATTCAATTGGCTTTCTCATGAATAAATCATACCTTCAATCATATTCAAAAATATAAATGAAATATACAATCATCAAGCCAAACCAAAATCAACCCAAGTCAAACCCAACATAACCCTTTTGACTTGAAATATTCAAATAAACTAAAACCCATTTGAACCTTTGTAATTGAATTTATATATCAATCCCAAATCCATATATAAACTCAACTAAATCAAACTCAACCTAAAATCAAGCAACTAAACCCAATTGGTCCACTTGACCAAAAGTGGCAAATTTGACTTATTTGGGCCAAGTTCTAAGTCTACCCAAATTGGATTGAACCAAACTGAACAAAACCTCCCATCATGTTTGTTGATCACCCTAGGTTGATCAATTGTCACAAATTGGGTCAAAACAAGTCAACTTGGTCATTTGACCAAGTCAACCCCTTAACCCATATGAACCCAAACAAGCAAAATTGCAACCTAAGCCAATTTCCTTGAAACTAATGATTCATACCAAATCAAAATCAATACTTGAATATGACTTGTCCTTTAATAGAGTCAAACCAAACCAAATTGATTGTAACAAATGGCTCAAATTCATTCAAAATTGATTGTTGAACTTGACCTAAGTCATTGATCCAATTGAACTCACCTACTTAGCTCCAAATTGACCTAAAGGTTTAAGTTGGCAAAAATCAAAATGAAATTCAAATTAATTGAAACCAAAGCCTACAATCATTTTCAATTGGTCAACTAAACCCAAACCAACACCCAACCCAAGCCAATTTGGATTATTTGGTCAAATTGGTCAACTCAACCCATTTGACCCAAATGAATTCAAATGAGCCAAAATAAAATATAAGACAAACAAACCAAACCAATTAAACCAAAACATCCCAAATAATCAAATGAACTTGGCCCAATCATTGGTTTGACCCAATTTGACCAATTGGTCAACTTTACACAAACTAACACAATTTGACCTAAATGAGTCAAATTGAGCCAAACCAAATCAACAAATAAATTGACTGAAATTTGGGCTAACCCACTTTTGGCTCATTTCAAATCTGCCAAAGTTAAATCCAATGCTAAATGATCATTCTACCCTTTGGTCAAGGGCATCACATGAGACAAATCAGCTATCTAAATGGTCATTTCCATTCCTTGGCCACTTGGTACTCTCCCAATGGTCCACCTAGGCACCTAGGATGCTGCCCAACCTGACCCAAGGGTGGTTTCAATGACCCATGGGAGGTTAAATCACCTCACTCTTCCCATTGGAGTGTTTGAAACCCATAGCACACCCACGATTCCTCCTTGGCATCCAGCTCCACGCCTTCAAACAACCAAGCTGAGCTAACTCACCTCCTTCCTGCCACCCATGACTCCCTAAGATGGTTAGACAAACTAAGCCAAACCAAATCCCATCATTCGATCAAGATGAATATGGGTATACATCCCCTCATTTCCACTCAAACACACACAAAAATCATTCCTTAGATCCATAGCTACACAAGACAAGCCACTGGAGCCATTCCCTAAGCTCCCAATCTTCTTCCTCAATCAAAAAATGACATTCCTATCCGTCTCGAAATATGACACTCCCATTTCCAACCTAACTTACCCATTTCTCAATCAAACTCAAATTAACTTTGCACGCACCTTTCCTAGGCCTCATCGAGCAAGAATGAATTATCTCCTAAGCTTCCTGAGCACCGGAGGTAGGAATTCAATCAAAGTCAAGCTCCAAATCATCGATTCACGGCCTTTTGAGTGAACGTCGAGGAATTGATCCAGTTATTGCTCAACAAGGATTCATCTCCACTAGATGAAGCCCCCTCAATCATTTGAGCCATCAGTCTTGATTTCCAGTGAGGTATGCTTCCAAAACTTATCCTTAGGAAAAAAGTGGGTTGGAGGTCTTTGAAGAAAACTTGCATCTCATGTGATCTTGACCATTGATCCCATCTGATTGATGTTGTGAAGGTGTGGGATCCTTTTGGAGTTGATTTGAGATCGGGTAAGCTCAGATCAATTGAGGAATGGTGGACTCCATTCTCCCTAACTCGTGTGATGTTAGATCACCCACCATCCTTTCCGTGTGATCGAAATGGATGAGCATGATTAGATCCACTAGATTGATCTGATTTAATCCTATTAAGCTATGGAATTAATCATAGCCATCCGATCTTAGATCAAATGGTGGATGAGAAAGTGCATCCGCCTCCGCCACATAGGCGTTGAGTCAGATAAGTTTAAGTAGCCAACCTTGCAGCGTCATGTGGAAAGCGTGCTGCGTTAGCATGCCATGTGGCACTAATAGGATTATGCTTTAATTAGGTAATTAATCATTTTTAATGGTTGAAACTTCTAAAATCATAAAAATTTATAGAGAAATTAAAAAATACAAATAACTACTCATTTTAAAGGTATTTCATAGGAGAATTAATTAAAAATGATCATAACTATTTTTGAATAGTAATTAAGGTTTAATTATAAAATTAATTTGCTTAATTACTTCTTAATTACTTGAGCAATTAATCCTAAAATTTGTGGGATTAATTTAATGGGATAACCTCTACCTCCCATGATTTTCTTGGGATTTATTGCTCAATTAATTAAGAAAATTGATTAATTAAAGCTTAACTACTCTTTTAAGTGAATTGATGATTAATTAATCCCATGAATAGTAATAAATTGTTTAATTAAGTTTATTAATCATTTTTAAATAGCAAGTGATGTAAGGAATAGGGTTGGGATCCCTTTCCCTAAGTTTAATTCACCCTTTTTTAAAATAAAAATAATTGAGATTTAAGTAGTTAATTAAATCACTTAATCAAATTGAAGTCATAATCACATCAGAGCTTAATTAATTTAATCATGGGTAAATCTTCAGGTGTTTAATAACATAAAGGAGTTTAATGAAATTATGGTTAGTCCATATGTGTGGGAAAACCATAAGAGTAATTAATTAAGTCCTTTAATCTAGTTAAATATTAATCATGAGTCAATTGCATTAGGCCCCTTTATTTCTTAAGATCTTACAAGTTTATTTTCATGCATATCATGTTGTCTCATAATTATTTAGTAAATTACTTTAAGGTGAAATAGGTAAGGGTAATTAATTCATCTAATTAAGGTTTCAACTTAATTAACTCATAAAATCAACTTAATTACATTTCCATAAATTAAATCAAATTATTAATGTGGGAATGGATTTAAAACAACAAGTGATGATTTCTCTTCTCCTCTTTAAATAAAATCAAATCCAAAACCTAATTAATAAAGAAGCTTTGGTTTGCTTTAAATAATCCTATTTGATTTGATTGTCCTTAAGAACTAGTTTGTTTGAATGAATCACATGCTTGTATTTGATTGTCCTCTTTCCAATTATGTTAAATTGGTATGTCATTTGAATTCGTGCATCCATCTTTTCAAAATCAAGTAAAATAAAATGGATTCCCTTTATGTAAGCTTGCACGTGTTGATTTAATTTAATATATGCATGACTATTATCACTATTAAATCCAAATGTATTTTTTAAAGGCTTATAAATGAATAATAATATGTGTTATGATGCTAGTTATAAATACATAAGAAGTGGATGTACTTATAGCTTAAGTGTATGAATGTTAAGTTCTCTTTCCTCTATTCATGTGTTGATTTATATAAGATTGAATGATAATGGGTATATAGTCTAGACATCCCGAGAATATGAGGCTTTAGCTATCCCCAATGAGGTCATTTGATTACCTCACTTCTTTGTTTTAACAATGGCACATACCCATTTGATTTCACTCTTATGTATTTCAACATTAGAATTTGGATAAAGCTTTAATTAATATATATAAATGATTCAATAAAAATATACAATCATATGCATGTTACATGTGATGGATAAAAATTGATTTAATATATGTCATGTGGTAGTAATTGAACTAAATAAATCTTAAGATGCCTTTCATTTTGAATAGGATTATTTAAAGTGAACCTAAACTTAGGATTAATTAAATCATTTAATAAGTCATTCATTAAAGAGAAATAAATCAAATTAATATACTTTATAAAGTGACATAAGGTAAGGATGAAAGAGGGAAATCCTCTTTTCCTCTCTTTATAACACTTTGTTGCTAAGTGTAATCAAATGAAACAAAAGAAAACACAAACTAAAATTCTCATATCAATTAAACTACTTCAAGTGAAATCAATCTTTCTTATTAAATTGAATCCTTTTACACATAAAAAATACAACTCTAATGCCCAACTAGACTTACCACACAAGCCTTAATACACACATTAGAATTAAGTCACCACTTCTAGCTCTAAGTTAATATAATTATACTTTCATATTCTAGGTTGTATAATGGTAGACCTCGAACCAATTTTTTTTCTCAAGTTGAATGCAGACCACATCATCCTTTATTCTTTTTAATAGTTTATATAGTTGTTCGATGTTATGTTTACATTGTGCATTAGGACAACATGCTTTTATAGTTTCTTAAATGATTGATGCTTTAATGTGTGGCTTGGATACGATTAGGTTCTTAGAATAAAATTAACATTTCTGACCAACTAATCACCCATAACTAAATTTTAAACAACTCATAACCTCATCATAAAGCCTAAGACATAAATAAGATAATTAAAAGATTTAGCAACGCCTTAGCTATATGTTTGTATGTTTCACATCATGCATGCATATTCTTTCTCTCTTGAACATGAAGGATCTCCATCCTTGCCCGATAAAGGAATGCTAGACCTATGAGGGCATCCCTTGTGGTGGAGAACAACTTCTTCTAGCTTATTACACCATAACTTATTTCATCATGCATTTAGGTCCTCTTGCCTTATTCATTGAATCTTCTTAACATCATCCTTTCTTTTTAGAGTTTGGAGATGTTGATCCTCAATTAGGCAAGGGTTCTTAGACTCATAATGTTGACTCATACACATGGGTCAAACAGAACTCTAGATAGTCTATATCCGCCACATCCACCAATGTGAAGAGGCGGCTTGCCGTCCTAGAGTAAGTCTTCATCATTGAATGTAAGTAAATAAAAACCTAAACCTAAACAATAAAAATAAAATAAAACCTAAAAATAAAAAATTAAATAAAACCAAAACCCTCAACTAAAAAATCCTAAACCTAAAATAAACAAAATAAAATAAACCTAAACCTAAACTAAAATAAATAAAACCTAAACTTGAACCAAAACCTAAACCCTAAAATAAATAAAATAAAATCTACCAAAAATAAACTTAAACCTAAATTAAAAAATAAAACCTAAAAAAAAACTAAACATAAACCTAAAAAAAATACCTAAACTTAAAAAATAAAATAGAAATAAAATTAAACTAAAAATAAACCTAAACCTAAACCTAAACCTAAAAAATAAACTAAAATAAAAAAACCTAAACTAAAATAAATAAACCTAAAATAAATAAACTAAACTAAATAAAAATAAAAATAAACTAAAAAAACTACAATATATAAAAAATAAACTAAATAAACCAAATCTTACTAGTTTACTGAACTTAAAAATAAAAAAAGATATATAAAAATATTAAAATATATAGAAAAAAATTGTAAACCCTAAACTCTAAAACCTAAACCCTAAACTCCAAAACCCTAAAACTCTAAAATCCTAAACCCTAAACTAACACTAAACCCTAAACAATAAACTGCAAAACCCTAAACCCTAAAGTTAAACCTTAAACCCTAAACCATAAGCTAACCCTAAACCTTATTCCCTAAACCCAAGAACCCTATAATTATAAAGCCTAAACATTAAACCCTAAACCTTAAACCATAAACTTAAAAAAAACCCTAAACCCTAAACTAACCATAAACCTTAAACCCTAATCCCTAGAAAGCTAAAACCTAAACCTAAACTAAATAAATCTAAAAATTAAATGAATTAAATATCTAAACCAAAATAAAATAATAAAATAAAAAAAAGATAAACTAAAGCCTAAGCCTAAATGTAAACCTAAACCTAAAAAGAAAATAAAATAAAAAATAAAAAATAAAGTAAAATAAAATAAATAAAAACCTAAACTAAACTAAAAATTAAAAAACCTAAATAAAATAAAAACTAAACATAAGATAAAATAAATTAAAAGCTAAATAAATGCTTAATCCTAAACAATAAACCTAAAAATAAAACCTAAAAATATATAAATAAATAAAACTTAAACTCTAACCTAAAGAAAAACCTAAACCTAAAATAAATATAAAATAAACCTAAACCTAAACAAAAAAACTAAACTAAATTAAAAGAAAAACTGAACTTAAACCAAAACCTAAACCTAAACCTAAACAAAATAAAATAAAGCAAACTAAAAATAAACCTAAACTTAAACCAAAAATCAAAACCTAAAGATAAACCTAATATAAAAACCTAAAACCTAAACCTAAAAAAATAAAATAAAAACCTAAACCTAAACCTAAAAAATAAAATAAAAATAAAAATAAACTGAAAAATAAACCTAAACCTAAAAAGAAAACTAAAATAAAATATAAACCTAAAATAAATAAACTAAACTAAATAAAAAATAAGCATAAATAAAAATAAGAAATAAAATAAACTAAAATAAATAATAAATAAACTAAATAAACCTAAACATATCAGTTTACTTAATTTTTTTAAAAAAAACCATAAATTTTAAATCCTAAACCCTAAACCCTAAACCTATTATACTAAACCCTAAACCTTAAACCATAAACCCAAAAAAACCCTTGAACCCGCCTAAACCATAAAAGCATAAACCCTAAAACCCTAAACCCTAAACCCTAAACTTTAAATCCCAAACCCTAAAGCTTAACCTAAAATAACTAAACAAATTAAAAAATAAACCTAATCCCTAAAACCTAATAAATTGAAACCTAAACCTAAACCTAAACCCTAAGAATGGGCAGAACCTTGATGACAATAACATTAATGTCAACCAGGCTCAGTCCAGATCTGGCGTTAGAGGAAAAAGTGGAGGCGGTGGTTTTTATAGTGGTGGTGGCACAATGTGAGGTGCTGGCAGATATGGAGGTGGTTGTTAGAGCAGTGGTGCTTACGGAGGTGGGAGGAGCCACAGAGGTTACAACTGTGGTGGTGGCAGATGGAGAGATCGGGGATATGATGGTGGATCCTGCTACTCGAGAAGTCAGGGTAGTTTTGATGGGAACTGGAGAAACTGAATAACGTCCAATCCGATCTGCTGCTTATGGAATTGTGTCTTTATAGTAGAGACAGTTCTAGTTAACTAGGGTTTTTGATTTATTCTATGCATGCTCATTTTTTGATCTATGTCATCACTTGTGTCTTAGAAAAGTTGGTGTGTTACATGGTTGATAAAATTTAAAAGAAGAAATCCTGAATCTGAAATTGTTCTCTGTTAAAAAAAAATACCAGAAACCCTAAACTAAAACCTGAAGCCTCAACCTAAAACCTAAACCCTAAACCATAAACCCTTAACCCTAAAAACCCTAAACCCTAAATTGTAAACCCTTAAACCTAAATCTGAAACCCTAAACTCTAAACCCTAAACCCTAAACCCTAAACCCCAGACCCTAAACCCTAAACCCTAAACTGTAAACTAACCATAAACCCAAAAAAGCTAAAAACCTAAACCTTACCTAAATAAAACCTAAAAATAAAATTAATAAAAAAATTTAAACCAAAATAAAATAAAATAAATAAAGACATAAACTAAAACCTATACCTAAAAATAAAAATAAAAAATAAAAACTAAACTAAAATAAAATAAATAAAAACATAAACTAAACAAAAAAATAAAAAAATAAAAATAAAATAAAAACTAAACTAAAAATAAACCTAAAATAAAATAAAATGAAACTAAATAAAAACCTAAACCTAGAAAGCAAACCTTGAAATAAAACCTAAACATAAATAAATATAAAACCTAAACCCTAAACTAAAAGAAAACTAAACCTCAAATAAAAATAAAATAAACCTAAACCTAAACTAAAATAAACTAAATTAAAATAAATAAAACCTAAACCTAAACCTAAAATAAACTAAACATAAACTACACCTAAACTAAATAAAATAAAATAAAATAAAATTAAACCTAAACTAAACATAAACTACACCTAAACTAAATAAAATAAAATTAAACCTAAACTAAAACATAAAACCCAAAAATAAACCTAAAATAAAATTCTAAAATCTAAACCTAAGAAAATAAAATAAAAATCTAAACCTAAACTTAAAAATAAAAAATAAAACTTTAAAATAAAAAATAAAATAAAAATAAAGCTAAACTAAAAAAAACCTAAACTAAACATAAGCTAAGAGAATAAACTAAAATAGAAAACATAGACTAAAATAAATAAGCCTAAAATAAATAAACTAAACTAAATAAAAATATAAATAAAATAAAAAAAATAGATAAATAAACATAATATAAAAAATAAGAAAAATAAACCTAAACATATTAGTTTACTTAATTTTAAAAAAAATAAAAAAATAAAAAAGATAAAAAACCTTAGCCCTAAACCCTAAACCCTAAAACTAGCCCTAAACCCTAAACCCTAAAACCTATAACCCTAAACCCAAAATCCCAAACCCTAAACCTTAAACCCTAAACCCTAAATCTTAAAAACCAAAAAATCTAAAAATGTAAACCTAAACTAAATAAAACCTAAAAATAAAATAAATAAAAAACTACACTTAAATAAAATAATAAAATAAAAAACCTAAAATAAAATTGAAACTTAAACCTAAAAGTAAAATAAAATAAAACACAAAACTAAACTAAAATAATAAAATAAAGCAAAATTTAGATACATACCATGCAATTCTTATGCATTTACATATTTCACATCAAAACTTTAATATTTACAAAACTAGCACTTTCCCTATGCATAAAAAGGTGCATTTCACTTAGAAAAAGTAACAAGGGTGGTATTTTTGATGTAATAATAAAGATTTAGGTGGTATTTAAGTAAAAATTAAAGTTTGGGTGTGAAATATGTAAATGCATAAGAATTGCATGGTATGTATGTAAATCCCTTAAAATAAACCTAAAAATAAAATACCTAAATAAAATAAACCTAAATGTAAAATAAAAATAAAATGAACCTAATGTAAAATAAAATAAAAAACTAAATAAAAACCTAAACCTAAAAATAAAACCTAAAAAGTAAATTAAAAATAAAACCTAAACCTTATACTAAAAAAAAGCCTAAACCTAAAACTAAACAAAATAAAATAAACTTAAAACTATACTAAAATAAGCTAAACTTAAATAAATAAAACCTAAACATAAACATAAATTAAGCTAAACCTAATTAGGTTTAGGGTTTAGGTTTAGGGGATTTAGGGTTTATTTAGTTAGTTTAACTTTATTAGTTTAGCTATTAAGTTTAGGGTTTAGGGTTAGGGGATTTAGGGTTTAGGGTTTAGGTTTAGTTTTAGTTTAGTTATAGTTTTTCATTTTAAGGTTTAGGATTTAGGGTTTAGGGTTTAGGTTTAGGGTTTAGGGTTTAGGTTTTGGTTTAGTTTAGTTTAGTTATTACGTTTAGTTTAGTTAGCTTTTATTACTTTAGTTATTAGTTAATTTAGTTAGTTTAGTTTTTAATTTATTTTAGTTTAGGTTTAGTTTAGTTTATTAGTTTAGGGTTTATGTTTGATTTTAGTTTTATATTATTTAGTTTTTTATTTAGTTAGTTTAGTTTAGTTTTTTAGGGTTTGGGTTTAGTTTTATAGTTTAGTTTATTAGGTTTAGGGTAGAGGTTTATGGTTTAGGTTTAGTTTTAGTTAGTTTTTATTTAGCTAGTTTAATTTATAGTTATTAGGATTTAGGGTTTTTTTATTATTTTTTTTAGTTTAGTTTTTTTTAGTTTAATTATTAGTTATTATTAGTTTTAGTTAGTTTAGTTTTAGTTATTAGTTTAGGTTTAGGTTATTAGTTAGTTAGTTAAGGTTTAGGATTAGCTTTACATTTTTAAGGTTTAAGTTTAGGTTTAGGTTTAGTTTTTTAGGTTAATTTAGTTAATTAGGTTAAAGTTTATTTAGTTTTAGTTATTAGGGTTTAGGTTTAGTTTAGGTTTAGTTTAGTTTAGTTTAGTTTAGTTTAGTTTATGTTTAGGTTTTATTAGGTTTTAATAGGTTTAGGTTTAGGTTTAGTTATTAGTTTTAGTTTAGTTATTAGTTTAGTTATTAGTTTAGTTAGTTTAGTTAACTTAGAGTAGGGTTAATTGGTTTTGGTTTAGTTTAGTTTAAGTTTAGTTTAGTTAGGTTTAGGGTTTAGGTTTAGGTTTAGGTTATTAATTAGTTTTGGTTTAGTTAATTTAGTTTTATTAGTTTTAGGTTTAGGTTTTATTAGTTAGTTAGTTTAGGTTTTAGGTTTTCTTAATTAGTTATTAGTTTTTATCAGTTATTAGTTAGTTTAGTTAGTTTTAGTTTTAGTTAGTTAGTTTTATTAGTTTAATTATTAGCTTAGTTAGTTATTAGTTTAGTTATGAGTTAGTTTAATTAGTTATTAGTTATTTAGGGTTTAGGGTTTAGGTTTAGGTTTAAGATTTAAGTTTAGGTTATTAGTTTTAGTTTAGTTATTAGTTAGTTAGTTTAGTTAGTTTAGTTAGTAGTTTAGTTATTAGTTTTATTAGTTTAATTAGTTTATTTGGTTTAGTTATTAGTTTAGTTTTAGTTTAGGTTTAGGGTTTAGGGTTTATGATTTAGGTTTAGGGTTTGGGGTTTAGGTTAGTTAGTTTAGTTTAGTTTTAGTTTAGTTTTATTAAATTATTAGTTAGTTTTAGTTTTATTAGTTGTATTGATTAGTTTTATTTATTATTCAATTAATTTTAGTTAGTTGAGGTTAGTTTTTCTAGTTTAGTCTAGTTAGGATTTAGTTATTAGGGTTTAGGTTTTTAGTTATTAGTTATTTAGTTATTTTGCTTTAGTTAGTTATTTAGTTTAGTTTAGGATTAGTTTATTATTTTTAGTTACTTTTAGTTAGTTTTAGTTAGGTTTATGGTTTAGGGTTTAGTTTTATTAATTAGTTTTATTATTAGTTTAGTTTATATTAGTTATTAGTTATAGTTTTTTTTATTACTTATTAGGTTTAGTGTTTATTTTGTTAGTTTAGGTTTAGGATTTAGTTTAGTTTAGTTTATTGGGTTTAGGTTTAATTTTAGTTTATTAATTAGTTTAGTTTAGTTTAGTTTAGTTTATTAGGTTTAGGTTTAGGTTTAAGTTTTTAGTTTAGTTATTAGTTTTAGTTTTTAATTTAGGGTTTAGGGTTTAAGGTTTAGGTTTAGGATTAAGTTTTAGGTTATTAGTTTAGTTTAGTTATTAGCTTTTATTAGTTTATTAGTTTATTAGGTTTTAGTTAGTTTTAGTTTTAGTTAGTTTATTAGGTTTAGGGTTTAGATTTTAGAGTTTAGGTTAAGGGGTTTAGGTTTAGTTCAATTTTGTTAGTTTATTAATTTTTAGTTAATTTAGTTTAATTTGTTTATTACATTTTGGGGTTCAGAGTTTAGGGTTTATGTTTAGGGTTTAGGTTTAGCTACTTTAGTTTATTAGTTTAGTTAGTTTATTAGTTAGTTTAGTTTATTATTAGCATTATTAGTTTATTAGTTTAATTATTATGAGTTTTAGTTTAATTAGTTTTATAATTTTAGTTAGGTTTAGGGTTTAGGCGTTTAGGGGTTTAGGGTTTAGGGTTTAGGGTTTAGGGTTTTATTGTAGTTAGTTTAGTTTAGTTTAGTTCAGTTAGGTTTTAAGGTTACAATTTAGTTTAGTTAATTTTTATTAGTTTTTAGTTTACATTATTTGTAGTTTATTAGTTTTGTTTTGTTATTAGTTTAGTTATTATTTTATTAGCTTAGTGTATTTAGGTTTAGGTTAATTTAGTTTAGTTTTAGTTTTAGTTTTAATTAGTTAGTTAATTAGTTTTAGGTTAGTTTAGTTATTAATTTAGTTTAGCTATTAGTTTTTATTAGTTTAGTTTAGTTTAGTTAGTTTGGTTTTAATTTTTTAGTTTTTGGTTCATTAGTTTAGGTTTAGTTTTTTTTATTTTAGTTTAGTTTGGTTTAGTTTATTTATTTATTGGTTAGTTTATGTTATAAGTTAGTTTAGTTTAGTTAATTAGGTTTAGGGTTTAGGGTTTAGGGTTTGGTTTTTATTTAGTTTATTAGTTTATTTACTAATTTAGGTTTAGGTTTAGCTTTTGGTTTAGTTTGGTTTAGGGTTTAGGATTTAGGTACAATTAGTTAGTTAGTGTTAGTTTTAGTTTAGTTTAGTTAGTTTAGTTATTAGTTTTTGGTTAGTTAGTTAGTTATTATTAGGTTTAATTATTAGTTTAGTTAGGTTTTAGTTTAGTTATTTATTAATTTAGTTGTTAGTTTAGTTATTTAGTTTTAGTTATTAGTTTATATAATTAATTATTTGTTTAATTATTATTAGTTATTAGTTTTATTAGGTATTATTAGTTATTAGATTTAGGGTTTAGGGTTTAGGTTTAGTTAGTTAGTTTAAGGTTTAGGGTTTAGTTTAGTTTATTGGTTTAAGTTTAGTTTTTAGTTTTAGTTAGGTTTAATTTAATTATTTAAGTTTTAGTTTTATTAGTTTAGGTTTTGCTTTAGGTTTATGTTTAGGCTTAGGTTTTTTTAGTTTTGGTTATTATTATTATTAGTTTAGGTTATTAGGGTTTTCTGATTTTAGGTTTAGGTTGTTAGTTTAGTTTAGGTAGTTAGTTTAGTAGGTTGGGTTTAAGTTTGGGTTTAGGGTTTAGCATTAGGTTTAGTTTATATTTATTTATTTAGTTTAGTTATTAGTTAATTAGTTTTGTTTAAATAGTTTTAGTTAGTTAATAGTTAGTTAGTTTAATTTAGTTAGTTTTTAGTTAGTTTTTAGTTAGTTTAGGGTTTAGAGTTTAGGTTTAAGTTTAGTTAGTTAGGTTTGAGTTTAGGTTTTAATTAGTTTAGTTTAGTTTTAGTTAGTAGGATTAGGTTAAGGTTTAGTTAGTTTGTTTAATTTTAGTTTAGTTAGTTTAATGATTTAGGTTCAGGTCTAGATTTAGTGTTTAGGTTTATTAGGGTTTAGGGTTTAGGGTTTATGGTTTAGTGTTTAGGGATTAGTTAGCTACATTAGTTTAGCTTGTTAGTTTAGTTAGGTTTAGGGTTTAGGTTTGGTTTAGGTTTAGGGTTTAGGTTTAGTTAGTTTACATTAGGTTTAGTTACTAATTTAGTTAGTTTATTTTAGTTTTAGTTAGGTTTAGTTATTAGTTTTAGTATTAGTTTAAGGTTTTCGGTTTAACGTTTAGGGTTTAGGGTTTAGGCTTTTAGGGTTTAGGGTTTAGGGTTTAGGGTTTAGGGTTTTGGGTTTAGGTTTTAGATTTTAGGGTTTTAGGGTTTAGGGTTGTAGGTTTAGGGTTATAAGTTTAGGGTTTAGGGTTTAGGGTTTTATTTAAGTAAACTAGTAAGTTTAGGTTTATTTAGTTTATTTTTTATTTATTTGAGTTTATTTTATTTTTTATTTTATTTAGGTTTATTTTTTATTTTTATTTAGTTTACTTATTTATTTTAGGCTTATTTACTTAAGTTTATGTTTTTTATTTTAGTTCAATTTTTAGGTTTAGGTTTATTTTTTTAGTTTAGTTTTATTTTTATTTTATTTTTTAGGATTAGGTTTTATTTTTTTCTTAATTTTAGGTTTATGTTTAGGTTTTATTTTATTTTAGGTTTAGGTTTTAGGTTTTTTTATTTTAGGATTATTTTAGGTTTTGTTTTAGTTTGGTTTAGGTTTTAGTTTGTTTATTATATTTAGTTTAGGTTTAGGTTTAGATTTTATTTATTTTAGTGTAGTTTATTTTAGTTTAGGTTTAGGTTTACTTTATTTTGTTTATTTTATATTTATTTTTGGTTTAGGTTTAATTTTTAATTTATTTATAGGTTTATTTTTAGGTTTAGGTTTTTATTTATTTTTTATTTTATTTGATTTTAAATTTATTTTATTTTTAGTTTTTAGTTTTTTAGGTTTTTTAATCTTAGGATTATTTTATTTTTTTAGTTTAGTTTAGGTTTTTACTTATTTTATTTTAGTTTATTTTTATTTTTTAATTTATTTTATTTTTAGGTTTAGGTTTAGGTTTTAGTTTACATTTTTATTTTTAATTTAGGTTTAGGTTTTTAGGTTTTTACAGTTTAGTGTTTAGAGTTTAGGGTTTCATGTTTAGGCTTTAAGGTTTAAGTTTAGGTTTAGGTTTATTTTGAGATTTAGGCTTTAGGGTTTAGTTTTAGTTTAGTTTTATAGTTTAGGGGTTAGTTAGGATTTAAGATTTAGGGTTTGAGGTTTTAGGGTTTAGGGTTTCAGTTTAGGCTAATGGTTTAGGGTCAGTTTAGGGTTTAGGCTTTAGGGTTAGCTATGGGTTTAAGTTTAGTTTTAGTTTTATGGTTTTAAAACTTTAGGTTAGTTTAGGTTTTAGGTTTAGTGTTTTAGGTTTAGATTTAGAATTTAGGTTAGGTTATTTATTGTTTAAAGATTAGTTTAGGGTTTAGGGTTAGTTTAAGGTTTAGGGTTTAGGGTTTTTTAGGATTCAGGGTCTATGGTTTAGGATTTAGGGTTTAGGGTTGTAGGCTTAGGATTAGTTTTAGGGTTTAAGGTTTATGATTTTTTTAATTAAGTAAACTAGTAGGTCTAGGTTTATTTAGTTTATTTTTATTTATTTTAGTTTATTTTTTTCTTTCTTTTTCGGTTTATCTTTTATTTTTATTTAGTTTAGTTTATGTATTTTAGGTTTATTTATTTTAGTTTAAGTTTTTAATTTTAGTTTATTTTTTAGGTTTAGGTTTAGGTTTATGCTTATTTTTTAGTTTAGTTTATTTTTATTTTATTTTTTTAGGTTAAGGCTTTTTTTTAGCTTTAGGTTGAGGTTTTTTTTTATTATTTTAGGTTTAGGTTTTAGGTTATTATTTTAGGTTTATTTTTAGGTTTTATTTTTTAGTTTAGGTTTAGGTTTATTTTAAGTTTATTTTATTTTATTTAGTTTATTTTAGGTTTAAGTTTAGGTTTTAGTTATTTTAGTTTAGTTTATTTAGTTTAGGTTTATGTTTTTTTAAGTTTAGGGTTATGTTTTATTTTTAGTTTATTTTAGGTTTTATTTTTAGGTTTATTTTGTAGGTTTAGGTTTTTATTTAGTTTTTATTTTCTTTTATTTTAGGTTTCATTTACGTTTATTTTTTATTTTATTTAGGTTTTTTATTTTTTGGATTATTTTATTTATTAGTTTAGTTTAGGTTTTTATTTATTTAATTTTAGCTTAGTTTTTATTCATTATTTTATTTTATTTTTACATTTAGGTTTAAGTTTTAGTTTAAGTTTTTATTTTATTTTATTTTTTTATTTTATTTAGGTTTAGGTTTTTTTTTAGATTTTATTTAGTTTAGGTTTAGCTTTTTAATGTTTAGTGTTTAGGGTTTAATGTTTAGGGTTTTCAATTTTAGAGTTTAGGGTTTATGGTTTATTATTGTAGGTTTAGTGTCCAGGGTTTAGGGTTTAGGATTAGTTTTACAGTTTTATTTTATTTTACTATTTTTCTTATTTTTTTTTAATTTAAGTAAACTCATAGGTTTAAGTTTATTTAGTATATTTTTTATTTTTTTTTTATTTTATTTTTAATTTTTATTTAGGTTTATTTTTATTTTTATTTAGTTTAGTTTATTTATTTTAGGTTTACTAATTTTAGTTTAGGTTTTTTATTTTATTTTATTTTTACTTTTAGGTTTAGATTTAGGGTTTAGGTTTTGTTTATTTCATGTTTAGGTTTAAGTTTTATTTATTTTAGTTTTGGTTTAGGTTTATTTTATTTTTATTTTAGGTTTAAGTTCCTTTTTTGTTTTCTTTTTTTTTTTTTTAGGGTTTAGGTTTTATTGTTTATTTATTTTTAGGCAAACTTTTTAAGTTTAGGTTTTACTAATTTTTTATTTTATTTGATTTCAAGTTAATTTTATTTTATTTGATTTGTTAAGGTTTTACTTATTTTATTTTGGTTTTATTTTTATTACTTTTCTTTTTTATGTTTAGGTTTATGTTTAGGTTTAGGTTATGTTCTAGTTTAGGTTTTTATTTTATTTAATTTTTTTAGTTTATTTTGGTTCAAGTTTATTATTTATTTTGTTTTAACATTTTATTTAGTTTAGGTTTAGCTTTCTAGCATTTTATGGTTTAGGGTTTAGGGATTAGGGTTTAGGGTTTCGGGTTAGTTGAGGGTTTAGGGTTTAGGGTTTATCGTTGGGGTTTAGTGTTTAGGGTTTAGGGTTTAGGGTTTAAGGTTTAGGTTTTAGTGTTTTGGGTTTTAGGGTTTAGGGTTTAGCGTTTAGTGTTTGGGATTTAAGGTTTTTACAATTTAGGGTTTAGGGTTGAGGATTTAAGTTTTAAGTCTAAGGTTTAGGTTTTAGTTTAGGGTTTAGGGTTTTTGATTTTTTTTATTAGAGAACAAATTTATATTCAACATTTCTTCTTTTTGATTTCTTCAACCAAGTAACACACCAAGGTTTCTAAGACACAAGCGACGACAAGGTTAATCAGGTTGACCGTGATGTTCCTATCATCAAGGTTCTACCCATTTTTAAGTTTTTACTTTATTTTTTATTTTATTTAGGTTTAGGTTTATTATGTATTTTATTTTTTGATTTTATTTAGTCTAGGTTTAGGGTTTTACATTTTAAGGTTTAGGGTTTAGGGTTTAAGGTTTAGGGTTTGGGGTTTAAGGTTTAGGGTTTAGGGTTGTAGGATTTCAGGTTTTGGATTTTGGGTTTAGGGTTTAGGGTTTAAGTTTTAGGGTTTGGGGTTTAGGGTTTAGGGTTTAAGGTTTAGTGTTTTTTGAGGGTTTAGGGTTTAGGTTTTAGGGTTTAATGTTCAGGGTTAAGGGTTTTAGGGTTTAGGTTTTATGGTTTATGGATTAAGGTTTTTTAAGGGTTTGGGGTTTAAGGTTGAGGGTTTATGTTTTAGGTCCAGGGTTCAGGTTTAGTTTATTTTAGGTTTAGGTTTATTTTATTTTATTTATTTTATTTTTATTTTTGGTTACATTTTTATTTTTAGTTTAGGGTTTGGTTTTATTTTTTATTTATATTTAGGTTTTATTTTAGATTTTATTTTAAGTTTTTTAAATTTTTATTTAACATTTAGTTTTAAATTTATTTAGGTTTTTTATTCTAAGGTTTATTTTATTTTTTAGTTTAGTCTAGGTTTTTATTTTTTTTTATTTTTAGTTTATTTTTATTAGTTTTTTTTATTTTATTTTTAGGTTGAGGTTTTGGTTGATGTTTATGTTCTAGTTTAGGTTTTTATTTTATTTAGGTTTAGCTTTATTTATTTATTTTATTATTTATTTTTTTCATTTTAGTTTAGGTTTTTAGGTTTTTAGGATTTGGGGTTTAGTATTTAGGGTTAAGGGTTTAGGGTTTAGGGTTTTAGGGTTTATGGTTTAGGGTTAAGGCTCTAGGGTTTAGGGTTTAGGGTTTTTAGGTTTTGGCTTTAGGGTTTAGGGTTAGTTTAAGGTTTAGGATTTAGTGTTTTAGGGTTCACTATTTAGGGTTTAAGGTTTATGGTTAGGGTTAGGGTTTGGAGTTTTGGGTTTAGGGTTTAGGGTTTAGGTTTCAGGGTTTATGGTTTAGGGTTAGTTTAGGGTTTAGAGTTTTTTTGGGTTTAGGGTTTAGGGTTTAGGGTTTAGGATTTAGGATTTTGGTTTTATGGTTTAGGGTTGTATGGTTTAGGGTTTAGGGTTTTAGGGTTTAGGGTAGTTGATTTAAGGTTTAGAGTATAGGGTTTAGGGTTTAGTTTTTTTTTTTTGGAAAATTAGAGAAGTTTTATTGCCATGAAGAAAAGGTACAAAGTCCTTAGAGAAATTTTAAAGGTACAAATCTCTAAGCTAATGCTCAAAGAGCTGCAAAAGGCCCTGAGGAGATAAGCCCCTAGCTAATATAATAGATAATGAAAGTACGCTAATAAAAAAAGAAACAGAGATCCATAAAAAATAATCCTTGAAATTAGCAACAAACTTCCTCTGCTCCTTTTGAAACCGGCAATCCAGTGACAAAGTCTCCCAACCTATATTATAGATCTGCAACAAGCTTAAAAAGGGATGAGTACAGATAATGAAATAGTTAATTAGGCATAAAATATAAGAGAAGATAGAAATAAAAAGATAAAGAAAAGGCCCAGGCTCAGTTATAATCATCTTAAGGAGTAGCACCATATGTGAGCATCCATACTTCAAGTGAAGTGTTACAGTTACATATAGCTCTACCAGCCAAAAAAAGGAGTGGGAATCATCAAGGCCATCATTGCCAGCATGCCTTTTGTAGCACCTTATCCAATGATGATCATCACAAAAAACCTACATAAAACTTCAAAAAATAGATATAACTACAAAAAACCCAGTAGTCAGATATATAAAACTCGGTGATGTAGATAAGGAGGTAATCCATCAGGAAAGCATTAGACCAGAGGGAGCACCACCAAAGCCACCACCAAGAAATGCTAAAATAGTTGCTAGGAGCAAACCACACAATATGGGAAAAAGGACTAATTGGAGTCCAAACAAAGGCAAAAGGAAGACCATAGTTGATAAGGTCTTTCATTAAAAGAACATGCAAAGAACCATAAACAATAATATCCAGAGTAACAGTGAGACTAACATCAAGAATGTTAGGAAGCAAGGCAACCATTAAAACATGCAAGGGGAGAGGTTCAGCCACAATCCATAAATGAAAAACCAAACGGGTAGAAACCAAAAGAGAAGAAAGGGAAAGTAAGCAGCCGGTTCCAAACATAGATTCAAAAAGATCAGAAAAATCAAAACTCCTTAGACCAAACTAACCAGCTAGAGCACCCAATCCAAATAGCCAATAAGGCAGTCCACCCTGCGAGCCATCAAGACAACCAAGGATTCAAATAATTAGACTTAGAACCATCAAGATGAAAGACAGAAATAGTCATCCAGTCACAATTACTGAAAAATCCTAAGGGAAAACCATAGAAAGAAGCCACCAATCCCAATCCAAGGACAGGAGAATCCACTTAAAAGAGCTAGATACAATAGCCAAAAATAGATAAAGTAAAAGCCCTTTAGGATCACAAATAATCAAACAACCAGAGATAGCTACAAATAAGAACCCAAATAGAGTCATCATCAACCAAGTCCAAAAAAGATCCAACCAATATTTAGTAGCCCTCCAATTCATACACAAATTAAAAACACAACCTCAGTATTACAGTAGACACACCCAATATATAGAAGATATGACAATCCAGAAGCATCCAATCTAACACTCATCCAGAACAGCGCTAAAGAAAGGATAAATAGTCACAGGAAAATAGTCTTCCAAGAAACAACCAAAAAATAGAGAGCCCTCAAGGTCACACAACACCTCTTAGCAGCAGGAGCAAAAACCACAAAAAAATAATTGTCAATAGCCACCTTCCGATGAGCTAGCCCCATCCAAGAGGCCCACACCCCAAACAACACAAGTAGAATCCACAAGGACAAGAATAATTGGGAAGGATGAGACCATAAGCGAAAGGACAACCAAAAACAATTGGAAAAACTATCCTAATGATTAAACTACAAGGTGATAGAACAACCAACCACAGCTGGAAGGTCACAAAAATAGCATGAGAAACACCCATAAAGGCAAAAAAACCCATAGCCAGGAAACACCAGCAAATAGCCAACCATAAAATCCAAAGCAAATAAAGATTGTTGCATAGAGATCCAACCAATAAAGAGAACCACACCGACTAGAAGATAAGCAAAACCAAACAGTCTCCACCTACTGTAAACACCTCTACCAGGTTGGGAGAGAAAACAAACCATAAAATAAAAATTACCACAAAAATTTGATAAATGGAAAGACAACCCAACCCATCCACAGAATGGGAAGAAACCATACTGGAAAATAAAAGTAGGTTTAGGTGAAGAAAAAAATCAAGACCAAACCAGCATAATAGAAAACTAGAATTATTCAAAACCAATAACAATGGGAAAGCTAAAACCCCAGAGGAGGAAAAAAGGCTAAAATCTTCTAACATAAGGCAAACCAATTTTGTCTAGATTCACAAGACCCCTCAAAAGGAAGGGTATGTAACCATTTGAAAACATTTGCAAAGAAGAATACTTGGCCTCCAAATTGGCAAGAAAGTCAGCACAAGAGTTGGCTTCTCTATAAATATGAGAAATTTGAAAATCTAGGTTAGGAAGAAGCCTCCTAGAATGATTAAGTAAATAATACACTTTAGCATTACCATGAGCATCAGATTTGAGTAAATCTTAAAGAAGGAGAGCATCAACTTCAAACTAGATCTTATGAAATCCTTGTTGTAAACAAATAGAAATGCCATGATGAAAGCCTTTAAGCTCAAAGAATAACACGTAATAAGGCTCTAAAGGTGCAAAAGCAGAGATACCACTATGATGATCTCAAAATCCCACCATAGCCATAATAAGCATTAGAAACTGAGCCATGTTAACTTAATGTAGTAATAATTAGGTTTAATCTAGTATATAATTTTGTAGGAGAAACATTACAAGAGGGAAAGTTAATCCCAAAATTCAAGGCCACATAACACCCTTTAAAACTAGAGTGAGTAGAAGATTAGCTTTGAAAAGAGACAATTTTCTATTTGACTCTAGCAATAATACAATGATAATTCATAGGAATATTATGATGCTTAGCATCATTTCTATCCATCCAAATATACCAAAGAATAGTTGTTGCTAAAATAATTTTAACATGACCCTTAGAAGTATGAGAGAAACATGCTTCATGAAGTTGCATAATAGAAAATGATCCATTAAACTGGAAAGTATTAAAAATATTATCATTCCAATTCCACATTTTAAATAGAATATTCAAAAAAAACATGATCCACACTTTCAATGTGATAGCAACAATAACATTTAGAAGAGAGATAGAAACCTTTTATCAGAAGAGTAGCATCCACAGGGATATAATGCTTCAGAATGTGCCAAGTTAAAAGAGAATGAAGTTGGGACACTAATAATCTAGATATTAGTAAAAACTAAGGACTATTGATATTTGAATCTGATGAAATGCCAAACATCCTTAAAACAAAATCTCCAAAAGAAGAATTTTGAAGAGAATTTTTCTATTAGTGAAAGGACAAATTTTAAGGATTTTATCATCACATTCACAGGCAAGGGTAAAATTGAGCCACATCCCACTTATTATGAGTTATTAACAGATTATTCTTAAGCAACACAATGAAATGAGTATGGATTAGGGAATCAATAGAGCCCTACCCTAGCCAATTATCTTGCCAAATGAAAGAGGAACTAGAATTGACACCCCATGAAATTAAGTTCTTAGCATTCCATTTGATACTACAAAGTCTTCTCCACACTAGGGAATCCCCATATTTGAATGCACAAATGAGGGGATGTTTGCCCTGACATTATTTAGCATGCATAAATTTTGACCATTAACTATGTTTATTTCTAAAATTCCACCAAATTTTATAGGAAAAATAGTTAATATAATCCTCTAATGTTTTGCAACCCAAGCCACCTTCATTATTAGGACCACAATAGTTGTGCCAAATAGCCCAATGTAATCTTTTGATAGAAGAGTTAGATTCCCAAAAACATTTATTAAAAAGTATATTGATCCTTTTAATAATATAATGGGTAGGAACAATAGTAGATCAGAGATATAGAGGTAGAGAGAAAAGGGTACTTTTGATCAGGATAAGTCTAGCACCAAAGGAAAGTAAATTAAACTCCTACGAGAATGTTTTTCTATTTATTCTCTGAATAACTTCATCAAATAAAGAAGATCTTTTTGTTCCTCTATATAAGGGAGTCCCCAGATACTTGATAGGGAGAATTTGATGAAAAACCTGTAATATTCTTGATAACATTGATCTTAGATAAGGAAATAGAAGAGTTAGTAATAAAATAACTTTTATCAGGATTAATATTTAAGCCACTCTCCCTACCAAAAAGAGTTAAGAACTTACACAATTTTTTAATATAAAGAATAGAGGCATTGTAAAATATAATGAAATCATTAACAAAACTAAGTTGAGAAATGGGAAAGCCACTAATGTTTATGTAGGACATGTTAAGAATTCTACTAAATATTTGCTCACTACATCTAGAAAGATAACAAGGAAAAGGGTAGAGAGGATCCCCTTGCTCTCCATGAGAAGAAGAGAAGAAACCATGCACTTCACCATTGAGAAGTAAAGAAAACCAAGAATTCTCAATCCCATTCTTAATTAAAGCAATAAATTGATTTGAGAATCCAAACAAAGCAAAAATTTTATATAGGACAACCAATATTGTCATAAGCATTGGAAATGTCAAGCTTAAAAAGAAGGTTTCCACCGCAAACTTTGGCATTTAAATCATGGATCATCTCTAAGGCTAAAAGAACATTATCGAAATGGATCTCTTTAACAAAACTGGTTTGATTGGGGGAGATAATTTTAGGAAGAAACATACTCAACCTTTTAGCCAAAATCTTAGAAATAATTTTATTAAAAAGAGAGCAAAGGCTAATCGGCCTAAAATCACTCCAAACATCAGGATTGTCTTTTTTGGGAATTAAAATAATGGAGGTACTAGCAAAATATTTGGGAAGGGTGCTAACCTTAAAAAAATCAAGAACATATTTAATCAAATCCTCTTTGATGTTAATCCAACATTTATGGAAAAAGGGTATAACCATAAGGACCACAAAAGTCTTTATTCATACTCAAGAATTTCACTCTGGTAAGGAAGAAAGAATATTGTTATCATCATTAGAAATAAGATTAGGAAAAAAACTAGGCTATGAAATATCATCATAAGCAACATTTTTATTTAGAAATTATTTATAAAAAGAAATAGTAGAATCAGTAAGCTCTTTTCTATCCAAACACCAAACTCCACCATTAATTTAAATTTTGTGAATGTGAATAAAAGCCTTTTTCTTTTTAACCATGGCATGAAAATATTTAGTATTACGATCACCATCAGAGGTCCATTTCATAGATGCTTTTTGTAGCCAATAAGTCTCCTCCATGTCTTGAAAACATGTTAACCTATTTTTAGCTTGAACCAACAGATGAATTTTAGAAGGATCATTAACAATAGCATCTTCCAAAACTATAACCTCATTCTCCATTTCTTTAATCTTAACAAAAAGGTTTTTGAAATAATGTTTATTCTACCAATTAAGTTATTCCTTAAGTCTTTTTAATTTGAACCACAATCTCATCATCCCAAAAATAGAATCATTCGGATGGAGAGGTTTACCCTAGTTATTAGCAACAATATCTAAAAATATATCATCCATGAGCCACATATTTAAGAAGAAAAAAGGGATAGGGGAGGAGGATTTACTAGCAATAAAAATCAAAGTGATAAGCAAGGGAGAATGGTCTAAAAAGGCTCTGCCTAAGTGCTCCATAGAAGTACTAGAGAGAAGATTAATCCACAAATGATTAAAAAGAACCCGATCAAGAAAATAAACAAAATAAAAATAAAAAATAAAAAAAACCCTAACCCTAAACCCTAAACTCTAAACCCTAATCTTACAACCCTAAGCACTAAACCCTAAACCTTAAAACAGTTAACCCTAAAACCTACAACCCTAAACCCAAAACCCTAAACCCTAAAACCTATAACCCTAAAACCTAAAACCTAAACCCCAAACCTTAAATAGTAAACCCTAAACCCTAAAAACTTAAAAAGCAAAACCTAAACTAAATAAAACTTAAAAATAAAATAAATAAGAAAACTTAAACCTAAATAAAATAAGAAATAAATAAAATAAAATAAATCCTAAACTAAAACCTAAACATAAACTTAACCCTAAACCTAAGCCTAAACCTAAAAATAAAATAAAATAAAATATAAAAACTAAACTAAAAAAAATAAAAACCTAAATGAAACTAAAAAATAAAAAAAACCTAAATATAATAAACCTAATTATAATAAAAACTAAACATAAAATAATAATAAAATAAAATAAAAAATAAATAAAAATATAAACTTAGAAATGAACCTAAAAAGTAAACTAAATAAACTTAAACCTAATAGTTTACTTAATTTTAAAGAAAACCCAAACCCTAAATCGTAAACCCAAAATCCTAAACCTTAAACCTACAACTCTAAAACCCTAAACCCTAAACCCTAAAATCCAAAAACCTAAACCAAAAATAAATAAAACCTAAAAATAAAATATACCAAAAACTTAAATTGAAATAAAAAAATAAAAAAATAAAAATAAATAAAAACCTAAACCTAAACCTAAAAATATAATAAAATAAAATATAAAAGTAAACTAAAATAAAATAAATAAAAATCTAAATTAAACTAAAAAAATAAAATAAAGCTAAGAATAAAAAACATAAATAAAATAAAAACTAAATGTAACATAAAAATAAAATAAACCTAAAATGAAATAAAATAAAAATAAAAAAATGCACCTAAAAATAAAACCTAAATAAATAGAAAATAAAACCCAAACCCTAAACTAAAAATAAAAATACTTAACCTAAAATAAAAATAAAATAAACCTAAACCTAAACTAAAATAAGCTAAACTAAAATAAATAAAACCTAAACCTAAACCTAAATCCTTAACTAAATAAAATAAAATAAAAATAAAACTAAACAAAAAAAAAAAAATAAACCTAAACCTAAACCTAAAAAATAAAATAAAATAAAAAACCTAAACTTAAATAAATAAACACAACTAAATAAAAATAAAAAATAAACCTAAATAAAAATATAATAAAATAAACTAAAATAAATAAAAAATAAACTAAATAAACCTAAATCTATAGATTTACTTAATTTAAAAAAAACTAAACCCTAAACCCTAAACCCTAAATGCTAAACCGTAAAAAACACTAAACCGTAAACCCTAGACCCTAAACCCTAAACCATAAATCCAAACCCTAACCCTAAACCCTAAAAGCATAAACCCTAAGACCCTAAACCCCAAACCATAAACCCTAAACCCTAAACATACATCTTTAAAATACAATAAACCTAAACCTAAACTAAATAAAACTTAGAAATAAATTAAATAAAAAGCCTAAACCAAAATAAAACAAAATAAAAATCTATACTAAAACCTAAACTTAAACCTAAACTTAAACCTAAAAAAAATAAACTAACAAATAAAAACTAAACTAGAAAAATATAAATAAAAACTAAAACTAAACTAAAAAATAAAAAACCTAAATAAAATAAAAACAAAAAGTTAAATAAAAATAAAATAAACCTAAAATAAAGTAAATAAAAACTAAATAAAAACTTAAACCTAAAGAATAAACCTAAAAAATAAAACTTAATAATAAATAAATAATAAAACCTAAACCCTAATAAAAAACATCATAAACCTAAAATAAAAATAAAATAAACCTAAACCTATACCTAAAATAAACTAACCCTAAACCCTAAACAAAATAAAATAACTAAATATAAACATATACCTAAACTAAAAAATAAAACCTAAAAGTAAACTTAAAATAAAAACCTAAAACCTAAACTTAAAAAAAATAAAGTAAAAACTTAAACCTAAACCTAAACCTAAACCTTAAAAATAAATTAAAATAAAAAATATAAACTAAAATAAATAAACCTAAAATAAACAAACTAAACAACAATAACAATAACAACAACAACACCAACAACAAGCAATTATCTCACTAAGTGGGGTCAGCTACATGAATCCTTCATCTCCATTGTGTCTTATTATGTGTTAGATTTTCATTCAATTCAAGTATGCTAAGGTCATTTTTTATACATCTTAACCATGTATTTTTTGGCCTACCTCCACCTTTCTTAACATAAGGCAATTCTAATGCATCTACTCTTCTAACCGGGTCATTTGACGGTGACGCTTTATGTGGCCAAACCATCTAAGGTGACTCTCTCTAATTTTTTTTTCCACTAAAGCTACTCCAACTTTTTCCTGAACATACACATTTCTCATTTTATCTCTAAGAGTAAAGCCACTAATCCACCTAAGCATCCTCATCTCTGCAACACTTAACTTAGTCTCATGCTTCTATTTTATTGGCAAACATTCTACACAATAAATCATTATAGGTCTTACCACCGTCTTATAAAATTTTTCTTGAGGTTTAACCAGTACTTTTCTATCACTCAACAAGCTAGATGCATTCTCCACTTCAACCATCCAACTTAAATTCTACTAATAACATCTCCATCTATATAACCATCACATTAAATAATAGAGCCTAAATATCTAAATCGCTAACTCTTTTTAATGACTTGGTCACCTAATGTCACAACACTATCTCTATAACTTCTACAACAAAAATTACAATCCATAAATAAATTAAACTAAATAAAAATAAAAATAAACCTAAATAAAAATAAAAAATAAACTAAACTAAAATAAATAAAAAATAAACTAAATGAACCTAAGCATACAAGTCTACTAAATTTAAAAAAAAACTAAAAAAAAACCTAACCCTAAACCCTAAACTTACAACCCTAAGCTCTAAACCCTAAACCTTAAAACCCTACAACCCAAAACCCGAAACCCTAAAACCTATAACCCTAAACCCTAAAACCTAAACCCCAAACCTTAAATAGTAAACCCTAAACCCTAAAAACCTAAAAAGAAAAACCTAAACAAAATAAAACCTAAAAAAAATAAATAAGAAAACTTAAACCTAAAAATAAAATAAAATAAAATCCTAAACTAAAAAACTAAACATAAACTTAACCCTAAACCTAAACTTAAACCTAAAAAATAAAATAAAATATAAAAACTAAACTAAAAAAATAAAAACCTAAATGACACTAAAAAATAAAAAAATGTAAATATAATAAACCTAATTATAATAAAAACTAAACATAAAATAAAAATAAAATAAAATAAAAACTAAATAAAAACATAAACTTAGAAATAAACCTAAAAAGTAAAATAAAAAACTTAAACCTAATAGTTTACTTAATTTAAAAAAAACCCAAACCCTAAACCGTAAACCCAAAATCCTAAACTCAACCTACAACTCCAAAAACCTAAACCAAAAGAAAATAAAACCTAAAAATAAAATTAAAAAAAATCCTAAACTAAAATAAAAATAATAAAAATAAATAAAAACCTAAACTAAAACCTAAACCTAAAAATAAAATAAAATAAAATAATAAAAGTAAACTAAAATAAAATAAATAAAAAGCTAAACTAAAATAAAAACTAAAATAAAGCTAAGATTAAAAAACATAAATAAAATAAAAACTAAAAGTAAAATAAAAATAAAATAAACCTAGAATAAAATAAAAAAACAAAACTAAACTTAAAAAATTAACCTAAAAATAAAACCTAAATAAATAGAAAATAAAACCCAAACCCTAAACTAAGAATACTTAACCTAAAATAAAATAAAAATAAACCTAAACCTAAACTAAAATAAGCTAAACTAAAATAAATATAACCTAAACCTAAACCCTAAACTAAATAAAATAAAATAAACTAAAAATAAACTTAAACCTAAACTAAAAAATAAAACTTAAAATAGAAACCTAAAACCTAAACTTAAAAAAATAAAATAAAAACCTAAAAATAAAAAAATAAAATTGAAACCTAAAAAATAAAACAAAATCCAAACTAAACTAAAAAATAAACATAAACCTAAACCTAAACCTAAAAAATGAACTAAAATGGAAAACTTAAACTAAAATGGAAAACCTAAAATAAATAAACTAAACTAAATAAAAATGAAAAATAAAACTAAAAAAAATAAAATGTGAAATAAACTAAATTAAACTAAACCTACTGGTTTACTAAATTTTTTTTTAAAAAAAGCCCCTAAACTCTAAACCCTAAACCCTAAAAGAAACCATAGACCCTAAAACTTAAACCGATAACTTTAATCCTACAACCCAAAACCCTATACCCTAAAAACCTAAAACCTAAACCAAAATTAAATAAAACTTAAAAGATTAAGTAAATAAACAAACCTGAGCATAAATAAAATAAAAAAATATAATAAAATAAATAAACCTAAACTAAAACCTAAACCTAAACATAAAAATAAATCAAAATAAAATAAGAAAAATAAACTAAAATAAAATAAATAAAACCCTAATCTAAACTAAAAAATTAAATTAAACAAAGAATAAAAAACCTAAAAAATTTAAAACTAAATAAAAACCTAAACCCAAAAAATGAACCAAAAAAAATAAAACTTAACAACAAATAAAAAACAAAACACAAACTCTATACTAAAAATAAAAACTTAACCTCAAATAAAAATAAAATAAACAAAATAAACCAAAACCTAAACCTAAACTAAAATAAACTAAACCAAAATAAATAAAACCTAAACCTAAACATAAAGTAAACTAAAGCTAAACCATTAACTAAATAAATTAAAATAAACTAAAAATAAACCTAAACCTAAACTAAAAAATAAAACCTAAAACAAACCTAAAACCTAAATGTTAAACCCTCAACCCTAAAAAGCTAAAAACCTAATCCTACGAGTTTACATAATTTAAAAAATTAAAAATTAAAAATTAAAAACAAATCGAAAAACCCTAAACCCTAAACCTACAACCCTAAACCCTAAACCCTAAACCCTAAACCCTAAAACCCTTAAACCCTAAACCCTATATCCTAAACCCTAACCCTATAACCCTAAACCCTGAGCCCTAAACCCTAAATCCTAAACCCTAAACACAAAAACCTACAACCCAAAACCCTAAACCCTAAAACCTACACCCTAAACCCTAAATACTCAACCCTAAACTCTAAACCCTAAATCCCAAACCCTAAACTAACACTAAACCCCAAACCCTAAAATATAAACTAGCCCTAAACCTTTAACTAACCCTAAACCCTAAGAATGGGTAGAACCTAGACAGCAGGAACATCACCGACAACTTGGCTCAGTCTAGATCTAATGGTGGACGTGAAGGCAGAGGCAGCACTTATCACAATGGTGGTGGGGGATCTGTAGGTGTTGGTAGATATGGAGGTGGTGGTTGGAGCAATGGTGGTTATGGAGGTGCTAGAAGCGATGGAGGCTATAGCCATGGAGGTGGCAGACGGAGAGATCAGAGATATCATGGAGAATCCCGCTACTCGAGAGGTGGTTATGGTTCTGATGGGAACTGGAGAAATTGAAGAACGACCGATCCAATCTGATACTTATGGAACTGTGTCTTTACAGTAGAGATGGTTCTACTTATGTAAGGATTTTGATTTGCTCTATGGGTGCTCATTTTTTATCTATGTCAATGCGTTTGTCTTAGAAAACTTGGGGTGCTACTTGGTTGATGAAATCAAAAAGTAGAAATATTTAATTTGAATTTGTTCTTTGTTAAAAAAAATCCTTAAACCCTAAACTAAAACTTAAACACCAAACCTTAAACCTTAAACCCTCAAACCCAAACTTAAACCCTAAAGTAATCCTAAACCCTAAACTCTAAGCCCTAAAAAGCTGAAAACCTAAACCTAAACTAAAAAAAAAACCTAAAAAAAAATAAATCAAAAAACTAAAAAAAAAAAATAAAATAAAATAAAAATAAAATAAAAACATAAACAAAAATTGAAACTTAAACCTAAACCTAAAAAAGAAAATAAAAAAAAATAAAAATTAATTAAAATAAAATAAATAAATACCTAAACTAAACAAAATAAATAAATAAACTAAATAAAAGAAAAACTAAACTTAACATAAAAAATAAACCTAAAATAAAATAAGATAATAACTAAATAAGCACTTAAACCTAAAATAAACTTAAAAATAAAACATAAAAATAAATAAAAAATAAAACCTAAATCCTAAACTAAAAAAAAAACCTAAACATAAAATAAAAATAAAATAAACAAAATAAAATAAACATAAACCTAAACTAAAATCAACTAAGCTAAAATAAATAAAACCTTAACCTAAACCTAAAATAAAGTAAACCTAAACCTTAAATTAAACTAAATAAAATAAAATAAACAAAAAACAAACCTGAAACTAAACTATAAAATAAAACCAAAAAATAAACTTAAATTAAAAACATAAAACCTAATCCTAAAAAATAAAATATAAACCTAAACCTAAACCTAAACGTAAAAGTAAAAAAATAAAACCTAAGCCTAAAATAGAAAATAAAAATAAAACTTAACTAAAAAATAAACCTAAACCTAAAAAATAAACTAAAATATATAACCTAAACAAAAATAAATAAACTAAACTAAATAAAAATAAAAAATAAAATAAACTCAAATAAATAAAAAATAAGTTAAATAAACCTAAACCTACTAGTTTACTTAATTTAAAAAAAAAAACTAAACCTAAAATCCTAAACCCTAAACCATAAACCCTAAACCCTAAACCCTAAACCCTAAAACTCTAAACCCTAACCTTAAATCATATTATATTACCATATATTATAGTATAATGTAGCATCATATATTTGAGCATGTATTGATGTGTTTTTAGATGTTATAAGATGTTTTGAAATGTTTATGGTATTGTGCCCTATAGTCTATATTAATATAAATCATAAAAAAATTGATTTAATAAGTTAGATAATGAAATTTGTTAAATTTGAAGTGGGAATTAGGTTGTTGTTCCAAAGCTATGCTATTCCACATATAGTGTAAAAAGTAAGATTTTATGTTCAAAATATATATTATATGTTGCATCATAGTATAACATCATATATCATAATATATTGTTCGACGCATTTTAAATTCTGTTAGTATTTTATAATCATGCAGTCAAGCCTACACTATCATAATTTAAAAAATGTTGATTTAGACTTTAAAATGGTGGAATTTGGCCAAATTCATAATAAGCAGAGCATGGAATCATAATATATTGTTTCAATTTAAAATATGTAAGTGATATGACTAAAATATATAGTTTTTTATTATTTAGACTAATTTAATGATTTTTTATCTTAAGCAATCCCTTGTGATGTGATATGCAATATAATATAACATAATATGTTATAGTGTATTATAATATAAGATGTCATAACATAGTGCAGCATCATGCATTATAGCATACTATTGTGTATTACTACTTGTGTTTAGCATATTTTAGTTTGTTATAGTATGATGTAGTAGAGTTTGTATTGGTACAATTTATAAAAATACTGATTTATAGGCTGAGATGATGGGATTTGGCCAAATTTGAGGTAAGCTTTAGGGAACATCATTGGGGTGTGCTATGGTGTGTCATTTAATCAAAAGAATGAAATTTTGCATCCAAAATAAATGTTCAATTTTCAACTAGATTTTATAATTTTTTTGCTTAAAGTGATTCATTTTAAGGTGTAATGTAAGATAATATATTATATGAAAGCATATTAATATATAATGTACATAATAATATTAATTCACATATATATAGGAATGTGGTGGTACGCTACTAAATGTTATTGTACATTTTAGTATGTTTTACTTTTGTTATAATACATTAGGTCAAAACACACAAAAAAGTTAATTTAAAAGTGGAGATGGAAGAATTTGGCCAAATTCATGGCACACACTAAGAAGCAACACCAAAATTATGCTATTTTGTACTATTTATAATAAAAAATAACAATTTTACACCTAAAATGAACATTAATCATATTTTAAAAAAATTATTATTTGTTAATTTTAAGTGATTCTAATGATGTGTAATGTTAGATGATATATTATATTATAGAAAATTATAATATAACATCACATATTATAATATAATGTAGTGTGTTAATTCACACTATAATATCTATAGCATGATACTATATAGTTAGTTTGAGCTTGCACCATCACAAATCATAAAATGTTGATTACAATGTTAAGATGATGTAATTTAATACATTTTATTTTTGAAGTATTAAAGGTGTGCATAAGAAAAAAAAAGATTTGATGATAATTTCATGTCAAGAACATGGAGGGAGATCCACTAAGGGATCACACATGCATTGAACACGACATGTGAGTGGTCTATGTCGAGGACATAGATGAAGAAAATTTGCTGAGGATAAGGTTTGAATTTGATTTGATTATATGATTTATGGAATGAAGATCCACTGGGAATAACAATCTATAATCCTCCAGGGATTAAGATCGAATTAACTTTAATTTTATTTATTTTAATTGATGTGGATGCATATCTGCTAGAGATATGGCTGAGTCTATTGGGGATTGGGATTTGAGTTTGATTTCATAGATTTGTTTGGGGATGTATCCACTGGGGATAAGAGTTTGGTTGGATTTCTTTGATTTAGACTCTACTAGGGGAGTTAGTTTAATTTGGCTCCACTAGGGAGGTTGATTTTGAATTTGATTTATTTTCTTGACTTGTTTATATATGATTTGGGCCTCCACTTAAGAGAAGGGTGTGATTTAACTCCACTAAGGAAAGTTAGATTGGGTTTAATTTAATTTGAGTTAGTGTTTGGATCATGTCGGTGTATGATGGACCAACTAAGAAGGGCTATATCCACCTTGACCTACCTCAAGTTTACAAATCCAACGGGATAGTCTGCCGATTGTAGAGCTAGCCAACTAAAGAGGTTGCCTTTCGGTGTGTAATGACTGTGCTAAGAAGAAGGCGTAGCAAACTTACATATTCTAAAGTGATGAACAACCACTAGGGTGACCTGTTGGATGCACAACAAATTGAACTTGACCTAGGGCTACTACTGAGTGAATGTCGTTGGTGACTTATGTCAACTCAAAAGTAGTCTAGATTAATTTTATCTTAATTTCATGTAATTTGATGTGGTTTGTTTGGTTTAGTTTGATTTCAAATTGTGGGCATATCTGTTGGAGATGTGAGCTCAGTCAAATTTGATAGATTTAATTTATGGACCATGTCGGTGTGCGGCTAAGAAGAGGCTATATCGGACTTCTCCTATCTAAGATTTACATATCCAAAGGAATAGTCTACTGGCTATGGGGTAAAGCTAGCCAACCTAAGGGGTTGCCTTTTGGTGTGCAACGGTTGTCCTAGGAAAGAGGTATAGTAGACTTACATCTTCTAAAGTAGAGAATAACCATTGGAGTGACATGTTGGTAGCACAACAAATTGAACCCAACTTAGGGGCAACTACTGAGTGAATGTCGCTGGAGACTTATATCAACTCAAGTGTAGTCAGATGATTCCTATAGGGAGTTCTGCTGACACTGCCCTAAAGATAGGATACCTGCTTGGGAAAAGGTATCCCTAGGGGTGTCCTCCTAATTCTCAAGTGAATATATATTTTGTTTATATGTTTGTGTGGACCCTGTTGGTGTGTGAGGGACCACACTGAGAAGGGGCAATGTTAGCCTTGACCTATCTTAGATTTACTAGACCAAGGGAGAATTTGCATATCCACAGGATGAATTGTCCAACCACAGGGGTGGTTACTAGGAAAGGGGAACTATTCAATTCACTAACAACCTGGGTAGTGTCTAAATGGGATCGCAAGGATGTGATCCAAATATAGTGCCTATAGGGGAGGTATTGCTAGGGGTGTTATTTTGAGCCCTGGAAAAGAAATCTTATAGGTGTACGTTGGCCAACTCAAGAAGAAAGCATAGCAGACTTACATCTGTCATGAGTGGTGTATCATAAGGTGTGAGAACCAACCAACCTAAGGTGTATCTGTCAGAATGAGTGGTGTATCCACCAACATAGTGAGAACCAACCAACCTAAGGTGCTCGTCGGTGTGCAATGATCAATTTGGAAAGAAAGCATGTAGGCTTACAACTTTCCAAGTAGAACTGATCATCGCGATAATCAATCGTTGTCGGGATAGATGTTATCTGACCTAGAGCAACTATTAAGCGGGGTGACCCGATGAAGGACTAGACCTAGATTTGAAGTAGTCATGAGGAAAGGAGTCACTAGGAAACTTATCCTAAACCTCAAATATGCTCGACCTAGTTAATTCATGAAGGCTAATTCAAGATGAAAGCATAGCAGACTCACATCCTCTAAAATGAAGCCAACATGAGGTAGCTTATCAACCACGTAATAAGGCCTACCAAACTAACAAGGCACTTGTTAGTGTGCAGTGGATAACCAAGGAATGAAAGTGTAGTAGAATTACATCCTCCAAAGCAAGTAGTCCACTGGGGTGACACACTACTAGGGTAGCACATCAGCCTAACCTAGAGAATTTACTGAGTGAATGCCATTGGGGCTTTACCTTAACTAAGAGTAGCCTGATACAAAAGATATGTGTTTATTTTATATGTTTGTATATAGTTTATGTTTGTGTTGTGTTGATGAAGGGTAGGATGTCGCTTTCCTTATAACCCTAAACTCATCGTGGTGGATTCACAAACAAGAATACTTTTAACATGAAAGAGATTGAATTCAAAATGGAATTTTCATTGATGATAATCATTTTGAAACATGATTTATACTATTTCCTTAAGTAGAGCCCATTGATTGGAAGATTTGGGTGCTCTCACTTATAATTAATAAGCTGATAAGATCCTCCTTGGTATGCTTCTCTATGGCAAAAGGGTCTTCCCAAGTGGGTTCAAACTTGCCTCCCATCTTATGATGTAACAATCGGTCTCCTTAGAACCAAAATAAGCTATCATACTTGAAAAGCTCTAGGACGAGCCAACTTGTTGTGAGGTAGAATCATTTTAGCTTTCTACAACTTGATGTTTTCGCATGCTACCAGGCATTTCTCCTTCAATCCTTCGAGCTCTTCTAACCGCAACTTGGCATTCTACTTTATTGTGATCTGGCTACCCACAGCTATCCTTAGTGTTGGGAGTTTGACTTCTAATGGTAGAATGGCTCTAGACCCATACACAAAAGAGAAAGGAGTAGAGTGAGTTGGAGTTCTATATGTGGTGTGATACGCCCGTAAGACTTCTACTAACTGATCATGCCACTATCGCTTGTTGATGTCGAGTGTCTTCTTTAGTATTTGTATGATAATTTTGTTGAAGGCTTCTGCTAAGCCGTTTACCCTCAAGTAGTTGATGATAGAATATCTCCAAAATATGTTGTGTCTGGGCAAAGTTGTTGATCTCGGTGCTCTTAAATGCAATACCAATATCAATTATAATTCATTGAGGCACTCCAAACCTATATATGATAAGGTTCCTAAACAATTATAACACATTCTTAACTGTGACCTATCTAAATCGCTAATGCACATTTGGAAAAGTAGTCAGTAGGAGCTAAGATGAACTGATGACCCTTGGAAGAATTAGGATCAGTCGGACCTACTATGTTGGTACCCCAACACTTGAATGGCCATGAGGCCAATGTAGGATGTAGAATGTTGGGTGGTTGGTGTAGGACTACACCGTATATTTAACATTAGTTGCATCGCCTAGCTGTATCCATGTAATCTTTAATCATCGATGACCTATAGTATCCTAGTCTCTTGATCTTGCCTTTCATCTTTGGATTAGATTGGTTGGCTCCACATAATTTTGAGTGTACCTTGGTCATGATCTTATATTCTTCATGCGTGTCTAAACAAATAGATAATCGAAAGACCGCCGGTACAAGACACCATCCACAAGTGCTAAGGAAAATGCTCTCTACTTAATCTGATGGGCTTGACATTTCTTGAGGTAGTTTTTCATTATTTAGGTAATCCATGAATGGTTGCTTCAAATCTAACTCCTCGTCCTTCTTAGAAATGTCCACCTCCCTTTCAAGAGAGTACTTTTTGATGAGTTCAATATCAATAAGGGATAAGACTTGTCTATTTTGGACTTTTATTGATATGGTCTCATCCTCCAGATATGCCAACTCTTTGGCAAGCATGGCTAAAGCATATGATATGACGTTCTCTCTTCGAGGAATCTTATAAATGGTAACCTCTGGGATTTGGACCAATAAATCCATGGTGTACTTGTGGTAGTGATGGATCTTGGGCTTTGTAGCCTTATAGGACCCAAGGATTTGGTTGATAACTAGCTAAGAATCCAAGAAGATGTTGATGTTCGGATGCTTAAAGTAATGGCTAACTCTACACTAAAAATTAGAGCCCCATATTCAACTTCATTGTTGGTGCAAGGATTGGATAGATGATATGAGAATCTCATCACATCATGGTCTTAAATTAATAGAACTATTCCTACCCTTGACTTTCATGGAGTAGTAGATTATGGTATTCTCCTCTTTAAGAGGAAGTCGCACCATCAAAGTACATCTCCCAGTGGGGAATGCTAGTATCCCCTAAGTTCATGGTTTATTCATCGGGGAGACCATCATTAAGAAGAAAGTCAGTAGGAAGTGAGTGTGCTGCTAATAAATCTACTAATGCTTGTCTTTCATTGCACAAAGGGGTACGAAGGTAATGTCAAACTACGAGAGGCTCATGGACCATCATGCCAACCATCCGGATAGCATCGATCATGTCTTCAGATACTGTAGTGGATTCATCCTAGAGATTAAGTTCACCATATGAGGAAGCATGTAGTACTATAGCTTTTATGATGGAATGATTAAAGCTAGGCAATGCCTCTCATTGAGTGGATAATTAGCCTTAACAGAATTTTTAAGGCTGATGAATGAGTTCATCAAGGATTTGAGTCATAGCCCGCTGGTATGTAGCACCAGAATTTTTAAGGGTGAAAGGCATGACCTTATAGCAATATATTTTGATCGGGGTTCTAAAAATAGTATTTCTTTCATCTTTAAGGGTCATCTTTATTTGGTTATATAGATGATCCATCCATAAAATAGAAGACTGCATGAGCTGAAGCAATATCCACCATCAGCTCCGAGATTCGTAGTGGAAATTCATCTTTTGGACATGCCTTATTTAAATCCCTAAAATCAATGCATATGTGAATTTGGCCATTCTTTTTCTTAACATGGATGACACTAACTAATCAGGTAGGGTATTTGTCTTCTTAGATGAAGCCAACATCGATCAATTTTTTTTACTTCATAAATGACTTTCATATCTACTCACCCCTAGGAGCTTGCTTGATAGGGTTAGCGGAGGCTCTTATTATTAGGGTCCACTACATTAGAGCCAATCTAGGCATCTCTTCATAACTGCAAAGCCTTTAAACTTAGTCAATAGCCTAACTAAGTCATTGGTTTCAATTTCATTCAACAAAGAACTATGTATCTCAGGCATGGATCTTCTTCAATTCTTAAGTTGTTTTCCTTGATCTCGTCAATGGTTTACATGATCTCTTCTTCAAACTCTAGCGGTGCATCTTCAACTTCAAAATTATATGAATCATCTAAAGTTTCTAAGCACAGATCCTTATATAAGTTAATGTGATTTGAAAAGAACCAATCAAATTCCAAATGATTAGTGAGGACTAAGCAGTAATCGTCATCATTGACTTGATGCACTATACCAAATCCTAGTCCTGGTCTTGATTGAGAGCTTTTGCATTTGTTCTTCCATATTCTTTCAAAGTAGTCTGACTTGTGCTTTGACCAAGTATGTGGGATTAACCTTTCTTTACTAAATTATGAACACAAGGAAAGTACCAATCAAAAGGTAATTCTATTAAATTTTTATATGAATCATCCTCAAGTTCTACATAAACTTCTTGACTTGAGGATGATGCTCCCTAAAAGAATCTCTAAGTCTTCACCCCTATGGATGAATTAGGGGCTTCCTTAACTACCAAACCATCAGCTTTTTGAGAGGAAAGGGGTTAGAGCTAAGGTTCCCAACTATTTTGCATATAGAATTGGATACACTTATGCTTTGTTGTAGAGCTATCTGGCTCAAGTGTCACCTTCAAGGGAATCTACTGCTGAGAAGAGCTGGCTAGTGTGCTAACCATATAAGACTCATCCTATGAACTAGATTCTAAGTTTATATTTATAGCAGGTGAACTCCTTGTAGCTAGCACATATCTTCTATTAGGTGGCCAATAATGAGGTTTTCCTCTCCTGGGACAACCTCTAAACTGGCCTCTTCTTCTTCCTAGTGGAGGTCAGGTAATCCCATTTCTGACCTAACTTACCTATTTCTCCATCAAACTCAAATTAACTTTGCCCTAGGCCTCATTGAGCAAGAATGAATCATCTTTCAAGCTTCCCGAGCACCAACAGTGGGACTTCAATCAAAATCAAGCTCCAAATCGTCGGTTCTTTGCCATCTAAGTGAATGTCAAGGAATTATCTAATTGCTCAATTGTACTAGATGAAGATTTCAATAGTTCCTGCCTTGAGCTATGAGGTATGCTTTCAAAACCAATCTAAAAAATCAGGGACCTTTTGAAGAAAACTTCATCTTGTGTGATCTTGAATGTTGGATCCACTTTGCCGATGTCATGAAGGTGTGAGATCCTTTAGAGTTGATAATAAAGCTCAAATCAGTGAGCATGGCAAAACTCAATTCTCCTCACTCATGACAATTAGATTTCCTTATATCAAATCAAATCACTAATGTCGGAATGGGTTTAAAACAACAAATGATTATTTCTCTTCTCTTTCGTAAATTGAATCAAATCCAAAACTTAATTAATAAAAAAACTTTGGTTTGCTTTAAATAATCTTATTTGATTTTATTATCCTTAAGAACTAGTTTGGTTGAATGAATCACATCCTTATATTTGATTGTTCTCTTTCCAATCATGTTAAATTTGGTATGTCATTTGAATTCATGCATCCATGTTTTCAAAATCAAGTAAAATAAAATGGATTTCCTTTATGTAAGCTTGCATGTGTTGATTTAATTTAATATATGTGTGGCTATTATCACTATTAAATCTAAATGTATTTTTCAAAAGCTTATAAAAGAATAATAATATGTGTTATGATGTAAATACATAAGAAATGCATGTGCTTATAGCTTAAGTGTATGAATGTTGAGTTCTCTTTCCTCTATTCACGTGTTGATTTATATAAGATTGAATGGTAATGGGTACATAGTCTGGACATCCCGGGAACATGAGGCTTTAGCTAGCCTCAAAGTGGTCATTCGATTACCTCCTTGGTTTGTGACTCGGTTGATAAAATCAAAAGAAGAAATATTGAATCTAAATTTGTTCTCTCCTAAAAAAAACCAAAAATCCTAAACCATAAACTTAAACTTGAACCCTAAACCTAAACTCTAAACCATAAACCCTAAACCCTACACCCTAAACCCAAAAACCTACAACCCTAAACCCTAAAACCTACCCAAACCCTAAGCCCTAAAAACCCTACACCATAAAGCCTAAACACTAAACACTAAACACTAAATCCTAAACCCTAAACCCTAAAACCTAAAACCTAAACCCTAAACCATAAAACCATAAAAACATAAACCTAAACTAAATAAAACCTAATAATAAAATAAATATAAGAACCTAAACCTAAATAAAATAAGAAAATAAAATAAAATAAAAACCTAAACTAAAACCTAAACCTAAACCTAAAAATAAAGATAAAATAAAATAAAAACTAAAAACTGAACTCAAATAAAATAAATAAAAACCTAAACTAAACTAAAAAAAATGAAATAAACTAAAAAATAAAAAACCTAAATAAAATAAAACCTAATGAAAAATAAAAATAAAATAAACCTAAAATAAAATAAAATAAAAACTTAATAAAACCTAAATCTAAAAAATATACCTAAAAATAAAACCTAAAAATCAATAAAAAAATAAAACCTAAACCCTGAACTAAAAAAAAATACTCTAAACCTAAAATATAAAATAAATAAACCTAAACCTAAACGAAAATAAACTAATCAAAAATAATTAAACCTAAATCAAAACCTAAAACCTAAACTAAATAAATTAAAATAAACTAAAAATATACCTAAACCTAAACTAAAAATAATACCTAAAAATAAACCTCAAATAAAAACCTGAAACCTAAACCTAAAAAAATAAAATAAAAACCTAAATCTAAAACAAAAAAAAAACCTAAACTTAAAAAATAAAATAGAAATAAAAATAAACTAAAAAATAAACCTAAACCTAAACCTAAACCAAAAAAATAAACTAAAATAAAAAACATAAAATAAATAAACAAAACTAAATAAAAATTTAAAAAAACTAAAATTAATACAAAATAAACTAAATAAACCTAAACCTTCGAGTTTACTTAATTTTTTTAAAAAAACCCATGAAACCATAAACCCAATATCCTAAACCCTAAACCCTAAACCCTAAAACTAACCCTAAACCCTAAACCTAAACCTACAAACCTAAACCTACAACCCTAAACCCTAAACCCTAAACCTTAAACCCAAAAAAACCCTAGACCTTAAACCATAAACCTTAAACCTTAAACTAACCCTAAACCATAAACCGTAAACCCTAAACCCTAAAACCTCTGCCCTAAACCTAAACCCTAAACCTTAAACCCAAAAAAGAACCCTAAACCCTAAACACTAAAAGGCTAAAAATTTAAACCTAAACTAAATAAAACCTAAAAATAAAATAAATGATAAAACCTAATCCAAAATAAAATAAACAAATAAAATAAATCAAGAACATAAACTAAAACCTAAACCTAAACTTGAACATAAATCTAAACCTGAAAAAGAAAATAAAATAAAAACTAATCAATAGTAAAATTAATAAAAAGCTTGACCAAACTAAAAAATAAAAAACATAAATAAAATAAAAACTAAACCTAAAATAAAAATAAAATAAACCTAAAATAAAATAAAAAAAGTAAATAAAACACTAAATCTGAGAAGTAAACCTATAAATAAAACCTATAAATAAATAAATAATAAACCCTAAATCACAACCCTAAACACTATACCCTAAAAAACCCTAAACCCTAAACCCTAAAAGTATAAACCCTAAAACCCTAAACCCTAAACCCAATCCCTAAACCCTAAACCTTAAACCCCCAAACCCTAAACCTAAAATAAAAGTAACTAAATAAATTAGAAAATAAACATAAACACTAAAACCAAATAAACCTAAACCTAAATCTAAACCCTAAGAATAGGCAAAACCTTGACGGCTAGAATATTATGGTCAACTAGGCTCAGTAATATCATAACGCGAATCATTGAGGTGGGGATCTGAGGTGTTGGTGGAGAGGTGGTGGTCTAGAAGTGGTGTTATGCGGGAGTAATGGAGGTTAAAGTCATCTAAGGTATAAATCGTGGATATGATGGCGATCCCAAACTGAGAGGTCACGGTTCCGAAACGGATAAATTGAAGAATGGTGATCCGACCTATGGAACTGCCTATACAATAGACTCTATTTTTTATGGTTTTTGATTACTCTATGCATGCTAATTTTTTATCTATGTCATCACTTATGTCTTAGAAAATAAGGTGTGTTACTCTTAGTTGATCAAATTAAAAAGAAGAAATGTTGAATCTTAATTGGATCTCTATTACAAAAAAAATAAAAACCCTAAAACATTAACCCTAGACCTAAAGCCTAATCCCTATACCCTAAATGCTAAACCATGAAATCCCTAAACCCTAAACCCTGAAATCACTAAACCCTAAACCCTAAACCCTAAAACCCTAAACCTTAAACCCTAAACCCTAAAACCTAAACCTTAAACCCTAAAAGCTAAACCTAAACCCTAAACTAACCTAAACAACTAAGAAAATCCTAAACATACAACTAAACCCTAAAACTATAAACCTACTAAACCCTAAATTAACTTAAACTAAATCTCTAAACTACTAATGCTAATCCTAACATTAATCCTAAACCCTAAAACCTAAACCTAAAGTAAACCAAACTAACCTAAACCCTTGTAACACTAAACCTAATTCTAAACCCTAAAGTCTCTAAACCATAAAGCTTAAACACTAAACCCTAAACCCTAAACCTAAAACCTTAAACTCTAAACTCTAAACCTAACAAACCTAAACCCTAAACCCTAAACATAAACTTAATAAGACCTAAATATAAAATAAATAAATAAACCTAAACCTAAATAAATTAAAAAAAAATAAACACAAACCTAAACCTAAACCTAAAAATAAAATTAAAAAAAAATCAAAATAAACTGAGATAAATAAAAGAAAAAGCTAAGCTAAACTAAAAAGTAAAATAAACTTAAGAATAAAAAACCTTAATAAAATAAAAACTAAACTTAAAATAAAAATAAAATAAACCTAAAATAAAATATTGTAAAAACCTAAACCTAAAAAATAAACCTAAAAATAAATAAAAAAATAAATCTTAAAGCCTAAACTAAAAAAAACCTAAACCTAAAATATAAATAAAATTAAATAAACATAAACTTAAACTAACATGAACTAAACTAAATTAAATAAAACCTAAACCTAAACCTAAAATAAACTAAACCTAAACTTAAACCTAAACTAAATAAAATAAAATGAACTGAAAATAAACCTAAACCTAAACTAAAAAATAAAACCTAAAAATAAACCTTAAATAAAAACCTAAAACTAAACCGAGAAAAATATTATAAAAACTTAAGCCTAAACCTCAAAATAAAAAATATAACATAAGCTTAAAAAAATAAAATAAAACTAAAACTCAACTAAAACCTAAACCTAATAGTAAACTAAAATAAAAACCCTAAACTAAATAAAAATAAAAAAAACCTAAATAAAAATTAAAAATAAAATAAACTAAAATAAAAAAAACTAAATAAACTTAAACTTACGAGTTTAAATAATTTACAAAAAAAAAAGTCTAAACCCGAAATCAAAAACCCTAAACCATAAACCAAAAAACTAACCCTAAACCCTTAACCTAGAACCCTAAACACTAAACCCTAAAAAACCCTAATCCCTAAACCCTAATTGTAAACCCCAAACCCTAAAAGCATAAACCCTAAAACCCTAAAACCTAAACCTTAAACTCCAAACCTTAAACTTAAAATAAAAGTAACTAAATAAATTAAAAAATAAACATAAACCCTAAAACCTAATAAATCTAAACCTAAACCTAAACCCTAAGAATAGTAAAACCTTGACCCGGAACATTCCTAAACAGCCCTAGATATGGAGGAGGCGAAGGAAGATGCGGTTGTTATCGCTGTGGTGGTGGGGGATCTGGAGGTGCTGGTGGATATTGAGGTGGTGGTCTGAGAAGTGATGGTTTTAGAGGCGATATTAGTGATGGAGGTTACAGTCGTCATGGTGGCAGAGGTATAGATCAGGGATATGATGGTAGATCCCACTACCTGAAAGGTCAGGGTGGTTCTGATGGGAACTGGAGAAACTGAAGAATGGTTGATCTAATCTGGTGCTTATGGAACTTCTTCTATAGGGTAGAGACAGTTATAATTTTCTATGGTTTTTCATTTACTCTATGCATGCGGATTTTTGATTTATATCATCACTTTTGTCTTTGAAAACATGGTGTGTTACACTTGGTTGATCAAATTAAAAAGAAGAAATGTTTAATCTTAATTGGATCTCTATTATAAAGAAAAATAAAAACCCTAAAACATGAACCTAGACCTAAAACCTAAACCGTATACCCTAAATGCTAAACCACGAAATCCCTAAACCCTGAAATCCTTAAACCCTAAACCCTAAACCATAAAACCTAAACCTTAAACCCTAAACTCTAAAACCTATACCCTAAACCCTAAACTTAAACCTAAACTAAACCTAAATCTAAAATTAACTATAAACCTAAATCTAAATATAAACACTAAACTAAAATATAAAATATATAACCTAAACCCTTAACTAACCTTAAACCTAAACCTTAAATCCTAAACCCTAACCCTAACACTTCTTCAACTAATCCTAAGCCCTAAAACCTAAACTAAAGCTAAATTAAACCTTAAACTTAAAACTTTAAACCTAAAGCCTAAACCTGCTAACCCTAAACTAATCTAAACCTAAAAAACCCTAAACCATAAAGTTAAAACAAAACCTAAACCCTAAACCTAAACCTAACTTAAAATAAAACCTAAACTAAACTTTAAACTCTAAACTCTAAACCCTACAAACCTAAACCCTAAACCTAAACTAAATAAAACCTAAATATAAAATAAATAAATAAACCTAAACCTAAAAATAAAATAAAATAATAAAAAAAACTAAGATAAAAAAAAAAGAAAAAGCTATGCTAAACTAACAAGTAAAATAAACTTAAGAATAAAAAACCTTAATAAAATAAATACTAAACCTAAAAGAAAAATAAAATAAGCCTAAAATAAAATATCGTAAAAACCTAAACCTAAAAAATAAACATAAAACTAAAACCTAAAAATAAATCTTAAACCCTAAACTAAAAAAAAACCTAAACTTAAAATATAAATAAAATAAATAAAATTAAATAAACATAATCCTAAACTAAACTAAACTAAACCAAAATAAGTAAAACCTAAACCTAAACCTAAAATAAACTAAGCATAAACCTAAACCTAATCTAAATAAAAAAAATGACTAAAAATAAACCTAAACCTAAACTAAAAAATAAAACCTAAAACCTAAACCTAGAAAAATGTTATAAAAACCTAAATCTAAACCTCAAAATAAAAAATATAACATAAACCTAAAAAATAAAATAATACTAAAACTCAACTAAAAAATAAACTTAAACCTAAACCTAAACCCAATAGTAAACTAAAATAAAAAACCTAAACTAAATAAAAATAAAAATTACCCTAAATAAAAATTAAAAATAAAATAAACTAAATTAAAAAAGTAATTAAATAAACCTAAACTTACCAGTTTGCATATTTTCCAAAAAAAAAACCCTAAACCCAAAATTTGAAACCCTAAACCATAAACCCAAAAACTAACCCTAAACCATAAACCTACAAACCTAAACACTAAACCCTAAACCTTAATCCTAAACCCTAAACCCTAAAAGCATAAAACCTAATGCCCTAAACCCTAAACCCTAAACCTTAAACCCCAAACCCTAAACTTAAAACTAAAGTAACTAAATAAATTAAAAAATAAACATAAACCCTAAAACCTAATAAACCTAAACCTAAACCTAAACCCTAAGAATAAGCAAAACCTTGATGGCAAGAACATTTTGATCAATTAGGCTTAGTCTAGATATGGTTGAGGAGGCAAAGGCAAAGGCAGTTGTAATCGCTGTGGCAGTGGGGGATCTGGAGGTGCTGGTGGATATTGAGGTGGTGGTCAGAGAAGTAGAGGTTATGGAGGTGGGAGTAGCGATGGAGGTTACAATCATCATGGTGGAGAGGTACAGATCGAGGATATGATGGTGGATCCCACTACTCGAGAGGTCGGGGTGGTTTTGATGGGAACTAGAGAAACTGAAGAATGGTTGATCTGATCTGCTGCTTATGGAACTTCGTCTATACGGTAGAGAAAGTTCTAGTTTTCAAGGGTTTTTAATTTACTCTATGCATGCTGATTTTTGATCTATGTCATCACTTTTGTCTTAGAAAAACATGGTGTGTTACTTGGTTGATGAAATTAAAAAGAAGAAATGTTGAATCTTAATTGGATCTCTATTATAAAAAAAAAATAAAACCCTAAAACATGAACCCTAGACCTAATACCTAAACCCTATATCCTAAACGCTAAACCATGAAATCCCTAAACCCTAAACCCTAAACCTAAAATCCCTAAACCCCTAAACCCTAAACCCTAAAACCCTAAATCCTAGACCTTAAACCCTAAAACTTAAACCCTAAACCCTAAACCTTAAACCCTAAATCCTAAACCATAAACCCACAACTAATCCTAAACCCTAAACCCTAAAAAACTAAAAAGCTAAACCTAAACTAAATACAACCTAAAAATAAAATAAATAAAAAAACCTAAACCAAAAAAAATATAAAATAAAATAAAATAAAAACATAAACTAAAACCTAAACCTAAAAGAAAATAAAATAAAAATAAAACACTAAACTAAAATAAAATAAATAAAAACCTAAACTAAACTAAAAAAAACTTAATAAAATAAAAACTAAACTTAAAATAAAAATAAAGTAAATAAAAAATAAAATAAAATAAAAACTAAATAAAAACCTAAACCTAAAAATAAACACAAAAATAAATCCTAAAAATAAGTAAAAATTAAAACCTAAACCCTAAACTAAAAAAAACCAACCTTAAAATAAAAATAAAATAAACCTAAAGTAAATAAACTAAATTAAGTAAAAATAAAACATAAACCTAAATAAAAATAAAAAATAAAATAAACTCAAATAAATAAATAAATAACTAAATAAACTAAATAAACCTAAACTTATCCCTTTACTTAATTTTATAAAAAAAACCCTAAACCCTAAATCCTAAACACAAAACCATATACCCTAAACCTACAACCTTTCATTTGAGTTGGGATTATCATGCCATGGAGCCTAATATGATGACATATATTTGGCATGGGATCCCCTTACCCACTTTTTTCTTTGCTACTCTTTCCACTTCTGTGTATACAGCTTTGTCTATTCTTGCAGGTATTTTGGCTCAAAAGATCTTCATCAAATGGCTGCTATACAGGTTTGTTGGCTATGATGGTTGTGATGCTTTAACTCCATTTTGGCATGGTAGTAGCTCTTGTGATGTAACCCTTCTGCTGAAGTTTGGATGCTCATATTTGCATCTGCCCCAACTTGGTGTGACTGAGCCTGAGCCTCCTCTATCCCACTTCTTTATTATTACCATTTTCGATTTTGTCGCTCACTTATCATTTTCTCTGTACTACTTTAACCGCTCTAACTTCTTCTTCACTCTTGCTGATTTTCTTTTTCTCTACGGTTGCTCCATAGTGTCATGCATTCTCACTTCCTGTAGAACATTGCCCTCATCCTTCATTTGCTTACTTTTGTTAATCACTTTGTATCTTTTGCTTGCTTTACTCTTTTCTTTTGCTTCTGGATGTACTTAGATAGGGGATTTACTCCCTAGGCTTATTGTAGCTCTTTGAGCAGTAGTTCTGGAGTTTATCCCTTTTAAGGACCTTGTAACCCCTTTTTTGTGGCAATAAAATTTCCCCTATACGGGGTTTCCCAAAAAATAAAAAATTAAAAAAAAAACCCTAGACCTACAACCTTAAACCCTAAACCTACAACCCTAACACTAAACCATAAACCCTAAACCATAATACACTAAAGCCTAAACACTAAAACCTACAACCCTAAACCCTAAATGCCAAACCCTAAACTCTAAATAAACCCTAAACCCTAAACCCTAAACTAACCCTAAACCCTATGAATGAGCATAAACTTGATACCAAGAACATCACCATCAATAAGGCTCAATCTAGATCTGGCAGTGGAGGCTAAGGCGGAGGCAACCTCCGCTTCAAGAGAGTACTTTTTGATGAGTGCAATATTAATAAGACTTGTCTATTTTGGACCATTATTAATATTGACTCATCCTCCTTAGCAAGCATGGCTAGAGCATACACTATGATGTTCTCTCCTTGAAGAATTTTACAAATGGTAACCTCTGGGATTTGGGTCAATAACTCCATGGTGTACTTATGGTAGTGATGGATCTTGGGCTTTATAACTTTATAGGACTCAGTAATTTGGCTGATTACTAGCTCAGAATCCTCAAAGAAGTTGATGTTATGGATGCTTAAAGTAATAACTGACTCAAGACTAGCAATAAGAGCCTCATATTTGTCTTCATTGTTGGTGCAAGGATTGGATAGATGATATGAGAATCTTATAAGATTACAATCTAGAGTTAAGAGATCTATTCCTTCCTCTGCCTTTCCTAGAATAGTATATTATGGTTCTTCTCCTCTTTGAGAGGATGCCACACCATCAAAGTACATCTCCTAGCAGTGAATGCTTGTATCCCCTAAGTTCATGACTTTTTCATCAGGGAGATCATCACTAAGCAGATAGATAGCAGGAAGTGGGTGTGCTACTAAGAAATCTACTAACATTTGCCTTTCACCGCATGGAGAAGTATGAATGTAATGTCAAACTGTGAGAGGATCATGGACCGTCATGCCAACTATCTGGATAACATTGACTGTGTCATGAGATACTATGGATTGATCCTAGAGATTAAGTTCACCTTATGAGGAAGCATGTAGTGCTGTAGTTTTTGAAATGCAAAGATTAATGCTAGGCAATGCTTCTCAATGAGTGGATAATTAGCCTCAACAGAGATTAGATGATGGATGTGGTAGTAGAGTGCAATTTCCTTCCCTTCATCATTAGCTTGGGCCAACAAAGCACCAAGGGAGTCATCTAATATTGCAATGTAAAGTATGAGCAACTTGCCCAAGATAAGGGCTGCTAGAACCGAGGCATCATCAGGTAATTCTTGATGTCTTTGAAGGCATGCTTACACTTATCATCCCACTTTAACTTGGCATCCTATTTGACAAGTGGTGAAATTGGCTAACATCTTCTCGAAAGGTTGGATATAAAGCATCTTATATATGCTAATTGCCCATGAAATGATCTGAGTTGAGTTAAAATTTTAGGGGGTGGCATTTCTAATATTGCCTTAATCTTCTCATGATCGATTTCAATTCCATGGTGTTGGACAAGAAACCAAAGGAATTTCCCAAAAGCTACTCTGAATGCACACTTCAGGGGGTTTATTTTGAGGTTAAATTCTCTTAACTGCTCCAAAACTACTCTCAAGTCAAAGAGATGGTCTTCCTTTTATCTACTTTTGATTAAGAGATCATCGACATAACACTCAACCAGATGATGAATGAGTTCATCAAAGATTTGAGTCATAGCCCATTGGTATGTAGCACCGGCAATTTTAAGGCTGAAAGTCATGACCTTATAATAATAGATTTTGATCAAGGGTTCTAAAAGTAGTGTTTCTTTCATCTTCAGTGGACATCTTTACTTGGTTATATCAAGATGAGCCATCCATGAAAGAGAAAACTGTATGAGATGAGGCAATGTCCACCATCAGCTCCAGGATTGGTAGTGAAAATTCATTTTTTAGACATGCCTTATATAAATCAGTAAAATCAAAGAATATGTGAATTTGGCCATTCTTTTTCTTAATTGGGATGATGTTGGCTAACCATATAAAGTATCTTTCTTTCAAGATGAAGCCAGCATTGATCAGTTTCTTGACTTCATAAATGACCTATTATTCTATGTCAAATTGCATGCATCTAGAAGCTTGCTTGATAGGGTTAGCAGTAACCTCTTTTGTTAATTAATTGATTGCTATGTTAGGAGCCAATCCAAGCATATCTTCATAACTCCGTGCAAAGCAGTCCTTAAACTCAATCAATAGCATAACTAAGTCATTGATTTCAATTTCATTTAACAAAGAACTGATATATGTCATGCATGGATCTTCTTCAGTTCTTAAGTTGATTTCCTTGAGCTTGTCGATGGTTTACTTGATCTCTTCCTTAAAATCTAATGATGCATCTTTGACTTCAAAATCATCTGGATCATCTAAAGTTTCTAAGCACATCTCCTCATATCAGTTAATGTGATTGAAAAGAACCTATCAGATTCTAAATTATTGGTGATGACTAAGTAGTAATCATCATCATCGATTGGACCCACTGTACCGAATCCTAGTCCTGGTCTTGATGGAGAGCTTTTGCATCTGTTCTTCCATATTATTTTGGAGTAGTTTGACCTATGCTTTAACCAATTATGTGGGATTAACCCTTTCTTTTCTAAATTATGAACACAAGACAAGTACCAATTAAAAGATAATTCTATTAAATCTTTATATGAATCATCCTCAAGTTTTACATCAACTTCTTGACTTAAGGATGATGCTCCCAGAAAGAACCTCTATGTCTTCACACCTGTGGATGACTTAGGGGCTTCCTTAACTACCAAACCTTTAGGTTTTTGAGAGGAAAGTGGGGTTAGAGCTACGGTTCCCAACTGATGCCTAACTATTTCACATATAGACTTGGATACACTTATGCTTTTCTTTGGGTCCCGGACTTCATGGCTATCTAGCTCAAGTGTCTCCTCTAAGGGAATCTACTACTGAGAAGAGCTGGCTGGTGTGCTAACCATATAAGACTCATCCTATGAACTAGATTCAAAGTCTATATGAATAGGAGGTTTACTCCTGGTAGCAGGGATAGATCTTCTATTAGGTGGCTTTTAAAGAGGTTTTCACCCCTGGGATTGCCTCTGAACTAGCCTCTTCCTCTACCTGGTGGAGGTTAGGTCGTCCTATCCATATGTTCGAATGGAGTAACAAATTGTGGGTGTAATTTAATGCCAGGCTCAACTTCCTCCTCCAAGTATATTTCTGCTCCCTTTTATTTTCTTTTACATTTTCTCTTTTCTTTTCTTTTTCTTTTTCTCTTTCCATTTTTCTTTCAATTTTTTTCTTTTATTTTTAAACTTTGGCCAAGTTTACGACATTAGACTAGTTGATTTTGAGGGAGGAAGTAAGCCACATCCTTATATATGCCGACCTCGTGAACTGTAAATGGCTTGAGATCTCATTTACAGAGTAAATGATACCACCTCTCATGAACTTCATACACTTATGTAGACAGGATTGAACTATGTTATTCTCATGTATCCATGGTTCCCTAAGCAAAGTATTGAAAGATGTATCCGAGTCTATAATGTGAAACTTGGCTTCGGTCTTCCAATCATCTATATCTAAGGGCAACACTATGGAACCTAAGGCCTGTTGACCTCACTTTTGAAACACGGATTCAATCTTCCCACCTTAAACGTCAGAGTCTTCTAGACACTAAGATTTCCCTAGTCATAAGACACTTCTAACAATTAGGTAAACACTTAACCTAAGCTAAAGACTTAGAAGGGTTAACCATAGGATTAGGTTATGCCTTAGGGATTAGGATAATCCACCTACCCTACAACCTAAATCCAATCCATATTCACCTTCTCAAGCCAAACCTCAAGTTCAATTTAAACATCAAATTCAAACCAAATCCAAGCCCTAATTTCAAAACCAAATGTTTGAAACCTATGGTTAAATCCAAACTTGAAACCCTTCTTAAGCCATATGACCTATCCCATGGACTTAGCCAAATCTTAATTCAAATCAATCTAAAATTAATTGATTTTCTCATAATCAATTTATATCTTCAACCATCTTCCAAAATATAAATCAAATGTACATTCAAATGATCAAAATTAAATCAAACTAAATCAAATTAAATCAAAACCCTTCCTAAGCCATATGACCTATCCCATGGACTTAGCCAAATATTAATCCAAATCAAATCAAACTGAATTAATTTTTCTCACAAATCAATCATATTTTCAATCAACTATACAAATTTAAATAAAATGTACATTTAAATCATCAAAACTAAATGAAACCAAATAAAAATCCAAACTTACGACTTGACCCAACTCTATGGACTTAGCCAAATTCCTTCATTCCAAATCCCAAATTGAATTTATTTTCTCATGAATCAATCATACCATCAATCATATTCACAAATATAAATGAAATCTACAATCATCTAGCCAAACCAAAATCTACCCAAGTCAAACCCAACTTAACCCTATTGACTTGAAATATTCAAATGAACCAAAACCCATTTGAACCCAAGTCAATTGCAATTGAATTTGTATATCAATCCTAAATCCATATATAAACTCAACTAAATCAAACTCAACCCAAAATTAAGCCAACTAAACCCAATTGGTCTTCTTGACCAAAAATGGGCAATTTGACCTATTTGAGTCAAGTTTTAATCCTACCCAAATTGGATTGAACCAAGCCCATAAAAACCTCCCATCATGATTATTGATCACACTAAGTTGATTAATTGTCCCAAATTAAGTCAAACCAACTCAATTTGGTAATTTGACCAAGTCAACCCCTTATCCCATATGAACCCAAACTAGCTAAATTGTAACCTAAGCCAAATTCCATAAAACCAATGATTCATACCAAATAAAAATCAATATTTGAATATGACTTGACCTTCAATTGAGTCAAACTAAACCAAATTGGCCCTCTTGAATGAAGTTGACCCAAATTAACCTAAAAGATCAAATTGGGTCAAATCAAAATATAAACCAAATTTATTGCAACCAATGACTCAAGTTTATTCCAAATAGATTATTGAACTTAACCAAAGCCATGATTGGACCCAATTGAACCCAATTGACCTACTTAGCCCAAATTGACCTAAAGGTTCAAGTTGGCCTAAATCAAAACCAAATCCAAATTAATTGAAACCAAAGCCTACAATCATCATCAATTGGTCAAGTAAACCCCAACCAACACCCAACCCAAGCCAATTTGGACATTTCTATCAAATTGGTCAACTTTACCCATTTGACCCAAATGAATTCAAATCAGCTAGATTCAAATCTAAGCCAAACTAAATGAAACCAATTGAACCAAAATATCCCAAATGATCATATGAATTTGACCCAACCTTGGGTTTAACCTAATTTTACCAATTGGTAAACTTGACCCAACCTTACCCAATTTGACTTAAATGAGTCAAATTGAGCCAAACCTAACCAAATCAGCTCCAATTGGCTTAAAATTTGGGCTAACCAACCTTTGGCTCATTTCAAATCTGCCCAAATCAAATACAATGCTAAATAATGGTTCTACCCTTGGGTCAAAGGCATCACATGAGACAAGTTACCCATGTAAATGGTCATTTCCATTCCTTGGCCACTTGGAACTCTCTATCAATGGTCCACCTAAGACACTACCCAACCTAACCCAAGGGGTGGTTAGGTTGGCCATGACCCATGGGAGGTGAAATCACTTCACCCTCCCCATTGAACCATTTGAAACCCATAACACACCCATGATTCCTCCTTGGCAGCCAACTCCACACTTTCAACCAACCATGTTGAGTCAACTCACCTCCTCCCTGCCACCCACATCTCCCTGAGATGGCCGAACGGCCACTAGAAGCCAAACTTGAACCCACCATCTGATTAAGATAAAGGGGGTACAAACCCTCTTATTTCCAATCAAACACACACAAAAATCATTCCTCATAGCTCTAGCTGCCCAAGACTAGCTACTAAAGCAATTCCTTAAGCTCCCAAGCTCATTCGTCGATCAATAAATGCAATTATCATCCTTCCAAAAATAGGACACTCCCATTTCTAACCTAACTTCCCCATTTATCCATCAAACTCAAATTAACTTTGCACAAACCTTTCCTAGGCCTTGTCCAACAAGAATAAATCATCTCCCAAGCTTCTTGAGCACCGAAGGTGGGACTTCAATCAAAGCCAGGCTCCAAATCATCAATTCATGGCCTTCCAAGAAAACATTGAGGAATTAATCCAATTGCTAGTCAAAAGAGCTTCATCTCCACTAGATGAAGCTTCCTCAAACATTTGAGCTGCCGATCTTGAGCTCCGGTGAGGTTTGCTTCCAAAACTGATCCTTAGGAAAAAATGGGTTGGAGCTTTTTGAAGAAAACTTGCATCTCATCTTGACCATTGGATCCCCTCCGATTGATGTTGTCAAGGTGTGGGATCATTTTGGAGCTGATCCGAGCAAGGGTAAGCCTGGATCAAGTGAGCAATGGTGAACGAACTCCATTCTCCCTCACTCGTGTGACGTTAAATCATGCACCGTTCATTTCGCTTGATCAGAATAGGTGGTCATGATTAAATCCACTAGATTGATCTAATTTAATCTTATTAAACTATTGGATGAATTGTAACCATGTGACCTTAGATCCAATGGCGGACAAGAAAGTGCATCCGCCACTACCACATAAGCACTGTGTCAGATAAGTTTTAAGTAGCCAATCCTACGGTGCCATGTTGAAAGTGCGCCACATCACCATGCCATGTGGTGCCAAGAGGATTAGCCTTTAATTAGGCTTAATTAATCATTTTTAATGGTTGAAACTTCTAAAAATAATAAAAAATCATAGAGAAATAAAAAATGTAAATGAATACATATTTTAAAGGTATTTCAGAAGAGAATTAATTAAAAATGATCTTAACTAATTTTGAATAGTAATTAAAATTTAATTAAGGTTTAATTAAAAATTTATTAGTTTAATTACTTAAGTAATAAATGCCAAATTTTGTCGGATAATTTAATGGGATGACCTTTGCCTCCCTTGATTTTCTTGGTATTTATTACTCTCTTAATTAGAAAAATTGACTAATTAAACCTTAAATACTCTTTTAAATTAATTAATGATTAATTAATCTCATAAATTATAAGAATTTGGTTAATTAAGTTTATTAATCATTGTAAGAATTTGTTCAACTTTAAGTGATCTAAGGAATAGGGTTTGGACTCCTTTCCCTAAGTTCATTTCACCCTTTTTTAAAAATGAAATTAATTAAGATTTAACTAATTAATTAAATCACTTAATCAAATTGAAATCACAATCACATTAGACCTTAATTAATTAAATCATGGGGTAGATCTTTTGGTGTTTAATAACCTAAAGGAGTTTAATTATGTTATGGTTAGTCCATATGTGTGGGAAAACTATAAGAGTAATTAATTAAGTCCTTTAATCTAATTAACTATTAATCAAAAGCTAATTGCATTAGGCGCCTTTTATTTCCTAGGATCATTGCAAGTTTATTTGCCATGCATATCATGTTGGCTCATAATTATTTAGTAAATTACTTTAAGGTGACCCAGGTAAGGGTAATTAATTCATCTAATTAAGGGTTCAACTTAATTAACCCATAAAATCAGCTTAATTACATTTCCTTAAATTAAATTAAATCACTATTGTGGAAATGGGTTTAAAATATTAAGTGATGATTTCTCTTCTCCTCTTTAAATCAAATCAAATCCAAAACTTAATTAATAAAGAAGCTTTGTTTCGCTTTAAATAATCTTATTTGATTTGATTATCCTTAAGAACTAGTTTGGCTGAATGAATCACATGCTTATATTTGATTTCCCTCTTTCCAATCAAGTTAAATTTGGTATGTCATTTGAATTCATGCATCCATCTTTCAAAATCAAGCAAAATAAAATGGATTTTCTTTATGTAAGCTTGCATGTGTTGATTTAATTTAATATATTTGTGGCTTTTATCACTATTAAATCCAAATGTATTTTTTGAAAGCTTGCATGTGTTATGATGATAATTATAAATTCATAAGAAAAACATGTGCTTATAGCTTAAGTGTATGAATGTTGAGTTCTCTTTCCTCTATTCACATGTTGATTTATATATGATTGAATGCTAATGGGTATATAGTTTGGACATCCCAGGAACACGAGGCTTTAGCTAGCCCCAAGGAGGCCATTTGATTACCTCATTTCCATGGTTCAACAAAGGAACATACCCATTTGATTTCAATCTTATGTATTTTTTAACATTAGAATTTGGATAGAGCTTTAATTCATATATATAAATGATTCACTCAAAAAATATATGATCTTTGCATGGTTTTCTTTCCCTCATTTATGTATACATACATGTGTGTCCACGAAAAGCAAGTATATAATCTAGACATCCCGGGAATACGAGGCTTTAGCTAGCCCCAAGGAGGTCATTTGATTACCTCACCTCCTTGGTTTAACAATGACATGTACTTACCTATATCTTTTTACATGTATATGTATATGTGATTAGTGAATGAAAATCACATTTTACATTAAAATTGCATGCATTCATAATTTACTAAGTGGTTGAATTAATTAGCCATATGATTTGGAGCTTACTTCCTATGTTCATGTATATGAATTTACATATGTTTGAATACAAATGGGTATATATTCTGAACATCCTCAGAATACGATGCTTTAGCTAGCTCCAAGGAGGTCATTTGATTACCTCACTTCCCTGATTTAACAATGGCACATGTCTATTTAATTTTATTCTTATGTCCTTTTTGTATAAAAATTTGGATCAAGTTTTAAGTTAATATGTTTAAATTATTCAATCAAATAAAATATAAATTCTAAACATACACATACATTCATCATTTAAGTGTGCTAAAATATGTTTCATGTATAGATACACTTAGGATTAAATCATATGCATATTACGTGTGATGGAAAGGGATGATTTAATATATGTCATGTGGTAGTAATTCAATTAAATTAATCTTAAGATGCCTTTCATTTTGAATAATATTATTTAAAGTGAACCTAAACTTAGGATTAATTAAATCATTTACTAAGCCATTCACTAAAGAGAATTAAATCAAATTACTATACTTTAGAAAGTGACTTAAGTATGGATGAAAGAGGGAAATCCTTATTTTATCTCTTTATAACACTTAGTTACTAAGTGTAATCAAATGAAACAAAAGAAAACAAATTAAAATTCACAAATCAATTGAACTACTTTAAGTGAAATCAACCTTTCATGTTAAATTGAATCCTTCTACACTTAGAAAATTTAACACTAATGCTTAACAAGACATACCACACAAGCCTTAATACACACATTAGAATTAAGTCACCACTTCTAGCTCTAAGTTAGGGCGGCATATGATGTGATGTATGTTTTGTTTTATGATGTATTATTTCATATTGGATGTTAGGGTGTATGCTTCGTAGACTGGATGATGGGTCAATATTAGCTTAATCATGTTTTCTATAGGGGATTATGCTTAAGGGATGCTTAAAAATAAATGTGAATGCTCATTTTGTAAGTTGCTTAAATCCTTAAGCATAATCCAAGTTAGGAAAAGTGGGCTTAGTTACCCATGTGTAGGGTGCTAAGTCCAAATTATAAATACAACTACTTGGGATTATATGTATATTTAGCTAACCTCTATTTTGCAGGTATAGTTAGATTTACGTTTCCCTCATAACTATAATTTTTGCAATAAGAATTAGGATTAGTGCTATGGGGGATTAGGATGAGCAGTGGCTATAAGGCTTTGTCTTAGGGTGCCTTGTGATGCCTTTAAAGTAAGCACCATCCAAATAAAAGAAGGAACCAAATCAGAAATGGAGATATGAAGAAAGAAGACCCACATAGCATTTAATACAATTATAATTATTCTTTCATATTCAAAATTGTATAAGGGTAGAGCTCGTTTAACCATCTTTTCTCCCTTTAGGTTGTATGGTGGTACCTGACCGCACTGACCTTTTATTCTTTTATGATATTTTATATAATTGTTTGATGTTATGTTTACATTGTTCATTAGGACGACATGCTTTTTATAGTTCCTTAAATGATTTATGCTTTAATGTGTGGCTTGGATACGATTAAGCTTTTAGGATAAAAATAACTTTCTACCCAACTAATCACTCATAACTAAATTTTAACAACTCATAACCTCATCATAAATCCTATGATATAAATAAGATAATTAAAAGATTTTGCAACCCCTTAGCTATAAGGTTGTATGTTTCACATCATGCATGCATAATCTTTTTCTCTTGAACATGAAGGACATCCATCCTTGCATGATAAAGGAATGCTTGACCTATGAGGGCATCCCTTGTGGTGAAGAACACATTCTTCTAGTTTATTTGACCCTAACCTATTTCATCATGCATTTAGGCATAAGAAATCCTAAAGCCTTTGTCAAAATGATGTGTCAAAAATGAAATAAGATTTAAAAAGATTTTGCATCTATAGATTAAGTCATATTGCTAATACCACTCATGCTCTAGTCTCTTAGGGAGTGTGTTTAGTACTTTAGTCTCTTTCTAATTAAATAACTACCCTAACTATCTTGCAATTCACAAAATCAGACTACATAATTTTAAAATTGTATGAGGAGTTAGCTGGTGACAACTCCAAGAGATTATAAGTCCAGAAGTCAGACAATTTATTCTCTCTTGTAGAGGTAAACCCTTATGTCCACCTGTCACTTAGATTTAGGTCATGTTTTAGCTCATACTAAAGCTCCCTAGATTTAGGATCCAAGGTAGCTATTTCCTTCAGGCTACAAGCATAAATCCTCACCTCTTAGGCATTCCCAAAACCTTGTGTTGGTGCATTTTAAGCACTTCAAATCTAATTAAATTTCAACTCAAAATATATAAATCTACTCAACTTCAAAATTATAAAGCCCAATCATAGGATAGATTGGAATGCTCACTAGGCTTCCTAGTATCATGAGAATTTCCTACTTATTTCATTTGGATTTCAAAAATAAGTCTTCTCCTTAAACTTTCCCAATAAATTTTCCAAATACCACAAATCCTTTGATAGTATAACTTGAAATCTTTGGAGATGATAGTTATCTTCTTTCATTGAGAGTATTCTTAGTAAGTTTCATTTCTAAAATGTAATTAATTATGGAGGCTTGCCTCCATAGAGAACTTAAGAACCTGGTTTAATATAAACCCTACTTTATTCATCCATGTAAAGTAGGGTAAAAATTTCTTGTACATTCATTGACCCATCATGCTTTAGGAGTCTTTATTACGTGATTAGGTCCATTATAGGGTGATGTCTCTATCTTTCGAGATAGTACATCATACCTTAATGTTGTACCCAACCACCTCAAAAAGTACCCCTTTATGAACTACGTAATGTCCTCCCCCCCCCCATAATCCAAAATAAACACCACAAGGCCATCTCACCTTGTTCATTGAATCCTCTCAACATTATCCTTTCTTTTTGCAGTTTGGAGATGTCGATACTCATGTCAGCAAGGGTTCTTAAACTCATAATATTGATTGATACACCTGGGTCAACCAGAACTCAAGATAGACTATATCTACCAACATCCACTATAATGTAAAGAGGCAGTTATGCTCCATCATCCCTAGGAGTAAGTATTAATCATTGAATGTAACTCCTAAGATGTCCTTCGAGTGACATGCCTCTTCTTTAGTAGCGATCAGCTAAGCTAAGCATATCTCTTGATCAAGTAAGGCCTTGATTATTGATTCCCTTATCTCTTTGGATAAGACAAGGGTGTCGTATATGTTTAACTTAACTAGAAACTTTCTAAGGTGAGCTAGGACATTATAATCAACTCTGGCTAGGTCCTCCACAAGCATATCCATGGGTGGAGCATCCTATGGAGGGTATATGCTCAATGAAACCAATGACTTGCATACCTTTATCTAGAGGTGCTACCCTAGGAGGTAGAACTTTACCACTAATAGGTTGACTTCAGTGACTTCTTGGAATGATGATCTTGTGGAAAGTTCTACCTTCTCATCGGGCATACCTATAGCTTCTCCTATTAGATCCTAGGAGTCAGTTGTCTCCTATTCAATCTTAAGAGGTGAACCTGATTGATTCAGAGAAGGATAGTCTGACTCTAAATCAGAAAGGAAAGGATCAGAACTACTAAAGCTATTATTTTTATTTAGACTCGGAAATCTTTCAATAGGAATAAAATCAAGAGCATCAAAAGTAAATAATATATAAGTAGAATTGACTTTCTTCATTAATTTCTTTTTGGGTGGAGGTACATGATGGAAATCAATTAAAGTAAGTGGAGTAAGAGATTTAGTGCCCTTATCCACAAATACAATGCTTCTGCCAATAGAAGAGGAGCTAGCAGAAGAGGTTGTAGTTATAATGGTGGAGGGAGTACTAGACTCTTACGGTGGCTGCGTTATTGGACTATCCTGGGCAAGTATGGTCAGCTGCTGCTGGGTTGTCACCTTCCCTGAGTTATCCTTCGCAACTAGCAAAACTTCCTAGGTGTTGGAGGTTTGAGCTACTTCAAGCACCTGCAAGAAAAGCTTCTTGATCTTAGAAATAATCTTTTTAGAGGTTCGGGGTAGGGAGATATACTAATCTTCTTTGGTCTTAAGAGGATCACAAGTATCTCTAAGGATTACTCTAAAAAAATTAGATGGTTATTTTAATAAGTCTTGTTTAGGGATAACTATTGCTCTCAAATTGTAGCTACGCTCAAGCTAGTCCTTAAAAGTGATACAATCCTCTAAGATATGGCCCAACATGTGGTGGTAGGGGCAATAGCTAGGATCATCACTCTTGCCCACTTCCTCCGGCCTCTTAGGCTTTGGTAACTGAAAGTCAAGTCTCTTTAGGAGATTCTTAAAGATTATCCTAGAATATAGCTTGTTCAATCTATCGACAAGAGTAGGTAGAAAGTAGCTACCTGGTGATGGATATGAATACCTCTATTGTGTAAGCTACCAAGGTGGTGGAAATGGTCATTGTGGTGGCTACGGTTGCCTGTATGATGGCCGAGGTGGCGGAAGAGGAGGCAGAAAAAGAGGCTGCTGAGCTCATAGTCTTTCATACTGAACTCTGGCTGGTTGCTTCCCTCTGTCCACTGACACAATTGTCCCTAGCTTTTTCTCAAACACCTTATGCAGCTTGGGCCTAGATGATTGGTCAGGAAAGGTTTGGCTTTCTCTTATAGGCTAACAATATTGTTGATTAATTTCTCAAATGTTTTAATGGTAAAGTCCTTAGGCCTGAAGGTGACTTGGCCATGGATATTATTGAGAAGAATCTCAATGGCATGCTGTTCAAATAGCTATGGTTCACATTTCATGCTCAGGTTACGCCACCTAAGAATATAATCAACACGGAACTCATTGAGTTTCTGCTTCTCTACAATGATGTCACCTACAGTCACCCTCTACTGAGATCCAGCATACCTCTTCATGAAGAGGTGCTCCAACTCAGCAAAATTCTTCACCGAACCGTTGGGCAGTTTTGCATACCAATCAAATGCAACACCTAACAAGCTGCTAATGAAAAGGCATAAGAGGAGTGCATTGTTGTCACCAGTGTTGCAAAAGCTGACTCTAAAGTGTGCAATGTGTTATCGTGGGCTCCCAATGGAATCAAAGATCTTGAATGATGGTGGCATAAACCCTAAATAAAATAAAAACTAAATAAAAACCTAAACCTAAAAAATAAACCTATAAGTAAAACCTAAAAATAAATAAAAATTAAGCTAAACCCTAAACTAAAATAAAAAACCCTGAACTTAAAATAAACAGAATAAAATAAACATAAACCTAATCTAAAATAAATTAAACTAAAATAAATAAAACCAAAACTTAAACCTAAAATAAACTAAACCTAAACCCTAAACAAAATAAAATAAACTAAACTAAAAATAAACCTAAACCTAAACTAAAAAAAACCAAAAAATAAATCTAAAATAAAAACCTAAAACCTAAACCAAAAAAATAAAAATTAAAAATTAAAAACCTAAACATATACCTAAAAATAAAAAATAAAACATAAACCTAAAAAATAAAATAAAAATAAAACTAAACCTAAACTAAACCTAAACCTAAATAATAAATAAAATAAAAACTTTAAATAAAATAAATAAACATAAAATAAATAAACAAATAAAATAAAATAAAATAAACTAAAATAAAATAAAAAAATAAACTAAATAAACATAACCTATTGGTTTTTAATTTTTAAAAAACCTAAACCCTAAACCACTAAAACTAACTACAACCTGGTATGACCCTAAATCCTAAAAACCACTGACCACTAAATCCACAAACCTACTAACACCCAAACCTAAAAACAACCCCAAAAAACTGAGCCCTGAACTGACCATAAATCATAAAAACAGGCCTAAAACTAAAGTAAAATAGGCACTGAAACCTATAAACTGGGCCAAACTAACCTGACCACAAAACCTAAACTAAAACACTGAGCCACTAACAAGATCTTAAAACTTAAACTAAACCTAAAACTAAATAAAATTAAAAAAATAAAATAAATAAATGAGACTTGAACAAATAAAATAATTATAGAGATAAAATAAAATCTACTAAATCCTAAACCTAAACCTAAAAAATAAAATAAAATAAATAGTAAAACTAAACAAAACTAAACCTGAAAATAAACATAAAATAAACTAAAAAAAATAAAAAATAAACCCATACCCTAAACTAAAATAAAACTAAACCTAAAATAAAATAAATGAACAAATAAACTAAACTTAAACTAAAATAAAATAAACTAAACAAATAAAACTAAACATAAACCTGACTAAACATAAAATCTATACTAAATAAAATAAAATAAACTAAAACAAACCTAAACCTAAACTAAACATAAACCTAAAATAAGCCTAAAATAAAATCCTAAAATCAAAACCCTAAACCAAAAAAAACCTAAACCTAAACTAAATAACCTAAAAAACAAATAAAATAAAACCAAAAAAATAAAATGAAAAAAGAAAACAAAATATAAACATAAACTAAAACCTAAACCTAAACTTAAACATAAAAAGAAAATTAAAAAATAAAAACTAAACTAAATTAAAATAAATAAAAACCTAAAGTAAACTAAAAAAATAAAAAACCTACATAAAGTAAAAACTAAAACTAAATTAAAAATAAAATAAACCTAAAATATAATAAAATAAAAACTAAATAAAAATTTAAACCTAAAAAATAAACCTAAATATAAAACCTAAAAATAAGTAAGAAATAAAACCTAAACCCTGAACTAAAAAAAACTAAACCTAAATTAAAAATAAAATATACATAAACTTAAACTATGATAAACTAAACTTAAATAAATAAAATCTAAACCTAAAATAAACTAACCCTAAACCTAGACCAAAATAAAATAAAATAAAATAAAATAAACTAAAAATAAGCCTAAACCTAAACTAAAAAATAATACCTAAAAATAAACCTAAAATAAAAACTAAACTAAAATAAATCTAAACCTAAACCTAAAATAAAATTAAACTAAAATTAAACCTAAAATAAATAAACTAAACTAAATAAAAATTAAAATAAACCTAAATAAAAAATAAAAAAAATAAAATAAACTAAAATATATAAATAAAATTAAATAAACTTAAACTTACCAATATAATTAATTGAAAAAAAATGAAAAATAAAAAATTTAAAAACAAATTAAAATCATAACAAACTCTAAACCTAAACCTTAAACCAAACCATAAAACCCTAAGCTAAACCCTCACTAATCCTAAAATCTATACAAAAAAATGAAACCCTAAACCCACCAATTCAAAACCTAAACCCCAAACCCTAAATCTAATCATAAACCCACAAACCTAAAACCTAAACCTAAACTAAATAAAACCTAAAATAAAAAAAATAAAACCAAAACCTAAATAAAATAAAAAAATAATGAAATAAAACTAAACTAAAACTTAAACCTAAACTAAAAATATAATAATAAAATAAAATAAAATAAAATAAAATAAAATAAAACCAAAATAAACTAAAATTAAAATAAACGAAATAAAATACCTAAAGAAAATAAAAAACTAAACATAAAATAAAAATTAAATAAACTAAAAATTAAAACTAAATAAAAACCTAAACCAAAAAAATAAACCAAAAATAAATAAAAAAAAACCTAAACCCTAAACTAAAATAACAAAAGCCTAAACCTAAACCTAAAATAATCTAAACCTAAACCCTAAAATAAATAAAATAAAAAAAACTATAAATAAACGTAAACCTAAAGTTAACCTAAATTAAAAACCAAAAACCTAAACCTAAAAAAATAAAATAAAAACATAAATCAAAACCTAAAAATAAAATATAAACTTAAACCTAAAATAAAAAATAAAAATAAAACAAAACTAATAAATTAACATAAACCTAAACCTAAACCTTAATAAATAAACTAAAAATAAAATAAAATAAAACCAAAAATAAATAAAAAATAAACAAAATAAACCTAAACTGTCGGTTTACTTAATTTTTTTAAAGAATCATAAACCTTAAACAAACTCTAAACTAAATCCTACCTACCCTGGCCATAAATAACCCAAATTACCTAAATCTGACCACAACCTAAAACCCAAAACCCAACCCACTGTGAAACCACTGAAACTGGCTCAACCCTAAACCACCAGCCCCACCCTAACCTGACCTAAAACACTATAAAACTCTAAAAAAAAGCCTCTCAACCCTACTCTAAAACCCTAAACCCTGACAAAACCTATGTTTGAAAAAACAAACCCTAAACCTAAAAGGCTCAGAGTGATCCCTAAACCCCAACCAAACCACTGAACCCTAAAATAAACCCAAAATACAAACCACAACTAAACCCTAAAATAAAAACCTAAAACTAAACTACTAAATAAAACATAAAATAAAATAAAAAAAACTAAAATAAAATAAAATATGAAATAAAACATAAACCTAAACTAAAACCTAAACCTAAACCTAAAAATAAAATAAAAAAATAAAAATAAACTAAAATAAAATAATGAAAAGCTAAACTAAGTAAAAGTAATAATAAAATAAACATAAGAATAAAAACCATAATAAAATATAAACTAAACATAAAATAAAAATAAAATAAACTTTAAAAAATAAAATAAAAACTAAATTAAAACCTAAACCTAAAAAATAAACCTATAATTAAAACACAAAAATAAAAAAACTAATAAAATGTAAACCATAAACTAAATTAAAAACCTAAACCTAAAATAAAAATAAACTAAACAAAATAAAATAAACCTAAACCAAAACTAAAATAAAGTAAACTAAAATAAATAAAACCTAAGACTAAAATAAAATAAACCTAAAAACTAAATAAAATATAATAAACTAAAGTAAACCTAAAATAAAATAATAAAACCTAAAATAAACCTAAAAGAAAACCAAAACCTAAACCTAAAAAAAATAAAAAGAAAACCAAAAAAAAATAAAAATAAAACCTAAACCTTAAGAAAAATTACAATAATACTCAACTAAAAAATAAACCTGAACCAAAACTTAAACCTAAAAAATAAAGTAAAATAAAAAATCTAAACTAAAATAAATAAACCTAAAATAAATAAACTAAATTAAATAAAAATAAAAACTAAACCTAATAAAAATAAAAAAAATAAAATAAAATAAAATAAATAAAAATAAACTAAATATTCCTAAACTTACAAATTTACTTAATTTTAAAAAAAATTGCTAAACCCTAAATCTTAAGCAATCCTAAAAAAACTAACACTAAACTAAACATAAAACTACAAACCCTAAACTAAACCCTAAACCCTAAACCCTAACTAAATCCTAACTCTAAACCCTAAACCCAAAACCCCAAACCCTAAACCTAAACCTAAAGTAACTAAGTAAATTTAAAAGTAAATTTAAACTGTAAAATATAATCAAGCAAAACCTAAATCTAAACCCTAGAATGAATGATGCATGATAGTAGAACATCACCGTCACATCGATCTAGATCTGGCTGGAGGTGAAGCAGAGGCGGCTTATCATAGTGGTGGTGGGAGATGAGGTCGGTGGATATGGAGGTGGTGGTCAGAGCAGTGGTGGTTATGGGAGGAGTGATGGAGGTTACAGTCGTGGTGGAGGCAAAGGGAGAGATCGGGGATATGATGGTGGATCCTGCTACTCAAGCGGATGGGCTGGTTTTGATGGGAAATAGAGAAACTGAAGAACGATCAATCTGATCTACTTCATATGAAACTTTGTATTTATAGTAGAGAAGGTTTTAGTTATCTAGGGTTTTTTATTTGCTCTATGCATGCTCAATTTTATTTATGTCATTGCTTGTGTCCTAGAAAACTTGGTGTGTTACTTGGTTGATGAAATTGAAAAGAAGAAATGTTGGATCTGAATTTATTCTCTATTAAAAAAAAGCCAAAAACCTTAAACCCTAAACTAAAACTTGAACACAATACCTAAAACCTAAACCCTAAACCATAAACCCTAAAAAATCATAAATCCTAAACCCTAAACCATAATCCTAAACCCTAAACCCTAAAAGCATAAACCTTAAAACTCTAAACTCTAAACTCTAAAACCTACACCCTAATCCTTAAACCTTAACCCTATACCCTAAACCCTTACACTAAACCCTAAAACCTAAACCTTAAATCCCAAACATAAACCTAAAGTAATTAAATAAATTAAAAAGTAAATTTAAACCCTAAAACCTAATAAACCTAAACCTAAACCTAAACCACAGAATGCAACCTTGATGGCATGAACATACATCCCACCAAGCTTAGTCTAGATCACTATCATTACAATGGTGGTGGGGGATCTAGAGGGCTTGGTGGATATGAAGGTGGTGGTTTTAGTAGTGGTGTTTATGGAGGCTTTGAGTGAGCCGAGAGAGAGGGAGAGATCAGGGATATGATGGTGGATCCAACTATTCAAGAGGTCAAGTTTATTTTGATGGGAACTGGAGAAACTAAAGAATGAATGACCTGATCTGCTACTTATAGAATTATGTCTTTATAGTAGAGATGATTCCAGTTATCTAGGGTTTTTGATTTGCTCTATGCATGCTCATTTTTGATATGTGTTGTCATTTGTGTCTTAGAAAACTTAGTGTGTTACTTTGTTGATGAAATTGAAAAAAAAATGTTGAATTTGAATTTATTCTCTATTAAAAAAAACCTTAAACCCTAAGCTAAAACCTAAACCCTAGACCTAAAACCTAAACCATAAACCCTAAACCGTTTATCCTAAAAACCCTAAACATTATACCCTCAACCCAAAACCCTGAAACCCTAAGCCTTAAACCCTAGCGCATTTTCAGGAACTCAAAAGGTAAAGTACTATGTGCTTTTACTTTTCCCCTTATTTTCTGCACTGTCCCATTTTTGAGCTTATGGCGGTCTACAAAGCTCTTGAGATTTGCCTCCAAAATGGCTAGCTCAATATTTGGATTGAGGTGGATGCTCTTCTGCTGATTGATCTTTTCACTTCCACTAAGATGAGCAGCACTGAATTATACTTCCTCCTTAAGCAAACTAGAGCTCTTCTTTCCTAATTGAATTTTAACATCACTCATGTTCATGGAAGGAAATGCTTGTCGACTACCTTGCCAATCTGGGTGCTAGATCCGATGGTATCATCTTCTTTGATCAAATCACCTTACCCAAACACTTGCGTGGGTTGGTTAACTTGGATAATTTTGGGTTTCCTTATCTCAGAACTTAATCTAACCTTTTGATGTATACTATCTATTCATCTTTTATCTGTATGCCTCCTTATTTTATGGCTTTATGTTCCTTTTTGTGTCTTTTGTGGGTGCTTCACACGGATATTACTTGTTGTCTTGACCTCTATGTCATGATTTGGTATTTTAATAGCTTCTCCTTTATTTGGAAGCTCTCTTCTTTTGGCATTTACACTGATAAAGGGCTGCTGTTGAGCTATATGCATACTAATACTCTGCATTAGAATTTTATTGAGCTATGTGCTAGCTGCCATTGGTTTTATAACACCAATCCTATTTGGGATTTTAATATCAATGCTGCCTTCATTCTTAATCCCAAGGATCTTAATCATTGCTGGATGGAGATATTTATTTTAATGGGTTTAGCTCCCACTATTAATTTCTGCAACCTGTTGTTTCTCAAAGATATTACTGCTTGGAGCATCTTAGTTACCTATGTTATTTCTATGCATTGTATTAGTGCTCACGACTGCTGGCTGGCTTTTGACATGCTGCTTGTCTCCCCTATTAGATCTTGGTCGTCACCGATATTCTCTTGACTCTTCTGAGTCGACATTTTCCTTTTATTTCGGGAGTTATCTTTATTTTTATTTTTCGCATGAAGAGGTTTTTTGGCCTTTTGTCGATATTTATCTTCTTGGTCGTTGTCTATCGGATTCGACCCCATTCAAGATGCTCTCTTTGGAATCCATTTTTAGATTCAGCAGGGTTCCTTTGGTGGGATCTTGTTGTGGGGGGCTTTCTTCTTTTCTTCCACCTGCCATGGTTGTTTTTTGTTTTCAGTCAGACCTCATTACCCTTATGGCGACTTATTATCAGCAGAAATTACTTCTTTATCTTTTATGTTTTTCTTTGGTTGGGTGGTATCTCTGGCATTCTGTTGTTTCTTTCTGCACTGTTTATTTTTTGACCTAGATGGAGTTTCTTTAGATTATTTCTGGTTATTTTATTTAGCAGATCCTTTTTGTGCAGGATGTTTTTGAGATTGGGGCCTTGGTCAATCTCTTTTACTGCTCTTGTCTGAAGATAATTTGTTTTTGTCGTCTTCTCTTGCTCCCTACAGAATGGGTTTTCGGTTTCTTCTTCTTTTTATTTTTACTGTTTACCCTCTCATTCCCCCGCTAGATCAGATTTTCTCGACTGGAAAGGTCTTGTTATTCCTTTCAATGTTAGTTGGGACCTATTTCAAAATTGCTGTCTTTGTGATCTATGGTTGTTTTTTGATTCTCGATTTTCCAACTGTTTGTGTTATTATCAGCTGGCCTATTTTTGATCACACATGCTATTGCTATTTACATCCTGGTCCTGTTTGCCATAGTCAAAATTCTTCTCTTTTATTATGGGATCCATTTTATGCACTGTCTACTCTTATTGGCTCTTCCAATGGTCAACTTCTTGATACCTCCTTTCTTAGTTGTTGGCTGATATGGACCCTTGAGGCTACTGTCAATCTTACTATTTCTGGATTTGTTTCCCATGCTCAGCAGGTTTGCAGTTACTTAATGGTTTTTCATTCTACCTTTGTTGAGGTTGTGGGTACTACTATTTACGCTGGTGGGAATTACTTGAACTCATTCATTCTCTATTTTATATCTTTTATCTTAAAGATTGCTTTACTTAATAGGTGTAAAAACTATAACAATGTCTTTTTTGTTGGTTTTTGGAATTTTGAGTACCTTGCCCAGTAAGTTTTCTTTATTTTTCTTTCTTTTCGCTAACATCCGGGATGTCGTTGGTCTTCCCTCGTTGTTTTACCTCTCAGATGTTATGATGGGAACAAGCAAATCTTGAAGATCATTCTTCTCGCTTGAACTTAATCAATGGTTTATCTTATATGCATAATTGTTATTGGCCAACTTCCAGTTATCGCCATTATCCCGTAATTGGATTAATGTGACTAAGCAATCTGCTACTGAACTGTTTGCACTAAATGTCTCTTACTAGATTGGCTTGTGGTAGGGAGTTGTTCATTACCTATCCCTCCTTATCTGCTACTTTCTGCTCATTCCTACTATTTTTAGAATCAGTACAGTGGGGTTTTGCTGACTTTCGTGCTCCTTGCAGCTTAATTACTTTTGTCCAAGGTAGGATAGCTGTTAAGCATCAAATGGATGCAACCTTCCTTATTGCTGTTACTTTGTTGTTTGTGAAATCCCATGTCTACTTTAATATCTCTTTGTAGGAACGAAATTGTATCATTGCCTCCATTATTAGTTTTTGGTCTTTAGAGTACCTTGTTTAGCAAGTGCTCTTAGTTTTCTTTTTGTCTTATTTTGCTACTAATATATGGGTTATTGCTGATCTTTCCTGTTGTTATTTCCCTCTGCTTTTGATGAGAACATGCATCATGAGTACTCTTTTACCCGCTCTTAATCACTATTTTATCTTTTATAGATAGTTGGATTATTGCTCACCCAAATGGTTTTACTATCATTGGCGTAACTGGATTACGCTTCGCTAAGCAACCGCATCGAACTTTTGCTCTGATTATCTCTTAATAGAATGTTTTGTGGTGGGGAGCTAGCCTCTACCTTATTTTTACTATATGCTATTTTTTACCATCTAACTTTGTAACCGTATGGTCGACTGGGGTTTGCTAACTTTCCGGTTTCTTGCAGCTTACTTAATTCAACTGGCTGGCAATGTGGTGTTGACTATTTGTTGTTTACTTATGGGCTTTCCAAAAAAAACCATTTTATTTCTTGCCTCTCTTATCTTTTCCTAGCTTTGTTAGACTAATGCACCACTTAAGATGATCTTACTAATTCATATTCAAACCTTATCATGCTCTATCCGAATGGGTAGACTTATGCCTAATGTCAATATGATGAACTTCTTGTATTGGTGGTATTCATTGACATGGTGTCTTATATCGGGTCTTATTTCCAGGATGGGAACCCCTTTCTCATTCTGGCTTTTGCTGACTCTCTATCTACCCTGTATATGGTTTTGATTATATTTGCAGGTACTAAGGATATCAAGACTTTTAACAAATGGATGCAATATAGGTGCTTCTCTCTTATCCTCTTGTAGGTTTGCTCCAGAGTGTCATGCATTCTCCCATCCTGCAGAGCATTGGCCCTAATCTTCCATTGGCTTATTATGTTAATCAATTTGTATCTTTTGATTGCTTTATTGTTTTCTTTTAGATTGGGATTTACTCCTAGCTAGTAGCTCTAGCAATAGTTCTGAGTTTATCCCACATTGTAACCCTCTTTTGTGGCAATAAATCTACATGGGGTCCCCCAAAAAAAAACCCTAAACCCTAAACCTAAACACTAAACTCTAAACTCTAAACCCTAAACCCTAAACCTTAAACCCCAAATCCTAAACCCTAAACCCTAAACCCTAAACCCTAAACCCTAAAAAGCTAAAAACCTAAATCTAAACTAAATAAAACATAAAAAACCATAAACAAAAGTAAAATTAAATAATAAAATAAAAGAAAAACCTAAACTAAAACTTAAACCTAAAGATAAACACTAAATAAAATAAAATAAACTAAAATAAACCTAAACCTAAACTAAAAAATAAAACCTAAAAAGTAAACTAAAAATAAAATCCTTAAACCTAAACCTAAAAAAATAAAATAAAAATTTAAACCTAAACCTAAAATAAAAAATAAAACCTAAACATTAAAAATAAAATAAAAATAAAACTAAACTATAAAATAAGCATAAACCTAAACCTAAACCTAAAAACTAAACTAAAATAAAAAACATAAACTAAAAAAATAAACCTAAATAAAAAAAAATTAAATAAACTAAAATAAAAAAAATTAAACTAAATAAAATAAATAAACCCAAACCTATCGATTTACTTAATTTTAAATAAATCTTAAACCCTAAACCCTAAATACTAAACCTTGAACCCTAAAACTAACCTTAAACCCTAAATCCTAAACCTATAACCCTAAATGTACAACCCTAAATCCTAAACCCTAAACCCTAAAAAAAACCCTATACTCTAAACCACAAACTCTAAACCCTCAAAACCATAAACCTTAAAGCAAAAATACTAAACCCTAAACCCTAAACCCTAAACCCTAACCCTAAACCCTAAACCTTAAAATCCAGAACCATAACCCTAAACCTTAAACCTTAAACCCTATCCATAAACCCCAAACCCTAAACCTAAACCTAAAGTAACTAAATAAATTAAAAAATAAACTTAATCAATAAAACCTAATAAATCTAAACCCTAAGAATGGGTAGAACCTTGATGACAGGAACATCATCACCAACCAGGCTCATTCTAGATAAGGCGGTGGAGGCAAAGGTGCAGGCGGCGGTTATCATAGTGGTGGTGGAGGATCTGGAGGTACTGGTGGATATGGAGGTGGTGGTCAGAGTTGTGGTGGTTATGGAGGTGTGAGGAGGGACAGAGGTTACAATCGTGGTGGTGGCGGAGGGACATATCAGGGATATGATGGTGGATCACGCTACTAGAGAGACCGGGGTGGTTTTGATGAGAATTAAAGAAACTAAAGAATGACTAATCTGATCTACTGCTTATAGAATTATGTCTTTATAGTAGAGACGATTCAAGTTATCTAGGGTTTTGATTTGCTTTATGCATGCTCATTTTTTATCTATGTCATTTCTTGTCTCATAGAAAACTTGGGGTGCTACTTGGTTGATGAAATTGAATAGAATATACATTGAATATGAATTTATTCTATATTAAAAAAGACCTTAAACCCTATACCAAAACTTAAACCCTAAACCTAAAACCAAAACACTTTACCCTAAACCCTAAATCCTTAACCATAAACCTTAAACCCTGAAATCCCTAAACCCTAAACACTAAACCCTAAACCAATAACCCTAAACCTTAAAACCCTAAAATCTTAACTGTAAACTTTAAACCTTAAAACTTATAAGCCTAAACCATAATCCCAAATCATAAACCCTAAACCCTAAATCCTAAATCCTAATCTAAACATAAACCCTAAACTAACCTTAAAACCTAACCCTAAACCCTAAACTCTAAACCTTGAATAAAGATGTCATTAGTAGTAGATCTAAAGAATGACCTAATCTTAACATAGCTATGGTAGCTATAGAAAATGTCTTCAAGATACTTTCCCTTGACTATTACAAATTTGAATACCCTAAACCCTAACCCTAAATCATAATATAATACCATATATTATAGTACAATGTAGCATCATATCCTAGAGCATATAATGATGTGTTTTGGATGTTATAAGATGTTTCAAAATGTTTTAGTATATTATGGTATTGTGCCCTATAGTCTATATTAATATAAATCATAAAAATATTAATTTAATAAATTAGTTGTTGAAATTTGTTAAATTTGAAGTGGGAATTAGGTTATAGTATAAGGTGTGCTATGCCACTTTTAGTTTAAAAGGTAAGTTTTTATGTTCAAAATAAATATTATATGTTGTTGCATAGTATAACATCATGTATCATAATATATTATTCTACACATTTCAAATTCTTTTAGCATTTTACAATCATGCAGTCGAGCCTACACTAGCATTATTTATAGAAATGTTGATTTAGACTATAAAATTATGGAATTTGGACAAATTAATAATTGGTAGAGCAAGGCATCATAATATTTTGTTTTAATTTAAAATATGTAAGTGATACAACTAGAATATATAGTTTTTTTATTTTTAGACTAATTTTATGATTTTTTATCTTAAGCAATCCATTATAATGTGATATGTAATATAATATAATATAATATATTATAGTGTATTATAATATAGGATGCCATAACATAGTGTAGCATCATGCATAATAGCATACTACTACGTATTACTACTTATTATTTAACATATTTTAGTTTGCTATAGTATGATGTAGTATAGTTTGTATTAGTAAAATTCATAAAGATACTGATTTATAGGCTGAGATGATGGGATTTGGCCAAATTTAAGGTAAGCTTTAGGGAACATCATTGGGGGTGTGCTATGGTGTGTCATTTAATCAAAAGAATGAAATTTTGTATCCAAAATAAATGTTCATTTTTCAACCAAATTTGATAAATATTTTGCTTAAAGTGATTCATTTTAAGGTGTAATGTAAGATAATATATTATATCAAAGCATATTAAAATATAATGTACATAATAATATAACTTTACATACATATGAATGTGGTGGTGTGTTACTAAATATTATTGTACATTTTAGTATGTTTTGCTTTTGTTATAATACGCTGGGTCAAAACTCACAAAAATGCTAATTTGAAGGTCAAGATGGAAGAATTTGGCCAAATTCATAGCACACACCAAGAAGCAACACCAAAATTATGCTATTTTGTAGCATTTCTAATAAAAAATAACAATTTTACATCCAAAATGAACATTATTCATATTTTGAGAAAATTTTGTTATTTTTTCCTTTTAAGTGATTCTAATGAGGTGTAAAGTTAGACAATATATTATATTATATTATAGCAAATTATAATATAAAATCATATATTATAATATAACATAGTGTGTTAATTCACACTATAATATGTTTAGCATGATATTGATTATTTAGTTTGAGCTTGTACCATCACAAATCATAAAATGGTAGTTACAATGTTAAGATGATGTAATTTGAACGAATACATTATTAAGCTTTTGGTTGAAGTATTAAAGGTGTGCATAAGAGAAGAAATAAGATTTGATGAGAATACCATGTCAAGGACATGGAGGGAGATCCACTAGGGGATCACACATCCATTGAAAATTACATGCGACGGGTCTATGATGAGGGAATAGAAGAAGAAAATATACTGGGGATAAGGTTTGAATTTGATTTGGTTATATGATTTTGCAAAAAAGATCTGCTGGGGATAAGAATCTATAATCCACCAAGGATTAAGATCAAATCAACTTTAATTTGTTTTATTTTAATTGATGTGGAGGCATATCTATTAGAGATATGGGCTCAAGTCTGCTGAGGATAAGTATATGAAGCTTCCACTAGGGAAGCATGTTCAGACTATTCATTGGGTATTGGGATTTGAGTTTGATTACATAGATTTATTTGGGGATGTATCCACTAAGGTAAGAGTTTGGTTGGATTTCTTTGATTTAGATTCTACTGGGGGAGTTGTTTTAATTTGGCTCCACTAGGGAGGTTGGTTTTGAATTAAATTTATTTTCATGAGTTATTTATATATGATTTAGGGCTCCACTAGGGAGAAGGGTGTGATTTAACTTTACTGGGGAAAATTAGATTGGGTTTAATTTAATCTTAGTTAATGTATGGACCTTGTTGATGTGCGATGGACCTACTGAAAAGGGGCTAAATCAGCCTTGACCTACCTCAAATTTACCAATCCAAAAGGATAGTCTACCGGCTGCGGGGTAGAGCTAGCCAACCTAAGGGGTTTCCCTTTGGTGTGCAATGGCTATGCTAGAAAAAGGAGTAGCATTACATCTTCCAATGTGAGGAAAAATTGCTAGGGTGACATATTGGATGCACAATAAATTGAACCTGACTTAAGGTGACTACTAAGTGAATGTTGTTGGGGACATATGTCAACTCAAAAGTAATCAAGATTAATTTTATCTTAGTTCATTTTCAAATTGAGGGAATATCTACTAGGGATGTGGGCTTGGTCAAATTTTATTGATTTAATTTATGGACCATGTCAGTGACCCACTAAGAAGGGGCTATATTAGACTTTTCCTATCTCAGATTTACCAATCTAAAGGGTTATTCTATTGCCCATGGTGTAGAGCTAGCAAACCTAAGGGGTTTCCTTTCAATGTGCAATGGTGTGATAAGAAGAAGGCATAGTAGACTTACATCTTCTAAAGCAGGGAACAACCACTGGGGTGACCTATTGGTAGCACAACAAATTGAACCTGACTTAGGGGCGACTACAGAGTGAATGCCACTGGAGACTTATATCAACTCAAGAGTAGTAAGGCGATTCTTATGGGGAGTTTTGCTGACATTTCCTTAAAGATAGGATACCTACTTCAGAAAAGGTACCGCTAACGGTGTCCACCTAATCCACAAGTGAATATATATTTTGTTTATATGTTTGTGTGGACCCTATTGGTGTGTGAGGGACTACACTAAGAATGGGTTATGTCGGCCTTGACATATCTCAGATTTATTAGACCAAGGAAGAATCTGCACATCCATGGGACAGATTCTCCAACCACAAGGGTGGTTACTAGGAAAGGGGAACTAGCCAATCTAATAGTAATCTAGGTAGTGTCTAAATTGGGCTGCAAAGGGTTATCCAAATATATTTCCCATAGGGCAGGTTCTGCTTGGAGCATTATCCTGAGCCCTAAAAAGGAAAGCCTATAGGTGTACTATGGCCAATTCAAGGAGAAATCATAGCAAACTTACATCTACCATGAGTGGTGTATCCTAAGGTGTGAGAACCAACCAACCTAAGGTGTATCTATTAACATGAGTCGTGTATCTGTTAACATAGTGAGAACTAACCAATCTAAGGTGCCCATCAGAGTGCAATGAACAATCTGAAAAGAAAGCATGTAGGCTTAAAACTTCCCAAGTAGAACCGATCATTGAAATTATCTATCATCGACAGAATATATGTTATCTAATCTAGAGCCACTACTAAGTGGGGAGCCTCGATGAAGGACTGTACCTAAACTTGAAGTACTCAAGAGGGAAGGAGCTGCTAGGGGACTTATCCTAAATGTCAAATATACTCGGCCCAGTTAGTGCACGAAGTCTAATCCAAGAACAAAGTGTAGACTCACATCCTTATAAATGAACCCAACATAAGGTAGCTTACCAGCCATGCAGTAAGGCCTACCAAACAAAGAAAGTGCTCATCGGTGTGTAGTGGCAAAGTAAGGAAGGAAAGCATAGTAGACTTACATCCTCCAAAGCAAGACCTAGAGCATGTCAAGCCTAGCTACCATCGAGAGTACTACTAGCATCTCAAATCGAAAGCCGAGATAAAAGATATGTGTTTATTTTATATGTTTGTGTGTAGTTTGTGTTTGTCTTATGTCGATGAAGGATAGGACACCATTTGGGTTCTTTACACCTACCATAAACACATCGTGGAAGATTCACAAACAAGAATACTTTCAACATGGAAGAGATTGAATTTGAAATATAATTTTTATTGATGAAAATTATTTTCAAACATGATTTATAATATTTCTTTAAGTAGAGGTTATTGATTAGAAGCATTGTATGCTCTCCCTTATGATTAATAAGCTGATAAGATCCTCCTTGGTAGGCCTTCACTATAGCAAAAGGGCCTTCCCAAGTGGGTTCAAATGCGCCTCCCATCTTATGACGAGAAATAATCGATCTCCTCATAACTAAAATAAGTGCTTCTACTTGAAAAGCTCTAGCATGGACCAACTTCTTATGAGCTTGAATCATTTTAGCTTTGTACAACTCGAGATTTTAGCATGACAGCAAGCATCTCCCCTCCAAACCTTCGAGCTCTTCTAACCATAGCTTGACATTCTACTTTATTATGATCTTGTTACCCACAGCCATCCTTAGTGATGGGAGTTGGATTTATAATGGTAAAACAACTTCATATTAAGTAGACTGTGTTGGAGTTCTATATGTGGTGTGGTAGGCCCATAAGGCTTCAACTAACTTCTTATGCCACTGTCAGTTTTTGTTGTTGAGTGACTTCTTTAGTATTTTGATGAGTGTTTTTTATGGCTTCTACTAAGCCATTTTCCCTTGGGTAGTTTATGGTAGAATATCTCCAATCTATGTTTTGATTTCGGGAAAAGTTGTTGATCTCGTTGCTCTTGAATGAGTACCATTATTAGATATAATTCATCGAGGCACTCCGAACCTATATACGATATGGTTCCTTCAAAATTTGAGCACATGCTCAGCTGTGACCTCTCTATGCAGAATCACCTTTGCCCATTTAGGAAAGTATTCAGTAGCAGCTAAAATGAACCGTTGACCCTTGGAAGAAGGAGAATTAATTAGACCCACTATGTTGGTACCCCAACACTCGAATGGCCAAGAGGCCAATGTAGGATGTAGAATGTTGAGTCGTTAGTGTAGGACCACATCGTGTATTTGATATTGGTGGCATCGCCTAGCCGTATCGATGCAATCTTTGATCATCGATGACCAGTGGTATGCTAGTCTCTTAATTTTGACTTTCATCTCTGGATTAGCTTGGTTGGCTTAATATAATCCTGAGTGTACCTCGATCACGATCTTACAGGCTTCATGTTTATCTAAAGAACTTAACCACATATGATCGAAAGACTAGCAGTATAAGACACCATCCATAAGAGTGTAATCAAGTGCTCTATGTTTCATCTGATAGGCTTGGGACTTCTCTTTAGGTAGTTTTCCTTTATTTAGGTAATACATGAATGGTTGCCTCTAATCTAACTCCTCATCCTTCTTTGGAATGGCAACCTCCCCTTCAAGATAGTACTTTTTGATGAGTTCAATATCAATAAGGGATAAGACTTGTCTATATTGGACCTTTATTGATATTGACTCATCTTTCTAACATGCCAACTCCTTGGCAAGCTTGGCTAAAGCATACGTTATGACGTTCTCTCCTCGAGGAATCTTGTAAATGGAAACCTCTAAAATTTGGGGCAATAATGCTATGGTGTACTTATGGTAGTAATGAAGCTTGAGCTTCATAACCTTATAGGACCCAATGATTTGGTTGATAACTAGCTGAGAATCCTCGAAGATGTTGATGTTCTGGATGCTTAGAGTACTGGTTAACTCCATACTAGTAATTAGAGCCTCATATTCGACTTTGTTGTTGGTTCAATGATTGGATAGATGATATTTGAATCTCACCACATCGCGGTCTAGAGTTTAGAAAACTATTCATACCCCTGCCTTTTCGAGAATAATAGATTGTGGTTCTTCTCCTCTTTGAGAGGAAGCCGCACCATCAAAGTACACCTCCTAACAGTGAATGCTAGTATCCCCTAAGTTCATGATTTGTACATCGGGGAGATCATCACTAAGAAGAGAGTTAGCATGAAGTGGGTATGCTGCTAAGAATCTGCCAGCGCTTGTCCTTTCACTGCATGGAGGGGCATGAAGGTAATGTCAAACATCAAGAGGATCATGGACCATCATTTCAACCATCTGGATAGCATTAGCCATATCATGAGATACTGTAGTGCATTGATCCTAGATATTATGTTCACCTTATGAGGAAGCATGTATTGGTGTAGCTTTTGGGATGCAAAGATTAAAGCTAGGAAATGCTTCTTAATGGGTGGATAATTGGCCTCAGCAGAAATTAGATGATGAGTAGTAGAGTGCATTTTTCTTCCCTTCATCATTGGCTTGGGCTAATAAATCACAAAGGGAGTCGTCTAACACAGCAGTGTAAAGTATGAGCGGCTTGATCGGAATAGGGGCTGCTAAAACCAGTGGTGTCATCAGATAATGCTTGATGTCTTCAATGACATGCTCATACTTGTCATCCTACATGAACTAGGAATTCCTTTTGAAAAGTGCTGAGAATGGCTAATATCTTCCCGAGAAGTTGGATATAAAGCTTATTAGATATGCCAATCGCCCTTAGAATGATCAGTGTTGAGTCAAACTTTTATGGGGTGGCATTTTTAATATCACCTTGATCTTCTCTAGATCGATTTTGATTCTTTGGTGTCAGACAACAAACCCAAGAAATTTCCCTGAAGCTATTCTGAATGCACACTTTAGGGGTTTCATTTTGAGGTTAAATTATTTTAACTATTTAAAAACTACACTCAAGTCAAAGAGATAGTCTTCCTTTTCTCTACTTTTGAGCATGAGATCTTTAACATAGCACTCAACTTGATGATGAATGAGTTCATTGAAGATTCGAGTCATAGCCTACTGGTATGTAGCACCAGCATTTCTAGGGCTGAAAGGCATAACTTTATAGCAATAGATTTTGATCAGGGTTATGAAAGCACTGTTTCTTTCATCTTCAGGGGTAATCTTTATTTGGTTATATTCAGATGAGCCATCCATTAAAGACAATACTGCATGAGATGAGGCAATGACCACCAGCAACTCCAGGATTGGTAATTGAACATCATCTTTTGGGCACGCCATAGTTAAATCCTTAAAATCGATGCATATGTAAATTTGGCAATTCATTTTCTTAACTGGGATGATACTGATCAACCAGGTAGAGTATTTTTCTTCCTGGATGAAGCCAACATCGATCAGTTTCTTAACTTTAGAAATGACCTATTATTCAATGTCAAATCTAGGAGCTTACTTGATAGGGTTAGCAGTAAGCTCTATTACTAGTTTATGGACTGTTACATTAGAAGCTAATCTATACATCTCTTTAGAACTCCATGCAAAGTAGTCCTTAAACTCAGGCAATAGACTAACTAAGTCATTATTTTTAATTTCATTCAACAAAGAACTAATTTATGTAGGGCATGAATCTTCTTCAGTTCTTAAGTTGATTTCCTTGAGCTTGGTTGACTTGATCTCTTCTTCGAACTCTGGCGGGGCATCCTTAATTTCAAAATCATCAAGATCATCTGAAGTTTCTAAGCATAGCTCCTCATATGATTTAATGTGATTTGAAAAGAACCTATCAGATTCTAAATGTTTGGTGATGACTAAGCAGTAATCATCATCATCGACTGGACCCACTATATCAAATCTTAGTCTTGGTCTTGATTAAGAGCTTTTTCATTTGTTCTTCCATATTCTTTTGAAGTAGTCTAACCTGTGCTTTGACTAATTATCTAGGATTAACCCTTTCTTTGCTAAATTATGAACACAAGGAAACTACCAATCAAAAGTTAATTCTATTAAATCTTTATATGAATCATGTTAAAGTTTTAAATCAACTTCTTGACTTGAGGATTATGCTCCCAGAAAGAACCTATGAGTCTTCACACATATGGATGACTCAGGGGCTTCTTTAACTATCAAACCCTCAGCTTTTTGAGAGTCAAGTGGGGTTAGGGCTAAGGTTCCCAACTGATGCATAACTATTTCACATATAGAATTGGATACACTTATGCTTTTCTTTGGAGCCTGGTCTACATCACTATCTGGCTCAAAGTAAAATCTAATGCTGAGAAGAGCTGGCTAGTGCACAAACCATATAAGACTCATCCTATGAACTAGATTCTAAGTCCATATGGATGCATGTTTACTTCTGGAAGTTGGGACATATCATCTATTGGGTGGCCAATAATGAGGTTTTCCACCCCTCGAACTTCCTCTGAACTGGCCTCTTCCTTTGCCTGGTGGAGGTCAAGTCATCCTACCCATATGTTCGAATGGAGTGACGAACTATGGGTGAAATCTAATGTCATTATCCACTTCCTCCTCCAAGTCTATATTCGCTCCTTTTATTTTCTTTTCCTTTTTCTTTTTCTTTTTCTTTTTTTTTTTTTTTAAACTTTGGCCAAGTTCGTATGAATAGGCTTGTTTATTTTGAGAGAGATCTCCTTGACATAGTAGACGATTCTACCTCTCACAAACTTCATACACTAATGTAGAGATGATGAAACTATGTTGTTCTCATGTATCCATGGTCTCCCAAGCAAAGCTTTGAAAGATGTATCTGAGTCTATATTTGTGAAACTTGGCTCTTTAGTCTTCCAATCATCTATCTCCAAGGGCGACACTATAGAGCCTAAGGCCTATTAACCGCACTTTTGGAGTGCAAATTCAATCTTCCCATCTTAGACATAAGTGTCTTTTGGACACTAAGACTTTTCTAGTCATAAGACACTTCTAACAATTAGGTAAACACTTAACCCAAGCTGAAAGACTTAGAAGGGTTAACCATAGGATTAGGTTATGCCGTAGGGATAATCCACTTACCCTACAACCTGAATCCAATGCATGTTCACCTTCTCAAACCAAACCTCAAGTTCAATTAAAACATCAAATTCAAATCCAAATCCAAAGCCAAATTCTAAAACCAAATGATTGAAGCCCATGATCAAATCAAAACTTGAAACCTTTCCTAAGCCATGTGACCTATCCCATGGACTTAGCCAAATCTTAATCCAAATCAATCTAAAATTAATTCATTTTCTCATAACCACTTTATATCTTCAATCATCTTTCTAAATAAAATCAAATCTACATTCAAATGATCAAAACTAAATCAAACTAAATCAAATTAAGTCAAAACCCTTCCTAATCCATATGACCTATCTCATGGACTTAGCCAAATATTAATCCAAATCAAGTCAAACTTAATTGATTTTCTCCCAAATCAATCATATTTTCAATCATCTTCACAAATTTAAATGAAATATACATTTAAATCATCAAAACTAAATTAAAGCAAATCAAAATCCAAACCTAAGCCACATGACCCAACTCCATTGACTTAGCAAAATTCCTTCATTCCAAAACCCAAATTCAATTGATTTTCTCATGAATCATTCTTACCTTGAATAATATTCACAACTATAAATAAAATATACAATCATCAAGCCAAACCAAAATCAACCCAAGTCAAACACAAGTTAACCTTCGACTTGAAATATTCAAATGAACCATTACCCATTTGAACCCATGTAAATTGCTATTGAATTCGTATATCAATCCAAAATCCTTAAATAAACTCAACTAAATCAAACTCAACTCAAAATCATGCCAATTAAACCCAATTGGTCCACTTGACCCAAGAGTTACCAATTTGATATATTTGAGTCAAGTTCGAATCCTACTCAAATTGGATTGAACGAAGTCCATCAAAACCTCCCATCATGATTGTTGATCACCCTAGGTTGATCAATTGTCATAAATTTGGTCAAACCAAGTCAACTTGGTCATTTGACCAAGTCAACCCCTTAACCCATATGAACACAAACTAGCCAAGTTGCAACCTAAGCCAAATCCCTTTAAACCAATGATTCATACTAAATCAAAATCGATATTTAAATATCACTTGACCTTCAATTGAGTCAAACCAAACCCAATTGGCCCTCTTGACCTAAGTTGACCCAAATTGACCTAAAAAACTAAATTGGTTAAATCAAAATATAAACCAAATTGATTGTAAACTAAGTTCCAAGTTCATTCCAAATTGATTGTTGAACTTGAACAAAGCCATGATTGGACCTAGTTAAACCCAATTGACCTACTTAGCTAAAATTGACCTAAAGGTTCAAGTTGGCCTAAATAAAACCAAATCCTAAATAATTAAAACAAAAGCCTACAATCAACTTCAATTGGTCAACTAAACCCTAACCCTAACCCTAAACCCTAAGCTAACCCTAAACCTAAACCCTAAACCCTAAAAACCCTAAACCCTAAAGCCTAAACACTAAATCCTAAACCCTAAACCATAACCCAAAACACTATACCCTAAAACCATAAACCCTAAAACTCTTAACCCTAAACCCTAAACCCTAAAAACATAAACTAAATAAAACCTAAAAATAAAATAACCAAATATAAACCTAAATAAAATAAAATAATAAAATAAAATAAAACCTAAATTAGAACCTAAACCTAAACCTAAAAATAAAATAAAATAAATTAATAAATATAAACTAAAATACATTAAATAAAAACTTATACTAAACTAAATAATAAAATAAACCAAAGAGTAAGATACCTAAATAAAATAAAAACTAAACGTAAAATAAAAATAAAATAAACCTAAAATAAAATCTAAATAAAAACCTAAACCTAAGAAAAACATTAAAATAAAACCTAAAAATATATACAAAATAAAACCTAAACCCTAAACAAAAAAAATTAAACTTAAAATAAAAAATAAAATAAATAAAATAAACCTAAACTTAAACTAAAATAAACTAAGTGGTGGTTGCTCTCCTAATATTTCTTCCATGAAAGATTTCTACAATATGATCCTTGATTATAATGTAATTTATATTGGCTTTAAGGGCTCTAATTATACTTAGCAAAACTCTAGACTTTGGCAAAGGTTGGACCGAATTCTTTTTAATAGTCATTAGATTACTCAATGGCCTATTTCTTTTGTTGACCATTTAAGCAGAACATTGTCAAATCAAGCTTCTCTTCTAATTTCTACAAAAGATAATTTTAATAGACAAAAAAACCTCTCTCCTTTTAGATTTCAAAACATGTGGATTCAGCATATTGATTTTTTTAATGTTGTGGATAATAATTGGAATGCTCCTTTACATCCTGATAATTCTATTATGGTGATGAATAGACTTTGGTTTAAACTTAAAAGACTTAAACAAAATTTGGGCTAGTAGAACAAGCATTATTTTAAAACCTTTTAACTAATATTAAAGATATGGAAAAATTGGTTTGTGATCTTGAAGTATCTATTATGTTTGATCTTTCTAAGATTATAAACTTGACTGAGGTGAAAGATAAGCTTGTTAACTTCCAAAATATGGAGGAGACTTATTGGCATCAAAAAGCTGCTAGTAAACATATTATGGATGGTGACAGGAATATTAAGTATTTCCATGATTTGGTTAATAAAAAGAGAGCTTTAAATAATACTCAAAAAATTAAAAATGATAATGGAGATTGGATTATGGAGAATAATGATTTTAATAAATCAGTTATTAATTATTTTAGAAATATGCTTAACTAGAATTGCTCTTATGAAGTTATTTCTCAATGGAACTTGATTCCTTATATTATTACTAATGATGATAATGATTTGCTTACCATTGTGCTTAATGAAAATGAAATTTTAAATTTCTAAATAGCATGAACATAGATTATGTTGCTGGTCCTGAGGGTTTCACTACTCAATTTTTTCAAAAATGTTGGTTTATAATTAAAAATTATTTGACTGAGGTTGTGATTGATTTTTTTTAATGATAATCCTTTTCCTAAATATTTTTCTAGTACATCTATTATTCTCAAACCTAAAAAAGATAATCCAGAGTATTGGAGTGATTTTAGACCTATTAGTCTTTGCACCTTCTTCAATAAGCTAATTTCCAATATTCTTACCAACAGACTTAGTCCTTTACATAATAGAATTATCTCTCTCAACCAAATCTATTTTGTTAGAGGTAGATCCATTTCTAATAATATTTTACTTGCTCAATAATTAATTCATCATCTTGATGCCAAGACTAGAGGTGGCAACATTCTTAAATAAAATAAAAGTAAAACTAAACTAAAAAATAAACTTAAACCTAAACCTAAACCTAAACCTAAAAATTAAACTAAAATAAAAATATATAAACAAAAATAAATATACCTAAAATAAAGAAACTAAACTAAATAAAAATAAAAATAAACCTAAATCAAAATAATAAATAAATAAACTAAAATAAAATAAATAAACCTAAACCTTCTAGTTGACTTATTTTTTTATTAAAAACCCTAAACCCTAAACTCTAAAACTAACCCTAAACCTACAACAATTAACCCTAAACTCTAAACCATAAACCCTAAACCTTAAACCCCTAAACCGTAAACCTTATACCCTAAACCCTATACCCTAAACACTAAAAGCCTAAACCCAAAACCCTAAATCCTAAATGCTAAACCCTAAATCCTAAACACTAAACCCTAAAACTTAAACCCTAAACTCCAAAACCCTAAACCATAAATCAACCATAAACCATAAATTAACCCAAAACCCTGAATCCTAAACCCTTAACCCTAAATCCTAAAACCCTAAACCATAAACCCTAAACCATAAATCCTGAACCCTAAAACCCTAAACCCTAAATGCTAAACCCTAAACCTTAAAAGCTTAAACCCTAAAACCTTAAACCTTAAACCCTAAACCCTAAACCCTAAACTATAAACCCCAAACTTTAAAAACTAAACCCTAATCCCTAATCCCTAAACCCTAAAAACCTAAAAACCTAATCCTAAATGAAATAAAACCAAATGATAAAATAAATAAATAAAATATAAACCTAAATAAAATAAAATAATAAAATAAAATAAAAACCTCAACCTAAACCTAAACCTAAACATAAAACTAAAACGAAAAAAAATAAAATAAAAAATAAAAACTAAACAAACATAAAATAAATAAAAACTTAAACTAAGCTAAAAAAATAAAGTAAAATAAAAAACTTAATAAAAACCTATACCTAAAATACAAACATAAAAATAAAACCTAAAAATTAGTAAAAATTAAAACCTAAACCTTTACTAAGAAAAAACCTAAACATGAAATAAATAAAATAAAATAAACCTAAACCAAGACTAAAATAAACTAAGCTAAAATAAATAAAACCTAAACCTAAACATAAAATAAAGTAAACCTAAACCCTAAACCAATAAAATAAAATAAACTAAAAATAAACATAAACCTAAACTAAAATTAAAACCAAAAAATAAACCTGAAAATATAATAAAAACCTAAAGCTAAACATAAAAATAAAAAATAAAACTAAAACATAAAAAATAAATTAAAAATAAAAGTAAACTAAAAAATAATCATAAACCTAAACCTATACCTAAAAATGTACTAAAACTAAAAAACCTAAACTAAAATTAATAAACCTAAAATAAAGAAAAAAACTAAATGAAAATAAAAAATAAACCTAAATGAAAATAAAAATAAAAATAAAAATAAACTAAAATAAATAAAAAATAAGATAAATTAATTAAAAAAATCCTAAACCTACCACTTTATCTATTATTTTTAAAAGAGTCCTAAACGTTAAACCCTAAACCCAAAAACCAAAATCCTAAACCTTAAACCCTAAACCCAAAACCCAAAATCTTAAAACTTAAACCAACCTAAACTACAATCTAAACCTAAACTAAACCTAAACCTAATCCTAAACTAACTAAAACCTAAACTAAACCTAAACCCTAAACCCTAAACCCTAAACACTAAACTAACCTAAACCCTAAACCTAAAACCTAACTTAAACCCTAAACTAAACCTAAACTAACTCTAAACCATAAACCTAAAACCTAAAATTAAACCCTAAAGCCAAAACCCTGTTAATCTTAAACCTAAACTAAAACCATAACCCTAACATCCCTAAACTAAAGCCTATACACTAAACCCTAAATCCCAAACCCTAAACCTAAACAGTAAACCATAAAACCCTAAACCCAAAACCCCAAACCCTAAGCCCTAAAAATTAAAAAACCTAAAACTAAAGTAAATAAAACCTAAAAAGAAAATAAATAAAAAATATCAAAACCTAAATAAAATAAAATAAAATAAAAATCTAAACTAAAACATAAGTCTAAACCTAAAAATAAAATAAAATAAAATAATAAAAATAAACTAAAATTAAATAAATAAAAACCTAAACTAAATTAAAAAATAAAATAAACCTAAAAATAAAAAACCTAAATAAAATAAAAACTCAATGTAAAATAAAAATAAAGTAAACCTAAAATAAAATAAAATAAAAACTAAATTAAAACCTAAACCTAAAAAATAAAGCAAAAAATAAATAAAAAATAAAACCTAAACCCTAAACCAAAAAGAAAAGCTAAACCCAAAAAAAAAAAAAAATAAACCTAAACCTAAACTACAATAAAATAAATAAAACCTAAATCTAAAATAAACTAAACCTAAACCCTAAACTAAATAAAATAAAATAAACTAAAAATAAACTTAACTAAACTAAAAAATAAAATGTAAAAATAAAACTAAAATAAAACCTAAAAATCTAAAAACATAAACCTAAACTAAATAAACCTAAAATAAAAAAATAAAATACCTAAGCAAAAATAAAATGAAACCTAAATGGAAAATAAAAATAAAATAAAATAAAAACTAATTAAAAACCTAAACCTAAAATATTAACCTAAAAATAAGACCCTAAACACTAAACTAATCATAAACCATAAACCCTAAAAACCCTAAATCCAAAACTCTAAACCCTAAACCCCAAACCCTAAACCTTAACCTAAAACCCTAAACTGTTAACCTAAACTAAACCTAAACCCTAAACAAAATTGAAACTAAGCTTAAACCAACTTAAATAAACCTAAACTTAAAACCTAAACTAAACCCTAAACTCTAAACCCTAAATCCTAACCCTAGCCCTAAACCTTAAATCCTAAACCCTAAACCCTAAAATAACCTTACACCATAAACCCTAACCCTAAACCCTAAACCCTAAACTCTAAATCCTAAATCCTTAACCCTAAACTAACCCTAAACCCTAACATAACCCACAACCCTATACCTTAAACCCTAAACACTAAAAACCCTAAGCCCTAAAGCCTAAACACAAACCCCTAAACTCTAACACCTAAACCATAACCCTAAACACTAAACCATAAAACCTTAAACCCTAAAACCCTAAACCCTAAAACTTTAAACCATAAACCCTAAATTCTAAAAACTTAAAAACCTAAAGTAAATAACCTAAAATTAAAATAAATAAATAAAACTTAAACCTAAATAATATAAACAATAAAATAAAACAAAAACCTGAACTTAAACCTAAATCTAAACCTAAAATAAAATAAAATAAAAAATAAAAATAAAGAAAAATAAAGTAAATAAAAACCTAAACTAAACTAAAAAAATAAAAGAAACCTAAGAATAAAAAACCTAAACAAAATAAAAACTATACTTAAAATAAAATTAAAATAAAACTAAAATAAAACTAAAATAAAATAAGATAAAATAAAAATAAAATAAAAACCTAAACCTAAAAAATATACCTAAAAATAAATAAAAAATTAAAATCCAAACTCTAAACTAAAAATAAAAACTAAAGCTAAAATAAAAGTAAATTAAACAAAATAAAATAAACCTAAACCTAAAATAAAATAAATAAAACCTAAACCTAAACATTAAATAAACTAAATGCCAACCCTAAACTAAATAAAATAAAATAAACTAAAAATATACCTTGACCTAAACTAAAAAATAAAACCTAAAATAAAAACCTAAAACCTCAACCCTAAACCCTAAATCCTGAAAAGCTAAAAACCTTAAGCAAAATTAAATAAAACCAAAGAATAAAATTAATAAAAAAACCTTAGCAAAAATAAAATGAAAAAATAAATAAAATAAAAACATAAACTAAAACCTAAAACTAAACTTAAACCTAAAAAAATAAAATAAAAAATTAAAAAACTAAACTAAATTAAAATAAATAAAAACATAAACTAAACTAAAAACAAATAAAAAAACCTAAATGAAATGAAAACTAATCTTAAAATAAAACTAAAATAAGTGTAAGATAAAATAAAATATAAACTAAATAAAATCTTAAACCTAAAAATAAAACCTAAAAATAAAGAAAAAATAAAACCTAATCCCTAAAGTTAAAAAAAAGACCTAAACCTAAAATAAATTAAATTAACCTAAACCTAATCTAAGATATACTTAATTAAAATTGATAAAACCTAAACCTAAACCTAAACACAAAATAAATAAAATAAAATAAACTGAAAATAAACCTAAACAAAAAACTAAGAAAGAATACCTAAAAATAAGCCAAAATAAAAAACCTAAAACCTAAACCTAAAAAAATAAAATAAGAACTTAAACCTAAACCTAAAAGTAAAAAAATAAAACCTAAACCTAAAAATTAAAATAAAAATATAATTAAACAAAAAAGTAAACATAAACCTAAACCTAAATTTAAAAATAAACTAAAATAAATAAACCTAAAATAAATAAAATAAAAATAAAAATAAACCTAAATAAAATTGAAAAATAAAATAAAGTAAATATAAAATAAACTAAATTAACTAAATAAACCTATACCTTCGAGTTTACTTAATTTTAAAAAAATGTAAAAAATTAAAAAAAATTAAAAAAAATCATAAACCTTAAACCCTTAACCTACAATGCTAAACCCTAAACTCAGAACCCTCCTCCCCCAAGCGCCCTCTCGCTCTATGATGATTTTCAAATCCCTCTTGGTGGCACGCCCTTGACTGGGATTTTATGTGCCTTTGGCTTCAAATTTGACTGATTTCAAAGGCTTGAATGGCATCTAGTCGTTTGCATGATGTTTTCTCATTGACCATGGCTGTGGTGAGTTCTATTCCTTGGGTTCCACCTCAAAATATGGATGTTTCAACTAGGGCATCTGATATTTTGGGGATTGATGGCCTTAATGTTGCATCTTCTACAACATATTTTAAGGAAGCGCTCTCTGGTAAGATTTCTCCCTCTATGGATTCGGTTAATCTCATTTTGATGTCTCTTAGAGGTTTACTAGCCATAATGTGCTCTGATGTGGATATTGAAAAGTTGGAAAAACCCTTTGAATTTTCTCTTATCAATAAATTTGCTTTGCGTCATCTGAATTTGGATAAGATCTGCTCTTTTATCCATAATCTCAAGCTTACGTGTGTCTTCTCAATTGTTCTTATTGTCCCTCGGCATATCCTGATTAAACTTTCTAATGATCTGGATTATTCATGTGTTTTTTTCATCATTCTTAGTTCATATTTAATTGTCAAATTTGTTTGCTGAAGTGGTCACCCCTTTTTGACATTAAGAAGGAATATGTTGTTATCCCTATGTGGTTATCTCTTCCTAATATATGCATTCATTTTATTTCCCATCATGTGCTTTTTGCTATCAAGGCTTTATTTTGATAGCCTTTGTAACTCGACCAAGCGACGGCTAAACAATCTCACCCTTTTGTGGCTCAGATCCTTATGGAATTATACATAACTAAAAAATACCCTAAGGAAGTTTGGATTGGCTCTGAAAAATATGGGTATTCACAAAAGGTTGAATTGGAGAACCTTCTAATTTTTTTCCCACTATAAATTACATGGTCTTGACAATTCAGATTGTTTTATTCTCCAACACCACTTAAAAAAAAAAGAATTCCTCCTAAGGAAAATGTTGTATCTACCCATAAGCCAATTCCTACTTATGTTCAAAAATTGGCCTCTTATCCTAAGGATGGTATGAAGGTTGTTACTGAGGTTGATTCCTTGGATATTGGGGTTAATCCTGTTGAACATGTTTCAGCTTATAATGTTGGAAGGGATTCGACCAATATTAAAAATGGGAAAGATGATTTACCTTTATTCCTTCTTTGAATTTGAAAATTTCTAATGTGGAGAATAATAAATTCTATAAGTTATTAGAAGATTATTCTATTTCTTTTAATTCTATTCCAACATCTTTGGCAGCTTTGGTAGATGAAAATGAAGCTTTTAATGAGGATTTAAATGATGTCGAGCATGCTGAAAACATTTCTTATCTGGATTTTACTACTTGTGCTTTAAATTGTTATAAAACATCACCATCTCTCATTTCTAATCTTGATATTCATGTTAATCCTACTTTTCAACTAAATATGGATTTGGAAGAAGGTGAAATTCACTCCAAACACTTGGAGATTTATCTTAAATCTATGACAATTTTTCTATATCTTACTCGGATGAAGACTCTAGGGGAAAAGAAAATGCTTTCCAAAGTTATCATGCTAAAAAGAAAAAATGTTAGCAATTTTCCTCCCAAATTGTCCAAAAAAACTAGATCTGTTGCGGCCTCTCACTCTTCTCTTAATAACCTTTGCTTAACCCAGCTTTTTCTATATTCCTTATGTTTAATTTTCTTGTTCAGAATGTTAGAGGGATCGGTACCCTCTCTACTCATAATCGTATTAGAAATCTTTGTCGCATTCATAATATTTCTCTTCTTATTATTCTGGAGCCTCTTATTTATACTAATGAAATTAACCATTTTCCTAGAATGATCGATTTCAATAAATCTTTCTCTAATGTTAGTAATAAGATTTGGTTTTTTTGGAATAATTTTGTTGAGGTCTATATTCTTGATGAATTTCATCAAGTTGTTAATGCTCAAATCTCTTATGGTGATTATTGTGTTTTTCTTTTTGTTTATGTATGTTGGTAGAAATCTTCTTTAGGATAATTTAAGGAATTTTGCTACCTCGTCAACAAACCTTGATGGATTTCAACACCATTTTATTCTCTTCTAAACGAAGTGGTGGTTGCTCTCTAATATTTCTTCCATGGAAGATTTCCTTGATTATAATTTAATTGATATTAGCTTTAAAGGCTCTATACTTGGCACTTGTAGACTGGCAGACTTGGACCTTTTTTTTTAATATTCATTGGATTACTCAATGGCCTATTTCTTTTGTTGACCATTTAAGCAGAACATTGTCAAATCATGCTTCTCTTCTAATTTCTACAAAAGATAATTCTAATAGACAAAAAAACCTATCTCCTTTTAGATTTCAAAACATGTGGATTCAACATATTAATTTTTTTAATGTTGTGGATAATAATTGGAATGCTCCCTTACATCCTGATAATTCTATTATGTTGATGAATAGACTTTGGTTTAAACTTAAAAGACTTAAACAAAATTTGGTCTAGTAGAACAAGCATTATTTTAAAACCTTTTAGCTAATATTAAAGATATGCAAAAATTTGTTTGTGATCTTGAAGTCTCTGTTATGTCGATCCTTCTAAGATTATAGACTTGACTGAGGTGAAAGATAAACTTGTTAATTTCCAAAATATGGAAGAGATTTCTTGTTTAAAGTATGGAATGGAATTTTAATCAAACAAAAAATGGAACTTTTCCATACAAAATAAATTTTCAATTTTCAACCCAATTTTATAATTTTTTTGCTTAAAGTGATTTCTTTTAAGGTGTAATATAAGCTAATATATTATATGAAAGCATATTAAAATATAATGTACATAACAATATAACTTCACATATATATGAATTTGGTGGTGTGTTACTAAATATTATTGTACATTTTAGTATCTTTTACTTTTGTTATAATACATTGGGCCAAAACTCACAAAAATGTTAATTTGAAGGTTGAGATGAAATGATTTGGTCAAATTCATTGTGCACATCAAGAAGCAACACCAAAATTATGCTATTTTGTACCATTTCTAATAGAAAAAAAAACAATTTTACATCCAAAATGAACATTATTCATATTTGGAGAAAATTTTGTAATTTGTTCCTTTTAAATGATTCTAAAGAAGTGCAATGTTAGACAATATATTTTATTATAGTAAATTATAATATAACATCATATATTATAATATAATATAGTGTGTTAATTCACTCTATAATATGTTTAGCATGATATCATATAGTTAGTTTGATCTTGCACCATCACAAACCATAAGATGTTGATTATAATGTTAGGATGATGTAATTTGAATGAATATATTGTTAGGCTTTTGTTTGCTGTATTAAACTTGTTCATAAGATAAGAAATAAGATTTGATGAGAATTCCATTTTAAGGATATGGAGGTAGATCCGCTAGGGGATCAAACATGCATTGGACATGACATATGAAGGGTCTATGTTGAGGGAATAGAAGAAGAAAATTTGCTAAGGATAAGAAGATCTGTTGGGGATAAGAATTTATAATTCACCGGGGATTAAGATTGAATCAACTTTAATTTATTTTATTTTAATTGATGTGGAGGTGTATTTGCTAGAGATATGGGCTCGAGTCTGCTTTGGATCGGGTATATGAACCTTCCACTAGGGAAGCAGGTTCAGGCTATCCACTAGGGATTGGGATTAAAGTTTGATTCATAGATTTGTTTGGGGATGTATCCACTAGGGACAAGAGTTTGGTTGGATTTCTTTGATTTAGGCTCTACTTGGGGAGTTGTTTAATTTGGCTCTATTGGGGAGGTTGGTTTTGAATTTGATTTGTTTGCTTGACTTATTTATATATGATTTTAGGCTACACTGGGGAGAAGGGTGTGATTTAACTCCACTAGGGAAAATTAGATTGGGTTTAATTTAAGCTGAGTTAATCTATGGACCCTATCTGTAAGTGATGGACCCACTGAGAAGGGGTTATATTAGCCTTGACCTACCTCAGGTTTACAAATCCAAAGGGGTAGTTTATCGGCTATGGGGTAGAGCTACCTGACCAAAGGGGTTGCCTTTTAGTGTGCAATGAATTGTGCTAAGAAGAAGGTGAAGCAGACTTGCATCTTTCAAAGGGAGGAATAATCGCTAAGGTGGCCTATTGGATGCACAATAAATCAAACTTGACCTAGGGTGACTACTTAGTGAATGTCGCTGGGGACTTATGTCAACTCAAAAGTAGTCAAGATTAATTTTATCTTAATTTCATGTGTTTTGATATGGTTTGTTTGGTTTAGTTTGATTTTAAATTGAGGGAATATCAGATGGGGATGTGAGCTTGGTCAAATTTGATAGATTTAATTTTTGGACCATGATGGTGTGCGATGGACCCACTAAGAAGGGGCCATATCGAACTTATCTTATCTCAGATTTACAAATCCAAAGGGATAGTCTACTGGCCATGGGGGATAGCTAGCCAACCTAAGGGGTTGCCTTTTGGTGTCCAATGGTTGTGCTAGAAAAGGAGCAGACTTAAATATTATAAAGTAGGGAACAACCGCTGGGGTGACCTTTTGGTAGCACAACAAATCAAACCCAACTTAGGGGCTACTACTGAGTGAATTTTTTTAGGGACTTATATAAACTCAAATGTAGTCAAGCGATTCCTATAGGGAGTTTTGCTGACACTACCCTAAAAATAGGATATAGGCATGGGAAAAGGTACTTCTATGGGTGTCCTCCTAATTCACAAGTGAATTTATATTTTATTTATATGTTTATGTGGACCGTGTTGGTGTGTGAGGGACCACACTAAGAAGGGGCAATCGGCCTTGACCTATCTTAGATTTATTGAACCAATGGAGAATCTGCACATCCATAGGATAGATTCTCCAACCATATTGGTGGTTACTAGAAAAGGGGAACTGTCTAATTTGATACTAACTTGAGTAGTGTATAAATGGTGTCGCAAAGCATGTGATCCAAATATAGTGCACACAGGGGAGGTTCTACTAGGGGAGTTATCTTGAGCCTTGGAAAAGTAAGCCTATAAGGGTACGGTGGCTAACTCAAGGAGAAAGCATAGTAGACTTACATTTGCCATGAGTGGTGCATCCTAAGGTGCGAAAACCAACCAACCTGTTGTATATCCATCAGCATGAGTGGTGTATCCATCAGCATAGTGAGAACCAACCAACCTAAGGTGCGCGCTGGTGTGCAATGATGTGTAGCCTATCGTCGATGAGACAGATGGTATCTGACCTAGAGCGACTACTAAGTAGGGATCCCCGAGGAAGGACTGGACCTAGACTTGAAGTAGTCAGGAGGGAAGGAGCAGGTAGGGGAATTATCCTAAACCTTAAATATATTTGACCCAGTCAGTGCATGAAGGCTAATCCAAGAAGAAAGCATAGTAGACTCACATCCTCTTAAACAAAGCAAACATGAGGTAGGTTATCGGCAATGCAATAAGGCCTATCAAACTAACCAGCTCTCATCGATGTGCAGTGGCCAAGTAAGGAAGGAAAGCAAAGCAGACTTGCATCCTCCAAAGCAAGAAGACCACTAGGGTGATACACAAGCAGGGTAGCACATCATCCTAACCTAGAGCAACTACTGAGTGAGTGTCGCTGGGGGAATTATCTCAACTCAGAGTGGCCTAAGACAAAATATGGGTTTGTTTTATATATTTGTGTGTAGTTTATGTTTGTGTTGTGTCGATGAAGGATAGGACACTGCTCAGGTTTCTTACACCTACCCTAAACACATCATGGTTAATTCAAAAATAAGAATACTTTTAACATGGAAGACATTGAATTCGAGATGGAATTTTCATTAATGATAATTACCTTTAAACATGATTTATAATATTTCTTTAAGTAGAGCCCATTGATTGGAAGCATTGAGCGCTCTCCCTTATGATTAATAAGCTGATAAGATCCTACTTGGTAGGCCATCTCTATGGCTAAAGGACCTTCCCATGTGGGTTCAAACTTGCCTCCCATCTTACGATGGGCAATAATTAGTCTCCTTAGAACTAAAATAAGCTCTCCTATTTGAAAATCTCTAGGAGGGACCAACTTGTTGTGAGCTTGAATTATTTTAGCTTTGTATAACTTAAGATTTTGACATTCCTGTAGGCTTCTCTCCACCAAACCTTCAAAATCTTCTAACCACAACTTGGTGTTCTACTTTGTTGTGATCTTGCTACCCACAACTATGCTTAGTGATGGGAGTGGACTTCTAATGGTAGAATGGCTTCATACCCATGCACTAAGTAGAAAGGAGTAAATTGAGTTGGAGTTCTATATGTGGTGTGGTAGGCCCACAAGGCTTCAACTAACTACTCATGGCCCTATTGATTATTGTCGAGTGTCTTCTTTTGTATTTAGATGAGAGTTTTTTTAATGGCTTTTGCTAAAACGTTTTCCCTCAAGTAGTTGATGGTAGAATATCACCAATCTATGATGTGTCTTCACAAAGTTGTTGATCTCAATGCTTTTGAATGCAGTATCATTATCAGATATAATTCATCGAGGTACTCCGAACCTATATACAATATGGTTCCTAAAACACTAGAGCATATGCGGAGCTATGAGCTCTATGAGCCAAATTGCCTTCACCCATTTGGAAAAGTATTAGTAGCAGCTAAGATGAACCGATGACCCTAGAAAGATGGAGGATCAATCAGACCCACTATGTCGGCACCCTAACACTTCAATGGACACATAATGTATTTGACATTTGTGGAATCACATAGTTGTATACATGCAATCCTTTATCATCGATGGCCAATAGTATCCTAGTCTCTTGATCTTGGCTTTCATCTTTGGACCAAATTGGTTGGCTCCACATAATCCTGAGCATTACTAGATCACAATCTTATGGGATTCATGCTTATCTAAACAACGTAACCACATATGATGAAAGGACTGGCAGTACAAGACACCATCCATAAGAGCATAAGAAAGTATTCTCTACTTTATTTGATGGGCTTGGGACTTCTCTTAAGGTAATTTGCCTTTATTTAGGTAATCCATGAATGGTTGCCTCCAATCTAACTCCTCATCCTTCTTGGCAATGCCAACCTTTCCTTAAAGAGAGGACCTTTTGATGAGTTCAATATCAATAAAGGATATGACTTGTTTATTTTGGACCTTTATTAATATGGACTCATTATCCGGACATGCCAACTCTTTGGAAAGCATGGCTAAAGCATACACTACATCGTTCTCTCCTCGAGAAATCTTATAAGTAATAACTTCTGAGATTTGGGCCAACAACTCCAAGGTGTGCTTAAGGTAGTGATGGAGCTTGGGCTTTATAACCGTATAGGACCCAGCAATTTGGTTGATAACTAGCTGAGAATCCCCGAAGATGTTGAAGTTCTGGATGCTTAGAGTAACGACTAACTCCAAACCAGCAATCAGAGCCTTATATTCAGCCTCATTGTTGGTATAATAATTGGACATATGATATGAAAATCTCATCACATCGTGGTCTAGAGTTAAGAGATATATAACTACTACTGCCTTTCTTGGAATAGTAGATTGTGGTTCTTTTCCTCTTTGAGAGGAAGATGCACCATCAAAGTACATCTCCTAGCAGTGAGTGTTAGTATACCCTAAGTTCATGATTTGTTTATCAATAGTCATCATTAACCAGGGTACAAAAGGTAATAACACTACAAGAGGGGCATAGAGCATCGTGCCAATCGTCCGGATAACATCGATCGTGTCATGAGATACTGTAGTGGATTGATCCTAGAGATTAAGTTCACCTTATGTGGAAGCATGTAGTGGTGTAGGTTTTGGGATGCAAAGACTAAAGCTAGGCAATGCTTCTCAATGGGTGGATAATTAGCCATAACAGGGATTAGATGATGGCTGAGGTAGTATAGTGCATTTTCCTTACGTTCATCATTGACTTTGGCCAACAAAGCACCAAAGGACTCATCTAATGCAACAATGTAAAGTATGAGCGACTTGCCCAGGATAGGGGCTGTTGGAACTGGCGGTGTCATCAGGTAATGCTTGATGTCTTCAAAGGCATGTTCACACTTGTCATTCCACTTGAAGTTGGCATCCATTTTGACAAGTGTTGAGAATGACTGACATCTTTCCAATATGTTGGATATAAAGCGTGTTAGATATGCCAACCGCCCTTGGAATGATCTGAGTTGAGTTAAACTTTTAGGGGGTGGCATTTATAATATCGCCTTAATCTTCTCCTGATCTATTTTGATACCCTGGTGTCAGACAACAAACCCAAAGAATTTCCTTAAAGCTACTCCGAATTCACACTTCAGGTGGTTCATTTTGAGGTTAAATTATCCTAAATGTTCAAAAATTACCCTTAAGTCAAGGAGATGGTCTTCCTTCTCTCTACTTTTGACCACGAGATCATCGAGATAGCACTCGACTTGATGATGAATGAGTTCGGAAGATTGAGTCATCCACCTTGGTATGTAGCCGGCATTTTTAAGGCTGAAAGGCATGACCTTATAGCAATAGACTCTGATCGGTGTTCTAAAAGTAGTGTTTCTTTCATCTTCAGGGGCCATCTTTATTTAGTTTTATCTAGATGAGCCCTCCATGAAAGAGAAAATTGTATGAGATGAGGCAATGTCCACAATCTGCTCTGGGATTGGTAGTGAAAATTCATCTTTTGTACATGCATTATTTAAATCCCTAAAATCAACGTATATGTGCATTTGACCATTCTTATTTGGAAATTCATCTTTTGGATGCTCGCTAAAACCTAAACCCTAAAGCATAAAACCCAAAACCAAAACCCTAAACCCTAAACCCTAAACCCTCATCCCTAAACCCTAAAAACCTGAATACCTAAACCTAAACTAAATAAAACCTAAAAATTAAATAAATAAATAAAAACCTATACCCAAATAAAATAATAAAAAAACAAAAAAAAACATAAACTAAATCTTAAAACTAAACCTAAACCTAAACTTAAACATAAACCTAAACCTAAACCTAAACCTAAAAATAAAATAAATAAAAAAAATAAAAACTAAACTAAAACAAAATAATTTAAAACCTAAACTAAACAAAAAAATAAAATAAACCTTAATATAAAAAACATAAATAAAATAAAAACTAAATTTAAGATAAAAATAAAATAAACTTAAAATAAAATAAAATAAGAACTAAAAGTAAAACCTATACCTAAACCAAAAATTAAACCTAAAAATAACCTAAAATTAAAACCTAAAACCAAAACTTAAAAACATAAAATAAAAACCTAAACCTAAACCTAAAAATAAAAAATAAAACCTAAACCTAAAAAATAAAATAAAATAAAAATAAAACTAAACTAAAAAAATAAACATAAACCTAAACCTAAATGAACAAAATAAACAATAATAAAAACAAAAACTAAAATAAATAAACTTAAAATAAACTAAATAAAAATAGAAAGTAAAATAAACAATAAATAAATAAAAAATAAACTAAATAAACAAAAAAGAACTTAAACATACCGGTTTACTTAATTTAAAAAAAACTCTAAATTTTAAACCCTAAACCCTAAACCCTAAACACTAACCCTAAACCCAAATAGTAGCCCTAAACCTTGAACATTGAACCTACAACCTAAACTAAACCTAAACCCTAAACTCTAAACCTTAAACCTTAAACCCTAAACCCTAAACCCTAACCCTAACCCAAAACCTTAAACCCTAAACACTAAACTAAACTAAAATAATAAACCCTAAGCCCTGAACCCTAAACCCTAAACTAATCCTAAACCCTAAGCAAACACTAAACCCTAAACCCTATATCCTACAACCTAAAAATCCTAAACCCTAAAGCCTAAAAACTAAATCCTAAACCCTGAACCCTAAACCCTAACCCTAAACCCTAAACCCTAAACCCTAACCCTAAACCCTAAACCCTAGACCATAAACCTTAAACCATATATCGTAAACCCCCAAAGCCGAATCCATAAAAACCTAAAACCTAAAACCAAAAAAATAAAACCTAAAAATAAAATAAATAAAAAACCTAAACCAAAATAAAATAAAATAAAAATATAAAATAAAAACGTAAATTAAAACATAAACCAAAGAAATAAAATAAAATAAAATAAAATAAATAAAAACCTAAACTAAATTAAAAAAAACAAATAAACCTAGGAATAAATAACATAAATATATTAAAAACTAAATGTAAAATAAAAATTAAATATACCAAAACCAAAAAATAATCCAAAAAATAAAATAAAAATAATACCCAAATCGTGAACTAAAAAAACTAAACTTAAAATAAAAAATAAAATAAACCTAAACCTAAACTAAAATATAATAAAATAAACTAGAACTAATAAAATTTAAACCTTAACCTAAAATAAACTAAACCTAAACTAAATAAAATGAAATAAACTAAAAATAAAACTAAACCTAAACTAAATAAATAAAACCTAAAAAAATAAACCTAAAAAATAAAATAAATAAACTAAAATAAAAAAATAAATAAAAATAAATAAAATAAAAATAAACTAAATAACTAAAGAAATAAATCTAAAAATAAATAAATAAAAACCTAAACTAAGCTAAAAAAATAAAAAAATTAAACCTAAAATAAAAATAAAATTAACATAAAATAAAATTAAATAAAAAGTAAATAAAAACCAAAACATAAAAAATAAACAAAAAAATAAACCTAAATAAAAACCTAAAAATTAAAAAAAAAATAAAACCTAAACCCCAAACTAAAAAAAAATCTAAACCTATAATTAAAATAAAATAAACTTAAACAAAGATAAACTGAACTAAAATAAATAAATCCTAAACCTAAACCTAAAATAAACTAAATCAAAATCGAAACCTGGACTAAATATAATAAAATAAACTAAAAATAAACGAAATCATAAACTAAAAAAAATAAATAAAAAAATAAAAATAAAAACCAAAAATCTAAACGTTAAAAAAATAAAATAAAAACCTAAGCCTAAACCTAAAAATAAAAAATATAACAAAAACCTAAAAAATAAAATAATAATAAAATTAAACCAAAATAAACTTAAACCTAAACTTAAACCTAAAAATAAACTAAAATAAATAAACCTAAAATAAATAAACAAAACTAAATAAAAATAAAAATAAACCTAAATACAAATAAGAAATAAAATAAACTAAAATAAATAAAAATAAACTAAAAAATTAAACAAACTTAAACCTACTAGTTTACTTAATTTAAAAAACATAAAAAATTAAAAATAAAATAAAATAAAATAAAAAGAACCCAAAAACCTAAAACCCTAAACCCTAAACCCAAAACCTACAACCTTAAACTATAAATGCTAAACCCTAAAACCCTAAACCCTAAACCCGAAACCCTAAACCCTAAACCCAAAACTTAAACAAAATTTCAAAAATAATCTAAATTCAATAATAATAAACCTAAATAAAATAAAAACTAAACATAACATAAAAATAAAATAAACCTAAACCTAAAAAGTAAACCTAAAAATAAAACATAAAAATATTTAAAAAATAAAACCCAAACCCTAAACTAAAAAAAAATTAAACCTAAAATAAAAATTAAATAAACAAAATAAAATAAACCTAAATCTAAACTAAAATAAATAAAACCTAAACCTAAACCTAAAATAAACTAAATCTAAAATAAATAAAATAAAACAAACTAAAAAATATACTTAAACCTAACCTAAAAATGAAAATATAAAAAAACCTAAAATAAAAACCTAAAACCTAAACCCTAAACCCTAAACCTTAAAAAGCTAAAAGCCTAAAAATAAACTAATTAAAACCTAAAAGTAAATAAATAAAAATCCCTAAACAAAAATAAAATGAAAAACAAAATCTAAAACATAAACTAAAACCTAAACCTAACCCACTGGTTTTGGGATGCAAAGACTAAAGCTAGGCAATGCTTCTCAATGGGTGGATAATTAGCCATAGCAGGATTAGATGATGGTTGAGGTAGTATAGTGCATTTTCCTTACCTTCATCATTGACTTTGGCCAACAAAGCACTAAAGGACTCAAGTAATGCAACAATTTAAAGTATGAACGGCATGCCCGGGATAGGGGCTGTTGGAACCGGTGGCACTATCATGTAATGCTTGATGTCTTCGAAGGCATGTTTACACTTGTCATTCGCTTGAACTTGGCATCCATTTAGACAAGTGTTGTGAATGACTGACATCTTTCCAATAGGTTGGATATAAAGCATATTAGATACGCCAACCACCTTTAGAATGATCTTAGTTGAGTTAAACTTTTAGTGGGAGACATTTCTAATATCGCCGTGATCTCCCGATCTATTTTGATTCCCTGGTTTCGGACAACAAACCCAAGGGATTTCCTTGAAGCTACTTTGAATTCACACTTCAGGTGGTTCATTTTGAGGTTAAATTGTCTTAATTGTTCGAAAACTACTCTCAAGTCAAGGAGACGGTCTTCCTTCTATCTACTTTTGAGCACAAGATCATCGAGATAGCACTCGACTTGATGAAGAATGAGTTCATCGAAGATTCGAGTCATAGCCCACTAGTATGTAGTACTAGCATTTTTAAGGCTGAAAGGCATGACCTTATAACAATAGACTCTGATTGGTGTTCTAAAGTAGTGTTTCTTTCATCTTCAGGGGCCATCTTTATCTACTTATATCTAGATGAGCCATCCACGTAAGAGAAGACTGCATGAGATTAACCAATGTCCACAATCAGCTCCGAGATTAGTAGTGAAAAGTCATCTTTTGTATATGCCTTATTTAAATCCCTAAAATCGAGGTATATGTGCATTTGACCATTCTTATTTGGAAAGTCATCTTTTGGATACTCGCTAAATCCCTAAAATTGATGCTGGCTAAACCCTAAACCCTAAAGCATTAAACCCAAAACCCAAAACCCTAAACCCTAAACCCTCATCCCTAAACCCTAAAAACCTGAATACCTAAACCTAAACTAAATAAAACCTAAAAAATAAATAAATAAATAAAAACCCATACCTAAATAAAATAATAAAATAAAAAAATAAAATAAAAATATAAACTAAAACCTAAACTTAAACCTAAGCCTAAACTTAAACATAAACCTAAACCTAAACCTAAACCTAAAAATAAAATAAAATAAAAAATAAAAACTAATCAAAAATAAAATAAATAAAAACCTAAATTAAACAAATAAAATAAAATAAACCTAAATATAAAAAACATAAATAAAATAAAAACTAAATTTAAGATAAAAATAAAATAAACCTAAAATAAAATAAAATAAAAACTAAAATAGAACCTAAACCTAAACCTAAAATAAAACTTAAAAATAAACCTAAAATAAAAACCTAAAACCTAAACTTAAAAATATAAAATAAAAACCCAAACCTAAACCTAAAAATAAAAATAAAACCTAAACCTAAATAATAAATAAAATAAAAATAAAACTCAACTAAAGAATAAACATAAACCTAAACCTAAACCTAAAAAATAAATTATAATAAAGAACATAAATTAAAATAAATAAACTTAAAATAAACTAAGTAAAAATAAAAAATTAAATAAACTAAAATAAAAAAAAATAAACTAAATAAACTAAAAAGAATCTAAACATACCAGTTTACTTAATTTAAAAAAACTCTAAACCTTAAACCCTAAACCCTAAATCCAAAACCCTAAACACTAAATCCTAAACCGTATACCCAAAAACTAACCCTAAACCCTGAACTCTTAATATACAACTCTAAACTCTAAACCCTAAACCCTAAACCCTAAACCCTAAACCCTAACCCTAACCCAAAACCCTAAAACTTAAACACTAAACTAAACCAAAATAATAAACACTAAATCGTAAAACCCTAAACAATAAACCCTAAACTAATTTTAAACCCTAAGCTAACACTAAACCCTAAACCCTATATCCTACAACCTAAAAACCCTAAACCCTAAAGCCTAAAAACTAAACCCTAAACCCTAAACCCTAAACCCTAACCCTAAACACTAAACCCTAAACCTTAAACCCTATACCATAAACCCCAAAGCCTAAACCATAAAATCCTAAAATCCTAAACCTAAAAAAAAAGCTTAAAAATTAAATAAATAAAAAACATAAACCTAAATAAAATAAAAAATAAAAACCTAAACTAGAACATAAACCTGAGCAAAAAAATAAAAAAATAAAAAATAAAAAAAAAAAAACTATAATAAAATAAAAAAACCTAAACTAAATTAAAAGACAAAATAAACATTGGAATAAAATGCATAAATATAGTAAAAACTAAATGTAAAATAAAAATTAAATAAACCAAAACCAAAAAATAAACTTTAAAAAATAAAAATAAAACCCAAATCCAAAACTAAAAAAAATTAAAATTAAAATAAAATTAAAATAAACCTAAACCTAAACTAAAATAAATTAAACTAGAATAAATAAAATCTAATCCTTAACCTAAAATAAAATAAACCTAAACTAAATAAAATAATATAAACTAAAAATAAAACTAAACCTAAACTAAAAAAAATAAAACCTAAAAATAAACCAAAAAACCTAAAACCTAAACACTAAACCCTAAAAATCTAAAAACCTAAACCTAAACTAAATGAAACCTACAAATAAAATCATTAAATAAACAGAAACAAAAATAAATTAAAATACAAACATAAATTAAAACCAAAAGCTAAATCTAAATCTAAATAAAATAAAATAAAAAAATTAAAACTAAACTAAAAATAAATAAATAAAAACCTAAACTAAGTTAAAAAAATCAAAAAAAAACTAAACTTAAAATAAAAATAAAATTAACCTAAAATAAAATTAAATAAAAGTAAATAAAAACCAAAACATAAAAAATAAACTTAAAAAATAAACCTAAATAAAAAACCTAAAAATAAATAAAAAATAAAACCTTAACCCTAAACTAAAAAAAATGTAAACTTATAATTAAAATAAAATAAACATAAACTAAGATAAAGTAAACTAAAATAAATAAAAATTAAACTTAAACCTAAAATAAACTAACCATAATCAAAACCTGGACTAAATATAATAAAATAAACTAAAAATAAACCACATCCTAAACTAAAAAAAATACATAAAAAAACCAAAAATAACAACTTAAAATCTAAACCTTAAAAAAAGAAAATAAAAACATAAACCTAAACCTAAAAATAAAAAATAAAATAATAATAATATTAAACCAAAAAACCCAAACCTAAATTTAAACCTACAAATAAACTAAAATAAATAAATCAAAAATGAATAAATAAAACTAAATAAAAAAAAAATAAACATAAATAAAAATAAGAAATAAAATAAACTAAAATAAATAAAAAATAAACTAAAGAAACTAAACCAACGTAAACCTACTAGTTTACTTAATTTAAAAAACATAAAAAAATAAAAATAAATAAAATAAAATAAAAAGAACTTGAAACCCTAAAACCCGAAAACCTTAAACCTACAACACTAAACCCTAAACACTAAACCCAAAGCCTAAACCCTAAACTCAAACCCTAAACCTTAAACCCAAAACCCTAAACACTAAAATCTAAAACCCTAAACTCTAAACCCTAAACCCAAATTCATAAACCCTTATCCCTAAACCCTAAACCCTAAAATATAAACCCTAAAAATCTAAAATAAATCAAATAAACCTAATCTAAAAAATAAAACCTATAAATAAACTAAAAATAAATACCTAAAACCTAAACATAAAAAAATAGAAATATAACTAAAATAAAAAATAAACTTAAACCTAAACCTAAACCTAAAAAATAGAATAAAATAAAATACCTAAACTAAATAAATAAAACTAAAATAAATAAACTAAACTAATTAAAAATAAAAATAAACTTAAATAAAAATAAAATATAAAATAAAACAAAATACATAAAAAATAAACTAAATAAACCTAAACCTACAAGTTTACCTATTTCAAAAATAATAAAAATAATAATAAATAATAAAAAACCCTAAACCGTAAAAGTACCCCTAAACCTACAACCCTAAAACCCTAAACCCTAAACCCTAAACCCTAAAACCAAAACCCAAAACCCTGAACGCTAAATCGTAAACCCTAAAAACCAGAACACCTAAAAATAATATAACCTAAAAATAAAATAAATAAAAAACCTAAACCAAAATAAAATATAAAATAAAATAAAATAAAATAAAAACCTAAACTACAACCTAAACCTAAACCAAAAAAAATATTTAAAAAATAAATAAATAAAAACCTAAACTAAATTAAAAAAATAAAATAAATCAAATAATGAAAAACCTAAATAAAATAAAAACTAAACGTAACATAAAAAAAAAAATAAACCTAAACCTAAAAAGTAAACCTAAAAATAAAACATAAAAATATTTTAAAAATAAAACCCAAACCTTAAACTAAAAAAAAAAATTAAACCTAAAATAAAAACAAAATAAACATAAAACTAAACTAAAATAAATAAAACCTAAACCTAAACCTAAAATAAACTAAACCTAAACTAAATAATATACAATAAATTAAAAATATACTTAAACCTAACCTAAAAAATTAAAACGTAAAAATAAACCAAAAATAAAAACTTAAATCCTAAACCCTAAACCCTAAACCTTAAAATGCTAAAAACTTAAACATAAACTAATTCAAACTTAAAAGTAAAATAAATAAATAAACCTAAACTAAAATAAAATGAAAAAATAAAATAAATTAAAAACATAAACTAAAACCTAAACCTAAACCTAAACCTAAACCTAAAATGAAAATAAAATAAAAATAAGAACTAAACTAAAATAAAATAAATATAAACCTAGACTAAATTAAAAAATAGAAAAGCTAAATAAAATAAAAACTAAAACTAAAATAAAGATATAAATAACCTAAAATAAAATAAAATAAAACCCTAAACCTAAAAAAATAAACCTAAAAATAAATAAAAAATAAAACGTAAACCCTAAACTAAAAAAAGAAACCTAAATCTAACATAACAATAAAATAAACCTAAACTAACATAATCTAAACTAAAATAAATAAAACCTAAACCTAAACCTTCAATAAACTAAACCTAAACTAAATAAAATAAAATAAACTAAAAATATACTTAAACCAAACCTAAAAAATTTAAAACCTAAAAATAAACCAAAAATAAAAACCTAAAACCAAAACCCTAAACCCTAAACCTTAAAAATTAAAACCACTTTGGAAAGCTTGGCTAAAGCATACGCTACAACATTCTCTCCTCGAGGAAGCTTACAAATAGTAACCTCTGAAATTTTTCCCAACAACTCCAAGGTGTACTTATCATAGTGATGGAGCATGGGCTTTATAACCTTATAGGACCCAATAATTTGGTTGATAACTAGATGAGAATCCCTGAAGATGTTGTCATTCTGGACACTTAAAGTAACGGCTAACTCCAGACCAGCAATCAGAGCCACATATTCGCTTCATTGTTAGTACAATGATTGGACAAATAATATGAAAATCTCATCACATCGTGGTCCAGAGTTAAAGATCTATTCCTACTGCTGCCTTTCTTGGAATAGTAGATTATGATTTTTCTCCTCTTTGAGAGGAAGATGCACCCTCAAAGTACATCTCCCAGTAGTGAGTGCTAGTATACCCTAAGTTCATGATTTGTTTATCATAGAGTCATCAATAAGCAGAGAGTCAGGAAGTTGTCTTTGCTAAGAAATCACTAAGCGCTATCTTTTCATAATAAGGGAATTACGAAGATAATTTTAAAGTATGAAAGGGGCATGGACAATCGTGCCAATCATCTGAATAGCATCGATCGTGTCATGAGATACTGTAGTGGATTGATCCTAGAGATTAAGTTCACCTTATGAGGAAGCATGTAGTGGTGTAGTTTTTGAGATGCAAAGAATAAAGCAAGGCAATGCTTCTCAATGGGTGGATAATTAGCCATAGAGGGATTAGATGATGGCTGAGGTAGTATAGTGCATTTTCCTTACCTTCATCATTGACTTTGGCCAACAAAGCACCAAAGGACTCATCTAATGCAATAATGTAAAGTATGAGCGACGACTTGCTGGGATAGGTTGTTGGAACGGCGATGTCATCAAGGCTTGATGTCTTGAAGGCATGTTCACATTCCACTTGAACTTGGCATCCATTTTGACAAGTGTTGAGAATGGCCGATCTTTCCAATAGGTTGGATATAAATCTTGATCTTAATCACCCTTGGAATGATCGAGTTGAGTTAAACCTTTAGGGTGTGGCATTTCTTCACCTTGATCTTCCTCGATCAAATTCCCAGGAATTCCAAAAACTGAGTTAAATTCACACCCATTTTGAGGTTAAATTATCTTCAAAACAACTCTTAAGCCAAGGAGATGGTCTTCCATCTCTCTACTTTTGACCACGAGATCATCGAGATAGCACTCGACTTGATGATGAATGAGTTTGTTGAAGATTTAAGTCATAGCCCGCTGGAATGTAGCACTGACATTTTTAAGGCTGAAAGGCAAGACCTTATAGCAATAGAATCCGATCGGTGTTCTAAAAGTAGTATTTCTTTCATCTTCAGGACATCTTTATTTAGTTATATCTAGATGAGCCATCCATGAAAGAGAAGACTGCATGAGATTAGGCAATGTCCACAATCAGCTCCGGGATTGGTAGTGAAAATTCATCTTTTGTACATGCCTTATTTAAATCCCTAAAATTGACGTATATGTGCATTTGACTGTTCTTATTTGGAAATTCATCTTTTGGATGCTGGCTAAATCCCTAAAATTGACGTTGGCTAAACCCTAAACCCTAAAGCATAAATCCCAAAACCCAAAACCCAAAACCCAAACCCTAAACCCTCATCCCTAAACCCAAAAAACCTGAATACCTAAACCTAAACTAAATAAAACCTAAAAATTAAATAAATAAATAAAAACCTATTCCTACATAAAATATTAAAATAAAAACATAAACTAAAACCCTAAACTTAACCCTAAACCTAAACTTAAACATAAACCTAAACCTAAACTAAACCTAAAAATAAAATAAAATAAAAAAAAACTAAGCTAAAATAAAATAAATAAAATCCTAAACTAAACAAAAAAACCTAAATATAAAAAACATAAATAAAATAAAAACTAAATGTAAGATAAAAATAAAATAAAATAAAAACTAAAAATAAAACCTAAATAAATAAACTAAAAATATAAAATAAAACCTAAACCTAAAACCTAAAATAAACCTAAACCTAAAATAAATTAAAAAAATAAACTAAACTAAAAAAATAAACCTAAACTAAACCTAAAAATAAACTATAAAAAACATAAACTAAAAACTTAAAATAAAATAAAAATAAAATAAATATAAATAAAAATAAAAGAAATAAACTAAATAAACTAAAGATCTTAAACATTGGTTTGCTTAATTTAAAAAAAAATCATCCACCTAAGCCCTAAATCCAACCACAGGCCTATGCCCAAAAAACTACAAACTCACGGACCACCCTGCTCTACTACCCTAAACCCTAAATCCCCAAACCCCCAGACCCACCTGAACTAAAACCAAATAAACATAAGGCCACTGAGCCACACCCTGACCCTGGGCTAGTCCATCACTAAACCTAAACCAGGCCCCTAATCACCTAAAAACCTAGGCCACCTGAACTAAACCTGAGCCCTACCCTGAGCCCAGGCTATGAGCCTGAGCTAAAACCTAAAACCTAAACCTAAATAATAAATAAAACCTAAACTAAATAAATAAAAAATAATATAAAATAAAACCAATAATAAATAAATAAAAGATAACTATAATGAATAAATAAAGCCTAAACTAAATTAAAAAAAATACCTAGGAATAAAATCATAAAATAGTAAAACTAAACATAAAATAAAATTAAATAAAACCAAAAAATAAACCTAAAAAATAAAATAAAACCCAAATCCTAAACTAAAAAAACTAAACTTAAAATAAAATAAAATAAACTACACCTAAACTAAAATAAACTAAACTATAATAAATAAAATCTAAACCTTAACCTAAAATAAATGAAACCTAAACTAAATAAAATAAAATAAACTAAAAATAAAACTAAACATAAACTAAAAGAATAAAACCTATCAATAAACCAAAAAACCTAAAACCTAAAGCTTAAACCCTTAAAATCTAAAAACCTAAACCTAAACTAAATAAAACCATAAAATAAAATGAATAAATAAACCAAAATAAAATGAAAAAAATTAAAACTAAACTAAAGATAAAAACCTAAAGCTAAATCTAAATCTAAAAAGAAAATAAAATAAAAAAATATGAAACTAAACTAAAAATAAATAAATAAAATCCTAAACTAAGCTAAAAAATAAAAAAAATAAACCTAAAATAAAAATAAAATTAACCTAAAATAAAATTGAATAAAAAGTAAATAAAAACCAAAACATAAAAAATAAACTTAAAAAATAAACCTAAATAAAAAACCTAAAAATAAATAAAAATAAAACCTAAACCCTAAACTAAAAAAATATCTAAACCTATAATTAAAATAAAATAAACATAAACTAAGATAAGCAAAACTAAAATAAATAAAACCTAAACATAAACCTAAAATAAACTAAACCAAAATCGAAACCTGGACTAAATATAATAAAATAAACTAAAAAAAAACCAAATCCTAAACTAAAAAAATAAAAAAAATAAAAAATAAAACTTAAAATCTAAACCTTAAAATAAAATAAAACTAAACCTAAACCTAAAATAAAAATAAAACTAGAACCAAAAATAAAATAATAATAAAATTAAACCAAAACCCAAACCTAAACCTAAACCTAAAATAAACTAAAATAAATAGACCTAAAATAAATAAACAAAAAAAATAAAAATAAAATATACCTAAATAAAATAAAAATAAAATAAAATAAAATAAATAAAAAATAAACTAAACAAACTAAACAAACCTAAACCTTGGTTTACTTAATTAAAACATAAAAATATAAATAAAATAAAATAAAATAAAAGACACTGCCTGACCCTAAACCACCTAAACCCTAAACTATGCTAAACCCTAAAACCCTAAACCCCTCACCCTAAACCCTACCCAACCCACAAAACCATAAATCTGACCTAAACTCTAAACCACTGACCCAGGCCACAACCCTACCCTGAGCTAAAAATCCTAAAATCTAAATAAAATGAAACCAAAATAATGAAAATAAATAAAAAAACCTAAACCTAAAAAAAACTTAAAACTAAACCTAAAAATAAAAGAAAATTGACCTAAAAATAAAATAAATATAACTAAACTAAACTTAAACCTAAACCTAAAGATGGATTAAAATAAAACCTAAACTTAATAAATAAACTAAAATAAATAACTAAACTAATTAAAATAAAATAAACTTAAATCAAGATAAAAAAAAAAAATAACCAAATATAAAAATACCTACTTACATATTTAAAATAATAAAATAATAATAATAATAATAATAAACCCTACTAAACTACCCCTAAAAACCCTACCATAAACCCAAAACCCAAACCCTAAACCTAAACCCAAAACCTATTGACTAAAAACCTAAAAAAAATATAACCTAAAAATAAAATAAATAACAAAACATAAACCTAAATAAAATACAAAAAAACAAAATAAAATAAAAACCTAAACTAAAAACTTAACCTAAACCTAATAATAAATTTTTTTTAAAAAAAACTAAAATAAAATAAATAAAAACCTAAAGTAAATTAAAAAAAATAAACTGAATAATAAAAAACCTAAATAAAAAAAAACTAAACATAACATAAAACTAAAATAAACATAAACCTAAAAAGTAAAACTAAAAATAAAACTTAAAAATATTTAAAAAATAAAACCAAACTAAAAAAAAACTAAACCTAAAATAAAAATAAAACAAACAAAATAAAATAAACCTAAAACAAAACTAAGATAAATAAAATCTAAACCTAAACCTAAAATAAACTTAACCTAAAGTAAATAAAATCAAATAAAATATAAATATACTTAAACCTAACGTAAAAAATTAAAACCTAAAAATAAACCTAAAATAAAAACCTAAAACCTAAACCCTAAAAATAAAATAAATAAAAAAACCTAAACCAAAATAAAATGAAAACATAAAATTAATTAAAAACATAAACTAAAACTTAACCCAAAACCTAAACCTAAAAGAAAATAAAATAAAAATAAGAACTAAACTAAAATAAAATAAATAAAAACCTAGACTAAATTAAAAATAGAAAAGCTAAATAACATAAAAACTAAAACTAAAATAAAAATATATATAACCTAAAATAAAATAAAATAAAACTGTAAACCTAAAAGAATAAACCTAAAAATAAATAAAAAATAAAACCTAAACCCTAAACTAAAAATAGAAACCTAAACCTAAAATAAAAATAAAAATAAAACTAAATTAGATTAACTAAACTAAAATAAATATAACCTAAACCTAAACCTAAAATAAACTAAACCTAAACTATAAAAAAATAAAATAAACTAAAAATATACTTAAACCTAACCTAAAAAAATTAAAACCTAAAAATAAACCAAAAATAAATAAAAAAATATAAACCCTAAAAAAAAAATAAAACTTAAACATAAACTAATTAAAACCTAAAAATAAAATAAATAATAAAACCTAAACCAAAATAAAATTAAAAAATAAATAAATTTAAAACATAAACTAAAACCTAAACCTAAACCTAAACCTAAACCTAAACTTAAAAAGAAAATAAAATAAAAAATAAGAACTAAACTAAAATAAAATAAATAAAAACCTAAACTAAATTAAAAAAATAGAAAAGCTAAATAAAATAAAAACTAAAACCAAAATAAAATAAAATAAAACCCTAAATACAAATACCACAAAATAAATAAAAATAAAACTAAATCCTAAACTAAAAAAAACCTAAACCTAAAAATAAAATAAAATAAAAACTAAACTAGATAAACTAAAATAAATAAAACCTAAACCAAATACCAAATAAAATCTAAACCTAAATCTACACTAAATAAAATAAAATAAACTAAAAATAAACCTAAAACTTAATACAAATTAACATAAATAAACCTAAACCTAAACCAAAAAAAATAAAATAAAACCTAAACCTAAACCTAAAATGGAATTAAACCTAAAACTAAAATAGAATAAAATAAAACTAAACTAAAAAAATCATAAACTAAACCTAAACAAATATAAACTAAAATAAATAAACATGAATAAATAAACAAAACTAAATAAAATTTAAATAAATATAAATAAATATAAAAAACTAAATAAATAAACTGAGCCTACTGCTAATTTTAAAGATTAAAATTAAAATTCTAACATAAACCTGGCACAAACCCTGAGCCCTAGGCCCTGACCTAAACTTACAGCCACAGGCCTAAATCCCTGAGCCCTAACTCTAAGGCCCTAAACCCTAAACCAGGCCAAAACCCAGGCAAACCACCACTGAAACCCAAAACCCAAACCAAACCACAAAACCTAGCCTGACCACACCCAAACCTAAAAACCCAGCAGGCCCCACCCATCTACAAACCTAAACTAAAATAAAATAAACCTAAACTAACAAAATAAAAACTAAAAACTTCAAATAAAACCTAAACAAAATAAATAATTAAAATAAACCCAAACTACCTAACTAAATAAACTAAACTAAACTACTCCTGGCTAAATTCTAAACAACCTAAACCCTAACCCTAAACTAACTTTTTCTACTTTTCTTCTAAACCCTCACCTCACTTACTCACTTGGTATTAGATTGATGGACATTTGGCTGATTGTGTGATGCTTCGTCCTTTATGATGGCTACGATGAGTTTGATTCTTTTAGCTCCTCCTTAAATTTTGGATGATTCGACTAGGGCATCTAAAACTTTAGATATTGGTAGCCCTATTGCATCATCTTCTGCTAAATCATTTAAGGAAGCGCTCTTTGGTAAGGCTTCTCACTCTATTGAATCGATTAATCTCATTTTGACCTCTTTTCATGGTTTGCCGACCATTATGAGCTTTGATGTGGATGTTGAATTATTGGCGATACCTTTTGAATTCTCTCTTGTTAGAAAATTTTCTTTACATCATCCAAATTTGGATAAGATCCACACTTTCTTTTTCATAATATTAAGCTAATGGTGCCTTTTTGATTGGTCTTATTAACCCTTGACATATTCTGAAATAACTTTCTAATGATCTGGATTATTCATGTATTTTTGCACATCATTTTTACTTCATCTTTAATTGTCAAATGCACTTATTGAAGTGGTCACCCCATTTTTACATTAAGGAGTAATCTATTGTCATTGTGTGGTTATCTCTTCTTAATATGTGCATCCATTTGTTACTCATCATGTGCTTTTTGTTGTTGGGGCTCTTTTTTGTCAGCCTTTATTACTCAATCAAGCTACTACTGAGCAATCTCTCTAGCTAGGATCCTAGTGGAAATATACATAACTAAAAAATATCCTAAGGAAGAATGGATTGGCTCAAAAAATATGGGTATTAACAAAAAGTTAAATTGGAGAATCTTCTAGTTTTTTGTTTTCATTGTAAAAGTCATGGCCACGATCATTCAGAATGTTTTTTCTCCATCCACATTTAAAAAAGTGAAATCCTCCCAAAAATATCTTGCTCCTAGTTATATGTCGATCCCTACATATGTTCAAAAAATAGCCCTGAATCCTAAGAATGGTTTAAAGGATGCAATTGAGGTTGATTCATTGAATATCAAATTTATTCCTCATGAACTAGTTTTTGGCTCTACTATTGATATGGCTTCTGCTGCTTTTTAGAATGGGAAGGATGAATTACCATTTATCTCTTCTTTAAAGTTGAACATTTCTAATGCAGAGAGTAACAAATTTTCAAAATTATTGGATGATGATTCTATTTCCTCTGATTCCATCCCTACATCTATGCCATCTTTGATCGATGAAAATGAAGTTTTCAGTGAGGATTTAAATGATGTCGAGCATGTTGAAAATATTTCTGATCCAAATTTAACTATTTGTGCTTTAAATGGTTCTAAATCATCACTGTCAATCATTTCAAATCTTGATATTCATGTTAATCCTACTTTTCAACTTAATCTAGATTTAGAAGAGGGTGAATTTTCCCCTAAACACTTCGAGAAGTCTCCTAAATTGGTGACCAATGTTACTAAATCTTACTCGAATGATGATTCTAGAGGAAAAGAAAATGGTTTTCAAACTTATCATGCTAAAAAAAGAAAAAAATGTTAAAATTACACTCCCAAATTGTCCAAAAACACTAGATCATCGACCTCCACTCTCTTAATTAACCCTTGTTCACCCCCACCCCCCACCTTTTCTTTTTATTATAATTAATTTTCTTGTTTGGAATGTTAGAGGGATTGGTACACTCTCTATTCACAATCGCATTAGAAATCTTTGTCGCATTTATAATATTTCTTTACTGATTATTTTGGAACCTCTTATTCATGCTAATAAAATTAACCATGTTGCTAGAATGATCGGCTTTAATAAATTTTACTCTAATGTTAGTAATACGATATGGTGTTTTTGGAATAATTTCGTTGATGTTTCTATTAATGATGATTTTCAACAAGTTGTTAATCCACAAATTTTTTATGGTGACTATTGTGTTTTGGGCTCTTTTGTTTAAGCATCCTATTATAGATCTAGTCGAAATCTCTTTTGGGAAAATTGGAGGAATTTTGTTACCTCGGTCAACAAACCTTGGTTTGTAGGTGGTGATTTCAATACTAGTCTTCTTTCTTCTAAATGGAGTGGTGGTTGCTCTCCCAATATTAATTCTATGAAAGAAATTTTCAATATGATAATTGATTGGAATTTGGTTGATATGGGCTTTAAGAGTTCTAATTACACTTGGAAAAACTCTAGACTTTGGCAAAGGTTGGACATGATTCTTTTTAATACTCATTAGATTACTCAATGGCCTATTACTTCTATTGATCATTTAAGCAAAACCTTGTCTGATCATGCTCCTCTTCTGGTTTCTGTTAAAGATAATTCTAATAGACTTAATAATTCCTCTCCTTTCAGATTCCAGAACATGTGGATTCAGCATATTGATTTTATTAATGTTGTTGCTAAAAATTGGAAGGCCCTTTTACATCCTGATAATTCATTTAGGGGGATGAATATACTTTGGTTTAAACTTAAAAGTCATAAACAAAATTTGGGTTGGTAGAACAAGCATTATTTTAAAAACCTTTTTACTAATATTAAAGACATGGACATGCTGGTTTGTGATCTTGAAATCTCTATTATGTCGATCCTCTAAGCTTATAGAGTTGACTGAGGCTAAAGATAAACTTGTCAATTTTTAAAATATGGAACATACTTATTGGTGCCAAAAAGTTGCTAGTAAAGATATTACGGATGGTGGCAGGAATACAAGGTATTTCCATGCTTTGGTTAATAAAAAGAGAGCCTTGAATAATATTCTAAAAATTAAAAATGAAAATGGTGATTGCATTATGGAAAAAAATGATATTAAGGATTCAGTGATTGATTACTTTAGAAATATGCTTAATACAAATTGCCTTATGAAGCAATTTCCAAATCATACTTGATTCCTATTATTAATAATGATGATAATGATTTGTTTACCATCGTGCCTAATGAAGATGAAAATTTTAAATTTCTTAATAGCATGAATTTTTATTCTATTGCTAGTTGAGGTTTCACTACTCAATTTTTTTGAAATCTTTGGTTTATCATTAAAATGATTTGATTGAGGCAGTGATTGATTTTTTTAATGCTAATCTTTTTCCAGATATTATTCTAGTACTTCTATTATTCTCATACTTAAAATGGATAACCCAGACTTTTGGAGTGATTTTAGACCTATTAGTCTTTGCACCTTTTTTAATATTCTGATTTCTAAAATCTTTACAAATAGGCTTAGTCCATTACTCAATAAAATTATCTATCTAAACCAAACTAGTTTTGTTAGAGGTAGATCTATTTTTGACAATATTTTACTTGGCCAAGAATTAATTAATGATCTTGATGCCAAGCTAGAGGGGGCAACATTCTTTTCGAATTAGATATTACCAGTGCCTTTAATAGCATCTCTTGGGATTTCCTTCTTCATATTCTAAATTTATTTGGGTTTTCTAGAAACGTAACTCTTCTTATTGAAATTTGTATTAATAATGCCTAGTTTTCAATTTTTCTTAAAGGAGAAGCCTTGGGTTTCTTTCCCTCTTCCCATGGCTTAAGACAAGGGGATCCCTTATCTCCTGCTTTATTTATTATTACTGTTGTGTACTCATCTAGGATCATCAGTGATTTATTCTTAAAAAAATCCTAGTTTGTACTATAGAACTATTGGTGGTCTCCCTATTTCCCATCTAAGTTTTTCCAATGACTTCATTATTTTTTGTAATGCTCATCACATCAAGCATCTTAAGAATTTTTTAAATAATTTTGGTAGAGAAAGTGGCCTTTCGTTCAATGATAACAAAAGCTATTTTATCACATCCTCTAGTATCTCTAATAATAAAATCAATCAAATCCTTCATATCACAAATTTTAAACATCAACACTTACCTCTTAAGTACTTGGGTGCTCTACTCTTTAAAGACCTGAAATGTTCCCACCTTTTTGATGAGTGAATTCAAAAAATAACAAATAAAATATTTGTTTTGGAATTTCATTTGCTATCCTCTAGCCATAGGCTCACTATCCTTAAAAGCACTTTCAACTCCATTCCTCTTTATTTGATTCAAACTATTATTCCCACTAATGCTACTCTTATTAGAATTGTTTGTTTTCTTAACAAATTTTTTGGGGCTCTAATAATTATATTAAATGAATGCATTGGACATCTTGGCATAAATGTTGTGGTCCTTTTGGTGATGGTGCTCTTGGTTGCAAACCTATTCATGAAGCTATCATTGCTTTCTCTCATAAACTCTGGTGGAATTTTAGAAAGAATGATAGCCTTTGGGCTAATTTTATGATGAAATAATATTTTCAAGGAAAACACCCTCTTAACTATGCTTATAAAGTTGGTGACTCTCCAGTTTGGAAATGGCTTTGTTACATTAAATGGGTTGCTAGATCATTAATATCTTGGGGTATCCAGTCTGGCTCTTCCTTCTTTTGGCAAGACAATTTGATTGGAAATGGTTTGATTGACACCCAATTATGTACCCACTATACTACTACTATCAAAGTTAATTCTTTTTGGCTCAATAACAATCAAAATTAAAATAAACTTGAAAACTATATTTGTATTTCTCTTTTTGACAACTTTAGAAATATTCCCATTATTTCTAGCAAACCTGATCAAATTCTTTTAAACTTTCTCATAATGGTGATTTTGTTTGTAAAGAGGTTAAGAACTTTATTAGAGATAAACAACGCCCTTGTAATGTTTTTATTAAAATTTTGAACAATATCATTCCCATTTCTTATTCAATTTTAGCTTGGAGGATTTTGAATAACTATATTCTTTTTGACTCTTCGCTCTAGACTAAAGGGTTTTATTTACCTTCAAAGTGATATTATTGCTTTCATATTGAAAATGTAAATCATGTCTTTGTAAATGGTAATATTGCTTCAAAATTATGGTTTTGGTATGATGATTTATTTAATTCCAACTATTTTCATGGTTCTTTTTCTTTATATCAACTTCTTGAAGCCTATTTCAAAAACACTGTGAAAGGTCATATAAAAGTTTTAATTGCTATTACCCTTATCTGGTTCATCTGTATGGATAGAAATGATGCTATATATCATGGTATTCCTATGAAACATAAAAAGATCCTGGCTAGAACTGAAGAAAAAAATTCATGCTCTTTTTAATGCCAATCTTATTAGTAACATTCATTTTATAGGTTACAAATTTGCGGCTAAAAATTGGGTACCATTCTACCTAATCTTGACTCTCAAAAAGGTGCTAGAATTATCCATTGGGTCAAACCTAATGAGAATGGGATTAAAGTTAATACTGATGGTTCTGTTGCTTCCAATAAATATGGTTGTGGTGGTATCCTTAGGGAATATAAAGGTACTGACATCTGTACCTTTGCCTACCCTCTCAAAGCCTGATCTATTCTCTTTGCCGAGCTTATGGCTGTTAATAAAGCAATTGAAATTTATTTGAATGGAGGTTTCCTCAACATTTGGATTGAAGTTGATGTTCTCTTGCTTCTTGATTTTCTTAATTCTAATAGAAATGGGGATGCTGAATTATTTTATCTTCTTGATCATACAAAAAATCTGCTTTCTCAAGTTTATTTTAAAATTTCCCACATCCTTTGTCAAGGTAATGCTTATGATAATTATTTAGCTAATTTTGGGGCTAACTTGATTGAGTTAACTTTATTTAACAACCAAACTTTTCCTAAATTATTAAGAGCTTTAGTTAATATTGATAATACTGGATTGCCTTATGTTAGATTATAAATTCTTAGATTAGTTTTATCATTATTTTTATATGATCTTTTATTTTTGTTTTGGCCTTGTTAAACCCTATTTGGGTTGTGGTGAACTTCTAATTTTACCTCTTTGGGGTTTTTTTTTCAACTCTTATTTTTATTCTAGTCTGGTTGTTGCTCCCTGATGATTTTTGTTAGTGCAACCTAGGGTGTTATGGTTTTTTCAGCTTGGTTGCTAATTGTCTAGATGGGATTTTACCAACTTTATCCATTAGCTGTTTCCTATTTCCTTCTCCTGGGTTATGGCTTTGGCAGCTGTAGGAATTTCTTTCTATATGGTTTTTGCCTATTTTTTGGCCTACCAACAAACCTACTATATCTACTACTGTAATGGTTGATTATGTGGCTTTGTTGGCTAACTAGGTTGGCTAAAAATTTTTGTTGGTTGGGCTGGCAAGATGGTGGTTCTATGTGATTTATCTCTGGCTTGATTTTAGCATGGTGGAGGTGGCTGGCAAACTGTTATTTGCTCTATTTTGTTGACTAGGGGTTGGTGGTTGGTTTGACTATTTTGTTGGATTCTTTTGGTTATGTGTCACCTCCTCTGTACTATTGGCTTTGGGTTTGGGTATTATTCTGAAATGGTGGTTTGACGGCTGCTATATGGCTATTATTAGGCCTTGGCTGTTGGTGGCTGGGTTAGGTACTTTTCTTGCTGCTATTTTTGTTTCTTTGCTTGTTATTTGTCTAATTGAGCTCTACATATTTCTGTCACTAGATAATTTTTCTACCTTTATGGATTGGTTTTTCTTTGCCTTGATTGGGTTTGGAGGCTGTTGTCTTTCTCTACCCCTTTTCGGCCTATTTTGGATGTTTCTGGCTTGATGATTGGTGTTGGTCTTAATCCTGATGTATTTTATTTTGGTGACTTGGATCTTCTCACGTTGAGGTGGTTTGCTAGGAGGATTTGCTAGATGGCTGGTTGGATTGGTTGTTGTTTGGGTTGGGAGTTGGAGGAGTGGGTTTTTACAATTTTTTCCCTCCTTTGGTGGTCTCAGGAACCTCGGTTGTCTTCTATGATTATTTTCTTCTGGTTTCCCCTACTTGGTCTCACCTCCCTTGAATATAGTAGAACACCCTTTTCCTGCTTGAATGGCAACCTTTCTCCCCACCCCTCTTGCTGTTAGGCTAGGTTTTTCTATTTGGTGGATGAAGGATTTGTGCACTTATGGTTTTCCTTTTTGCTCTAATGTTGTCTTTTTTTAGTGTTGTCACCCATGTCATTATGCTTGCTCCTCTTGAATTGGTTATTCCTTTTTGGTGGAGGCTCTGGTGGTGCTCATACTGTTTTGCTACCATCCTTGCGAGTTGCTTGCATAGTTGTCTTATTAAGCTTGATTATTTGGCTGTGCTTCTATATTTCTATTTTGAGGATTTTGCAGGCTTGGTGGAGGACCACCTTTCAATAATGTGTGAAACAAGGTATTCTGGCAATGATGGACTTAATGTTTCCCACTCTTTCTTCTTTTGGCTGGTAATGCTATACGTAATCGTAACCCTTCTCCTGAAGTTTGGATGCTTACATATAATGTTGCTCGTTGAGATGATTATCGAGCGAGCTTTTCTTTACTTTACTCTTTTATCTGCTCTTACTCTTTATCCTTGATTAATTGTACTCATTCTTCCAAATGTATGTTACATATTTCTTTTACAAGCTAGAAGACTCTTTCAGGTGGATCTTGCTAGCATCAAAAGAACTAGATGAAGTTGGCTGCTGCTTACATGGATTTTCATTTATTATTTATTTGGATATTTTTCTTTTGCTTTCTTCACTTAATTATTGTAGTAGTTAGGAGGTTTATCTCTTTAGGACATATTTTGGCTCTTTGAGCATTAGCGTAGAGATTTACTCCCTTTAAGGACTTTGTACCTTTTCTTTGTGGCAATAAAATATCTCTAATTTTTTAAAAAAAAAAAAAACAACCTTAAACCCTAAAGCCTAAACCCTAATCCCTAAACCTTAAAAACTTAAAAACCTAAACCTAAACTAAATAAAACCTAAAAATAAAATAAATAAATAAACCTAAACCTAAATTAAATTAAACTAAATAAAGTAAAATAAAAATATAAACTTAAACATAAACTTAAACCTAAACCTAAACCTAAACCTAAACCTAAAAATAAAATTAAAAAAAAAACTTAACAAAAATAAAATAAATAAAAACCTAAAGTGAAATAAAACTAAAATAAACCTAAAGATAAAAATATTCAATAAAATAAAAACTAAAAATAAAATAAACCTAAAATAAAATAAAATAAAAACTAAATAAAAATCTAAACCTAAAACAAACCTAAAAATAAATAAGAAATAAGACCAAAACCCTAAACTTAAAAAAAACCTAAACCTAAAATAAAAAAATAAAATAAACCTAAACCTAACCTAAAATAAATGAAACCTAAACCTAAACCTAAAATAAACTAAACCTAAATCCTAAACTAAATAAAATAAAATAAAATAAAAATAATCCTAAAATAAACTAAACCTAATCCCTAAACTAATTAAAATAAAATAAACTAAAAATAAACTTAAACCTAATCTAAAAAATAAAACCTAAAAATAAACCTAAAATAAAAAAATAAAACCTAAACTAAAAAATAAAATAAAAACCTAAATCTAAACCATAAAATAAAAAATTAAAACCTAAACCTAAAAAATTAAAAAAAAAATTTAAACCTAAACCAAAACCTAATAAATGAATTAAAATAAGAAACATAAACTAAAATAAATAAACCTAAAATAAATAAACTAAACTAAGTAAAAATAAAAAATAAACCTAAAAAAACAAAATTAAAAGTAAAATAAATAAAAATTAAACTAAATACATATAAACCTACCAATTTACCTAATCTAAAAAAAAATCATAAACCCTAATCCCTAAATACTAAATCCTAAAGACTAAAGCATAACAATACTGCAACTAATAAACCCCCACAAACCTAAACCCCAAATACCCTAAACCTAATGCAAACCACACCCAAACTCCAAACCCAGCCCAACCATAAACTCCCTATAAACTGCCCTAACTGAAACCCTGAGCCACAAAACTACCTACCAACTAAATAAACCAATATTAAATAACCTACTAATAAGATAAAATAAATAAACTTAAACCTACTGATAAAATAAGATAAAATAAACTACTAATAAAACCTAAACTACTAAAAAATAATACTAATAAACCTAAATAAGATAAACTACATAAAGATAAATACTAAATAAGATAAACTAAACCTAAACTCCTGGGTTTGATTTTCTAAAACCTAACTTTCCCTGATCTTGGACCCTGGGCCCTACCCTGTATGGGCCCTAAACCACTGAGCCCAAGGCCTGAGCCTAGGCCACAGGCTAAAGCCACTGAGCCTGATCTAACCCAGGCCCTACCACTGGAGTCTGAGTCCTCAGGCCTAAATCCTAAACCCTGGGCCCTAGGCCACAAACCCTAACTCTACTAAACAGGCCCCAATGAACCCCAGGCCACAACTCTATCCATGAGCTAACCCTGACCACAAAACACCTAAACTCACTGAGCCCTGACCTGGGCCCTACCACTGACCTAACTGATCCTAAACTGAGTAAAATAAATTAATACCACTGACCATAAAAAACCTACTGACTAAATAAAAAAAAATAAAAGATAATAAATCTAATAAATAAATAAAACTTATGCTAAACTTAAACCTAAACCAAATAAATAAAAAATATAATAAAAATAAACTAAAAATAAAACCTAAACTAAAATAAAATAAACTAATACATTAATAAATAAAACTAATAAAATAAAAATAAAATAAGATAAAATAAAATAAAATAAATGAAACTAAACATAAAATATAAACTTAAAAAGAAAACCTAAAATTAAATAAAAAATAAAATCAAAACCCTAAACTAAAAAAAAAATCTAAACCTAAACTAATTAAAATAATATAAATTAAAATAAATAAACCTAAAAATAAAATAAACTAAAATAAATAAAACCCAAACCTAAACCATAATTAAACTAAACCTCAACTTGACTAAATAAACAAATTAAAATAAACTAAAATAAACCTAAACCTAAACTAAAATAAACATAAAAAATAAACTAAAAACCTAAAACCTAAACCTACAAAAATGAAATAAAAACCTAATCTTAAACATAAAAAAAACATAAACCTAAATAACAAAATAAAAATAAAACTCTACTAAAAAATAAACTTAAACCTAAACATAAAAAATTAACTAAAATAAAAAACCTAAATTAATATATATAAATTAAAGTAAATAAAAATAATAAATAAACCGAAATGAAAATAAAAAAATAAAATATTCTAAAATAAATAAAAAATAAACTAAACAAACCAAAACATAATGGTTTACTTAATTTAAAAGAACCAAAACCTAAACACTAACAAATGACCAAATACTACCCCAGACTTGCTCTGATCCACCACACCTTATGACTCTAAACTGACCTAAGATCCAAACCACTATGGGCTCTAAACCCTACTACTCTACTGGGCCATACCACACTAGGCCCTAAATCCTGGGCCCTAAATCTGCAACTGATCACAGGCCCTAAACCTAAACCCTGGGCCCCCTAACCTGACCCTCCACCACCACCTAAACCTAAACTCAGGCCTGGGCTCTGGGCCCTGACCTGACCTGGGCCACTGACCTCTAAATCCTTACACCAGACTGTGACCTCACTTAAACATAAAACCTAAACTAAACTATATAAAACCTAAATCATAACTAATAAACTTAAATTAAATAAAATAAAACTAAGAAACCTAAACTAAAATAAAATAAAGTATATTAATAAATATAAAAATAAAATAATCTAAACTAAAATAAAATATATAAGAATAAAACTTAAATTAAATTAATTAAATTAAAATAAAATAAATTTATAATAAACCTAAAGAAAGTAAAATAAAACTAAATAAAACCTACACTAAAAGATTACTGGGTTTGCTTAATTTAATAAAAATACTAAACAACCCTACCTTAAAACCCTATTCTACCTGAGCCCTAAACCACTAACTGACTGACCCTATAACCTAAACCCTAGCCACCAGGCCATCCACAAACCCTACCTGATCACTAACCACTGAGCCATGACCACACCCTTATTGACACTGAGCCCTCCAAACCACTGATGTTTAAAACTCAGACATATGACCCCTCAGGCATGGGTATAGCCCAAACCTAAAATCTGACCATGAGCCCACCCCACCAACCATGCACTTACTGGGCCAACCACTATAACACTTACCACTGACCACTAGCCACCCCATCTTGACCTGGGCGTAAATCCTCCTCCTGACCCTAAACTTCATGGGCCTGACCCTTAAACCTTTCTGAGCCACAAACCTAAACTGCAAACTCTGAACCACTGAGCCCTAAACCCTAAACTACTAAACCATAAAGCTAAACCTAAACCCTAAACAAACCCCACTAAACCCTAAATCCTAAAACCCTAAAAGACCCTAAATTGTACCTAAACAACCCCAACTAACAACCTTAAAACATAAACCTAAACTAAATAAAACCAAAAAATAAAATAAATAAATAAATAAACCTAAATAAAATAGTAAAATAACATAAAATAAAACCTAAAATAAACCTAAAAATAAACCTAAAAAAAAATAAAATATAAAAAATAAAAATAAAGAAAAACATAAACTAAATTATAAAATAAAATAAATGTAGAATAAAATCTTAATAAAATTAAAAAAATGTAAAATAAAAGAAAATAAATAAAATAAATTAAAATAAAGAAAAAAATAAAACTTAAACCTAAAATGTAAACATAAAATAAAACCTAAAAATAAATAAAAATAAAACCTAAACCCTAAACTAAAAAAAAACTAATCTAAACTAAATAAAATAAAATAAACTAAAATAAATAAAATTTAAAATAAACAAAACTAAAATAAATAAAACTTAAACCTAATCCTAAAATAAACTAAACCAAACAAAAAAAATTAAAATAAAAAATAAAATAAACTAAAATAAACTAAACTAAATAAAAAAAATTAAACCTAAAATAAAGCTTAAAACCTAAACCTAAAAAAATAAAATTAAACCTAAACCTAATCCTAAAATAAAATAAAACCTTAACCTAAAATAAATAAAAAATAAAACTCAGTTAAAAATAAACCCAAACCTAAATATAAACCTAAAATAAACTAAAATAAAACTTAAAAAAAAATAAAAGCTAAAATAAATAAACTAACTAAATAAAATTAAAATAAACCTAAATAAAATAAAAAAATAAAAAAACTAAAATAAATAAAAATAAAACTAAAATAAATAAATAAACCTAAACGATGGTATGCTTAATTTAAAATTTAAAAAATACCACAATCATAAACCTAAATCCTAAGCCTTAAACTTAAACCCTAACCAACCTAACCATCTACCTAGACCCTAAACTGCACTACCCTACCCACTGCCCTAAACCTTCTACCCTAAACCTTGTGCCTAAACATAAATAAACCTAGGCCTTAAACCCCCACAACCTGAGCCACAAACCCCAAACCCATGAAACCTAAAATAACCCTAAATCCTAAGCTACACCCCAGGCCAAAACCTAAACCCTGAACACTAACCCTAAACACTAAACCCTAAACCCTAAATAGCCACAAAAATAAAAAAAACCTAAAAGAAAACTTAAAAATAAAATAAATAAATAAACTAAACCTGAAATAAATAAAATAAAATAAAAAATAAAACTAAAAAAAAGACTAAACATAAAATAAAAATAAAATAAACTTAAAATAAAAGATAAAATAAAATAAAATAAATAAAACCTAAACTCTAAACCTAAACGTGTCGGTTTGCTTAATTAAAAACTTAAACACTAGCGTAATGTGTTGGGTTTATTTAATTTAAAAATAAATAAACTAAACCCAAACTAGCTACCATACTACTGCACACCCACAAACCCCCACCTAAAAACCCTAGGCCACAGTGGACCTAAACAACCTTGTAAACTACCCATATACTCCTAAACCTCCCTCTGAACCTAAACTCCACCAGGCCTCTAAACCCTGACACTATCTCCACTAAACCCTGATCTGACCTGGGCCTACTGACCCTACCTTGACTAAACCATAACCAAAACCATAAACTGACCTAAACCCAATCTTAAAATTAAACTGGGCTCACCCAACCCTGGGCCCTACCACAACCCCTGGGCCACTAAACCCTGGGCCTTGACTACCAACCTAAAATACCTAAGATAATAAATAAAACCTAAAAATAAAATCTAAGAATAAACATAAATAAAATAAAACTAATAAAAGATAAAGATAAATAAAATAAAACTAAATAAAGGCCTATTTTTAGATCTAAGACCATAAACCCTAACCAAAACTGCTCATGGGCCCTACCCTGGGCTTTGGGTGACCTGGGCCAGACTATAAACCAAACCTAAACTAAACTATGACTTGACATGGGCCCTAACCCCAGAGCCCAACCTGATCCTGGGCTCTGATCAACCCTCCCAAACCACTGGGCCCTAAAAACTGGGCCTGACCCCAAAACTGGGCCCTGGACTACCTGAACCCACCACCCTAAATGTGGCACTGACCACTACCCTTTCTCTCCCAGGCCACTGGCCTGGGCCCTAACTGACCTGGGCTTTAACCACAGTGACCCTCTGGGCCCCAATCTTACCTGGGCCCAAACAGGCCACTCCCCAACCTGACCCTTACTAAACCTAAACTCTAAATCTCTCCTTAAACACCACCAAACCTAACTGAAACTGGGCTCACCCTAAAATACTAGCCTGAGCCACTAAACCCTAAACCTAAAACTGACACTGGGCCCTAGATCTAAGTGACCTAGGCCACTAAAGTGACTTACCATAACCCTGACCTACTGACACTGGCTAACCTAAACCTGACCCTAAACCCCAAAAAAGCTGATCCCTAAATCCTCCTAAATCCTCCCTAAACCTTAAAATCCTAATTCTAAAAAAGAAAAACCTAAACCTAAACCTAAAACAAAAAACCAAAAAATGATAAAATAAAAAGTTAAATAAATAAAAATCTAAACCTAAATAAAATAATAAAAATAAGAACTAAACCTAAAAGTAAAATAAAATAAAATAAAATAAACTAAAATAATGTAAAGAAAACCTTAAACTTAAAAAAAAAAAACCTAAGAATAAAACCTTAATAAAATAAAACTAAACATAAAATAAAAATAATATAAACCACAAAATAAAATAAAAAACTAAATAAAAAATAAACCTAAAATATAAACTTAAAAATAAAACCAAAAATATAAAATAAAACCTAAACCATAAACTAAAAAAACTAAATTTAAACTAAATAAAATAAAATAAACTAAAATAAATAAAATATAAAACTAAACTAAAATAAATAAAACCTAAACCTAAATCAAAAATAAACTAAACCTAAACCAAAACCTAATCCCTAAATAAAATAAAATAAACTAAAAATAAACCTAAACCTAAACTAAAAAAATAAAACCTAAAATAAACCTAAAAAAAAACTCTACAAATAAAATAAAAACATAAACCTAAACCTAAAAATAAAAAAAAACCTAAACCTAAAAAATAAACAAAATTAAACTCAACTATAAAATAAACTTAAACCTAATTCTAAACATAAAAAATAAACTAAAATTAAAAAGGTAAACTAAAATAAATAAACCTAAAATAAATAAACTAACTAAAATAAAAAATAAAAATTGACCTAAATAAAATAAAAAAAATAAAATACTAAACTCAATAAACTAAATAAACTAAATAAACTAAATAAACCTAAACCGGTGGTTTACTAAATTTAAAACATTAAACCCTAAATTCAAACCATAAAATCTAACTAAAATGACCCCTAGCCAAACTAAACTACAACCCTAAACTAAAAAAAACCAAAACCATGTGCTGAGCCATAAACCATAACATAAACTACTTCCCTAAACCTCCACTAGCCATATAAATTAAATAAAACTTAAACCTACTGATGAGGGAATTTAAAAATTAAGGACCCTAAACCTAAAAGAGCCTCTTTAACTCTACCACTGAGCTAAACCTATCATGCCCAACCAGCCCTACTCCCCAGGCCACACTGACCACGGAACATCTTATAAGGCCTGAGCCACTGTGCCCTGACCTGAGCCCTAAATGGACCCTGGGCTGAGCCCTACACTGGGCCCTTTGGCAGAGGCCACTGAGCCACAGTCTGACCCTAAAATGCTAACTGGGCCTTGATCCAGGCCACTATGACCTAAACCTCAGATCCTGGGCCCAACCCTGGGCCTAAATGACAGCCAACCACAAACCCTGTTCAGGCTGAGCCCAACCCAGGCCTAAACCCCTGGGCCACAAACCCTGACCCAAATCTGGTAAACTGAGCCACTGAGGCAGGCCCCTGAGGCCCAAACCTGGACTGGCTCAAAACCTGGCCTTGGTTGCTATTGACCTGAGCCCTAAGCTGACCCTGGAGTCATGAGCCACACAAATGAGCCCTAGGCCACAGGCCTCCTAAACCCTAGGCCCCCTAACCCCTATGAGCCTAAAGATCCTAAAGGCTGGACTGAGCCTAAACTCTAAATGGTATAGGCCTTAAACTTTGAAAACCTAAACCTGACCTAAACTAAATAAACCTAAAATAAAATAAATAAACAAACCTAAACATAAAGATAAAAAATAAAATGAAAACCTAAACCTAAAATAAAATAAAATAAAAATAAAATAAATTAAAATAAAGAAAGAAAAACCTAAACTAAACTATAAAAATAAAACTAAGAATAAAAAACCTTAATAAAATAAAAATAAAATAAACCTAAAATAAAATAAAATAAACACTAAATAAAAACCTAAACCTAAAAAATAAACTTAAAAATGAATAAAAAGTAAAGCCTAAACCCTAAACTAAAAAAATAGCCCTAAACCTAACATAAAAATAAAATAAACACAAACCTAAACTAAAGTAAACTAAACTAAAATAAATAAAATCTAAACCTAAACTTAAAATAAGCTAAACTCTAAAACCTAATAAACCTAAACATAAACCTAAACCCTAAGAATGGGCAGAACCTTGATGATAAGAATATCACCATTAACCAGGATCAGTCTAGATCTAGCGGTGAAGGCGAAGGCGGAGGAAGCAGTTATCATAGGGGTGGTGGGGGATATGGAGGTGCTCATGGATATGGAGGTGGTGGTAAGAGTAGTGGTTGTTATGGAGGCAGGAGGAGTGATGGAGGTTACAACCGTGGTGGTGCTGGAGGGAGAGATCGGGGATATGATGGTGGATCCTGCTACTCGAGAGGCCAGGGTGGTTCTGATGGGAACTGGAGAAATTGAGGAACGGTCGATCCAATCTGCTGCTTATGGAACTATGTCTTTATAGTTGAGATGGTTCTGCCAATCTAGGGTTTTTTATTTGCTCTATGGGTGCTCATTTTTTATCTATATCATCGATTGTGTCATAGAAAACTTGGGGTGACACTTTGGTTGATGAAATCAAAATGAAGAAATGTTGTATATGAATTTATTGTCAATTAAAAAAAAGAAAACCTTAAACCTTAAACCCTAAACCTAGTAGTTTACTTTTTTTTTTAAAAAACCCTAAACCCTATATAGTAAACCCTAAACCCAAAAAACCAAAACCTTACACCCTAAACCCTAATCCCTAAACCATAAAACTAACTCTAAATATTAAACCTTAAACCCTTAACCCTAAACCCTAAAAAACCATACACCCTAAAAACCCCAAAACCTTAAACCTTAAACCCTAAACCCTAAAATCCTAAACTCTAAAGCATAAAGCCTAAACCCTAAACTCTAAACCCTAAACCCTAAACCCTAAACAGTAAAATTCCAAACCATAAATCTTAAACTCTAAAACCTGCAAACCTAAACCATAAACCCCAAACCTTAAACCCTAAATCTTAAACCCTAAACAATTACCCTAAAAAGCTAAAATATTAAAGCTAAACTAAATAAAACCTAAAAATAAAATAAATAAATAAATAAACATAAATTAAAATAAAATGAAAACATAAACTAAAGCATAAACCTAAACCTAAACTTAAACCTTAACCTAAAAAGAAAATAAAATATAAAATAAAAACTAAATTAAAAATAAAAAAAATAAAACCTACACTAAAATAAAAATAAAAACCTAAAAAAAAATAAACTAAACCTAAAAATAAAATGAAATAAACTTAAAATAATATAAAATAACAACTAAATAAAACTTAAACCTAAATAATAATCCTAAAATAAAACTTAAAAAATAAATTAAAATAAAACCTAAAGCCTAAACTAAAAAAAAAACCTAAACCTAAAATAAAATAAAATAAACCTTAACCTAAACTAAAATAAAGCTAAAATAAAACCTAAACCTAAACTGAAAATAAACTACACCTAAACCTAAACCTAAACTAAATAAAAAAAATAAACAAAAAATAAACCTAAACCTAAACTAAAAAATAAAACCTAAAAATAAACTTAAAACTTAAACCTAAAAAATTAAAAAAAACCTAAACCTAAACCTAAAAAATAAAACCTAAACATAAAAAAATAAAATACAAATAAAACTAAACAAAAAAAATAAAATAAACCTAAACCTAAACGTAAAAGATAAATAAATAAACCAAAAAATATAAATATAAAAATAAACCTAAATAAAAATAAAAAATAAAATAAACTAAAATAAATGAAAAATAGACTAAATAAACTAAATAAACCTAAACCTATTAGTTAACTTAGTTTTTTTTTAAAAAAAAAACAAAATGCTAAATGCTAAAGCGTAAACCATAAAACCCTAAACCCCAAACTAAAACGCTAACCCTAAACCCTAAACCCTAAACCCTAAACCCTAAACCCTAAACCCTAAAACTTGTGTCTAAAGACTACTACATTAAACCCTAACCCTTAACCTAAACCCTAACCCCTAAACCCTAAACCCTAAATCCCAAATCATAAACCCAAACCTAAAGTGAACTACAATAATACAACTAAACCTAAACCCTAAAACCTACTAACTCAAACCTAAACGTAAACCCTAAGAATGAGCGTAACCTGACAGGGGAACATCACCATTAACAACACTAAAGACTGCAGAGGCAGGAGGCTTTAAGCATATCAGTGGGGATCTAGAGGTGCCGGTGGGATATGGAGGTGCTGGGAAAAGGGTGGTTCTGAAGCCGAGGGGGTGATGGTGGTTATAACCATGGTGGTGGCGTAGGGAGAGATCAGAGATATGTGGTCTATCCACTACTCGAGAGGTCAGATCATTTTGATGGGAACTGATAAATTGAAAATGGATGATCCGACTGCTTATGGAACTATGTCTTCTAGTAGATAGTTCTATATTGATTTGTTCTATTTTTATTGTCTATGTCTTCTATCTTAGAAAACACATAGCATTGTTGGAATGAAAAAGAAGAAATGTTGAAATTAAATTTGGTCTTTGTTAAAAAAAAACCTTAAACCCTAGACCCTAAACCCTAAAATAAAACTTAAACCCTAAACTTAAAACAAAAACCCAAAACTCAAAACACTAAACCCTAAACACTAAACTTTAAACCCTAAACCCTAAACCCTAAAAACCTAAACCATAAACCTAAATAAACCCTAAAACCAAACCTTAAACCTAAAACCTAAACTCCTAAACACTAACCCTAAACTAAACCTTTAAACTTAAACAAACCTATCCCTTAAACCAAAATAAACTTAAACCTAAACCTAAACCTAAACCTAAACTAACTAAACCTTAAACCTAAAACCTTAAAAAACTAAAAAACCTTAAACCTTAAACCCTAACCCTAACTCTAAACCCTAAACTAAACCCTAAACCTTAAACCTAACTAAGCCTAAATACAAAGCTCCCCTAAATCTTAAACCCTAAACCCTAAACTCTAAACCCTAAAAAATAAAACCTAAATAAATAAACTAAAAATAAAATAAACAAGACACCTAAAAATAAAAAAAAATTAAAAAATAAAAAACCTAAACTAAAACTAATCCTAAACCTAAAACAAAATAAAATAAAAAATAAAAATAAACCTAAATAAATAAAGAAACCTAAATTAAAATAAAATAAACCTAATAATAAAAAAACCTAAAAATAAAAAATAAAATAAAAAACCTAAAGTAAAATAAAATAAAAAAATAAAAACCTAAACAAAAAACCTAAAAATAAAAAATAAAATAAACCTAAACTAAAATCTAAACCTAAATAAAAAAAAAAATAAACAAATAAAATAAACCTAAACATAAAAATAAACAAAACTAAAATAAATAAACCTAAACCTAAACCAATAAAAATAAAAAAATAAAATAAAATAAACCAAAAATAATTAAAATAAACTAAAAAAATAAATAAAAATAAACTAAAATAAAATAAAACCTAAACCAAAAAAAATAAAATAAATAAACCTAAATAAAATAAAAAATAAACTAAACTAAAAAATAAAATAAACTAAATTCAATAAAAGTAAACCTAAATAAAAAAATTAAAATAAAACCTAAACTAAATAAATAAACCCAACTAAATAAACCTAAACCCTAAAAATTAAACCTAAAAAATTAAACCTAAACTAAAATTCTAAAAACCCTAAACCCTAATCAACCCTAACAAAACCCTAAAAAACCCTAAACCTAAACCCTAAAACCTAAACCCTAAACTCTAAACTTAAACCCTAAACTCTAAACCCTAAACCCTAAACTTAAACTCTAAAACCCTAAACTCAAACCCTAAACCCTAAACCCTAAACCCTAAGCCCTAAGAATGGGCAGAACTGATGGTAGAAACATCACCATCAACTAGGCTTTGTCTAGATCTGGTGGTGGAGGCGAAGGTAGAGGCCATGATTATCGCAGTGGTGGTGGGGGATGTAGAGGTGTTATTGGGTATGGAGGTGGTGGTCAGAGCAGTGGTGTTTATGGAGGTAGGAAGAGCGATGGAGGTTATAGCTGTGCTAGTGGAGGAGGGAGAGATCAAATATATGATGGTAGATCTAGTTACTTGAGAGGCAGAGGTGGTTCTGATGAGAACTGGAGAAACAGAAGAATAGTCTATCTGATCTACTGCTCATGGAACTGTGTCTTTACGGTAGAGATGGTTCTACTTATCGAGAGTTTTTTATTTGCTCTATGGGTGCTCTTTTTTGATCTATGTCATCGCTTGTGTCTTAGAAAACTTGGGGTGCTACTTGGTTGATGAAATTAAAAAAGAAGAAATGTTGAATCTAAATTGGTTCTCTATTAAAAAAACCTTTAACCCTAAACACTAAATCTTAAACCCTAAACTAAAACCAAAACTCCCCTAAACCCTAAACCTAAAAATTCTATAAATACACTAAACCATAAGCCCTAAACCCAAAATCCTAAACCCAAAACCATAAAACCCTAAACCCTAAACCCTAAACCCTAAACCCTAAAACCATAATCCCTAAACCCTAAAACCTATAACCCTAAACCCTAAACCCTAAATCCCAAACCCTAAACCTTAAACCATAAACCCTAAACTAACATTAAACCCTAAACCCTAAACTAACCCTAACTAAACCCTAATCCCTAAACCTTGAATAAAGATGTTATTAGTATATCTAAAGAATGAATCTTAACATAGTTATGGTAGTTAAAGAAAATGACTTCAAGAGACTTTCCCTTGACTATTAGATATTTGAATTCCCTATATCATATATTTGAGCATGTAGTGATGTGTATTTGGATGTTATAAGATGTTTGAAATATTTTAGTATATTATGGTATTGTGCTGTATAGTCTATTTTAATATAAATCATAAAAAGATTGATTTAATAAATTAGATGATGAAATTTGTTAAATTTGAAGTGGGAATTAGGTTGCAAAGGTGTGCTACTCAACTTGTAGTCTAAAAAGTAAAATTTTATATTCTAAATAAATATTATATGTTGTAGGATAGTATAACATCATATATCATAATATATTATTCTTCACATTTTAAATTCTTTTAGTATTATACAATCATGAAGTCGAGCCTACACTAGCATTATTTATAAAAATGTTGATTTAGACTTTAAAATGGTGGAATTTGGCCAATTTCATAATCGGTAGAGCATGGCATCATAATATATTGGTTCAATTTAAAATATGTAAGTGATACAACTAAAATATATAGTTTTTTTATTATTTATACTAATTTTATGATATTTTATCTTAAGAAATCCCTTGTGATCTAATATGCAATATAATATAATATAATATAATATGTTATAGTGTATTATGATATAGGATACCATAACATAGTGTAGCATCAGCATTATAGCATACTATTGTGTATTACTACTTGTTGTTTAGCATATTTTAGTTTGTTATAGTATGATGTAGTAGAGTTTGTACTAGTATAATTCATAAAAATACTAATTTATATGCTGAGATGATGGGATTTGGCCAAATTTAAGGTAAGTTTAGGGAACAACATTGGGGTGTGCTATGGTGTGTAATTTAATCAAAAGAAAGGAATTTTGTATCCAAAATAAATGTTCTTTTTTCAACCATATTTTATACATTTTATATTATCATTTTAAGGTGTAATGTAAGATAATATATTATATGAAAGCATATTAAAATATAATGTACATAACTATATAACCTCACATATATATGAATGTGGAGGTGTGTTATTAAATATTATTGTACATTTTAGTATGTTTTACTTTTGTTATAACAAGTTGGGTCAAAACTCACAAAAATTTTAATTTGAAGGTTGAGATGGAAGAATTTGACCAAATTCATGGCACTCAAGAAGCATCACCAAAATTATGCTATTTTGTACCACTTCTAATAAAAAAATAACAATTTTACATCTAAAATGAACATTATTCAGATTTTAGAAATGTTTTTTTATTTGTTCCTTTTAAGTGATTCTAGTGAGGTGTAATGTTAGACAAAAATATTATATTATAATATTATAATATAACATCATATATTATAATATGATATAATGTGTTAATTCACACTATAATATGTGAAGCATGATATTGTATAGTTAGTTTGTGCTTGCGCCATCATAATTCATAAAATGTTGATTACAATGTTAAGATGATGTAATTTGAACAAATACATTATTAAGATTTTGGTTGAAGTATTAAAGATGTGTATAAGAGAAGAAATAAGATTTGATGAGAATTTGATGTCAAGGAAATTGGAGGGAGGTCCGTTAGGGGAACACACCTACATTGGACATGACATCTGAGGGGTCTATGTCGAAGGCATAGAAGAAGCAAATTTACTAGGGATCAGGGTTGAATTTGATTTCACAATATGATTTGTGGAAAAAATCTCTAGGGATAAGAATATATAATTCCCAGGATTAAGATTTAATTGACTTTAATTTCTTTGGTTTCAATTGATGAGAGGTATATCTGCTAGAGATATGGGCTCGAGTCTGCTAGAGATCGGGTATATGAACCTTCCACTAGGGAAGCAGGTTCAGGCTATCCCGTGGGATTGGGATTTGAGTTTGATTTCATAGATTATTTTAGGGATGTATCCGCTGGGAATAAGTGTTTGGTTGGATTTCTTTAATTTAGACTCTTGGGAGTTAGTTTAATTTGGCTCCACGAGAGGTTGGTTTTGAATTTGATTTGTTTGCTTGAGTTGTTTACATATGATTTGGGCTCCATTGGGGAGAAGGCGGTGATTTAACTCCACTCAGGAAAATCATATTATGTTTTATTTAATCTGAGTTAATGTATGGACCCTATCAGTGTACGATGAACCCCCTGAGAAGGGGCTATATCAGCATTGACCTAATTCAAATTTACAAATCCAAAGGGATAGTCTACCAGTTGTGGGGTAGAGCTAGCCAACCTTTAGGGTTGCCTATCGATGTGCAGAGGCTGTGCTAGGAAGAGGCATATCATACTTACATCTTCCAAAGTGAGGAACAATCATGCAGTGACTTGTTGGATGCACAACAAATTGAACCTGACCTAGGGCGACTACTGAGTGAATGTCATTAGGGACTTCTATCAACTCAAAAGTAGTTAGAATTAATTTTATCTTCATTTCATGTGATTTGATATGGTTTATTTGGTTTAGTTTGATTTCAAATTGAGGGCATATCCACTAGGGTTGTGAGCTTGGTCAAATTTAATAGATTTAATTTATGGACCATGTTGGTGTGCAATGGATCCACTAAGAAGGGGCTATATTGGACTTATCCTATCTTTTACAAATCCAAGGGATGAGTCTACTAGATGTGGGTAGAGCTAGCCAACCAAGGGGTTGGCTTTTGGTGTGAAATGGCATTGCTAGGAAGAAGGCATAACATATTTACATCTTCTAAAGTAGGGAAAAACCACTGGGGTGATTTGTTGGTAGCACAACAAATCAAATCTGACATAGGGATGACTACTCAGTGAATATTGTTGGGGACTTATGTCAACTTAAGAGTAGTCAGAAGATTCCTATAGGGAGTTTTACTGACACTACCATAAAGATAGGATGCCTTCTTAAGAAAAGGTACCACTAAGGCGTCTTCATAATCCATAACATAATATATATTTTGTTTATATCTTTGCGTGGACCACCTGGTGTGCGAGGGACCATATTGAGAAGGGTCTATGCCGATCTTGACCTATCTCAGATTTACTGGACCAAGGGAGAATTTTCACAAACATAGGACAAATTCTCTAACCACAGGGGTGGTGATTAGTGAAGGGGAACTGTCCAATTCAATAGTAACCCTGGTGGTGTCTAAATGGGATCACAAAGGATGTGATCCAAATATAGTTCCCAAAGGGAAGTTGTTGCTAGGGATGTTATCCTAATCCTTGGAAAACAAAGCTTATAGGTGTAAGATGGCCAACTCAAGGAGAAAGTGTAGCAGACTTACATCTACCATGAGTGGTGTATCATAAGGTGCAAGAACCAACCAACCTAAGGTGTATCCATCAGCATGAGTGGTGTATCCATGAGTATAGTGAGAACCAACCAACCTAAGGTGCCCGTCGGTGTGTAATGATCAATCTGAAAAGAAAGTGTGTAGGCTTATAACTTTCCAAGTAGAACTGATCATCGGGATAGTCTATCGTCGGTGGGATAGATGCTATCTGACCTAAAGAGACTACTAAGCATGGAGCCCTGAGGAAGGACTAGAACTAGACTTTAAGTAGATAGGAGGGAAGGAGCCACTAAGGGACCTATCCTAAACCTCAAATATACTCAACCAAATCAGTGCACAAAGGCTAGTCTAAGAAGAAAGTGTAACAGACTCACATCCTCTTAAATGAGGCCAACATGAGGTAGCTTACCGACCACGTAGTAAGGACTACTAAATTAACAAGGCACTTATCTGTGTGTAGTGAACAAGTAAGGAAGGAAAGTGTAGCAGACTTACATCCTCCAAAGCAAGAAGACCATTGGGGTGACACACTAGTAGGGTAGCTAGTCGGCAGACCTCACAGTGAGTGTCTCTAGGGGCATTATCTTAACTTAGAGTAGCCTAAGAAAAAGATGTGTTTATTTTATATATTTGTATGTAGTTTGTGTTTGTGTTATGTCGATGAAGGTTAGTACTTGGGGTTCCTTACACCTACCTAAACACATGGTGGATTAACAAACAAGAATACTATCAACTTGGAAGAGATTGAATTCAAAATGGAATTTTCATTGATGATAATTATTTTCAAACATGATTTATTATATTTCTTTAAGTAGAGCCCATTGATTGAAAGCATTGGGTGCATTATCTTATGATTAATAAGTTGATAAGATCCTCTTTAGTAAGCCTTTTCTATGGCAAAAGGGCCTTCCCAAGTGGTTTCAAACTTGCCTCCCATCTTACAATGAGCAATAATCGATCCTCTAAAATAAGCTCTCCTACTTGAAAAGATCTAGGACATACCAACTTGTTATGAAGTTGAATCATTTTATCTTTTTACAACTCGGATTTAGCATGCTAGCTGTCTCTCCTCAAACCTTCAAGCTCTTCTAATCGTAACTTAGCATTCTACTATTATGATCTTGTACCCATCCTTAGTGATGAGTTGGACTTCTAATGGTAGAAACGACTTGGACCCATACTTGAAAGAGTAGGCGAGTTGTAGTTTTATATGTGGTGCGATAGGCCCATAAGGCTTCAACTAAGTACTTATACCACGTAAACATTATTGTCAAGTGTCTTCTTTAGTATTTAAATGAGTATTTTATTGAAAGCTTCTACTAAGCCATTTATCCTCGAGTAGTTGATGGCAAAATATCTCCAATCTATTCTATGTCACCAAGAAAAGTTGTTGATCTCAGTGCTCTTGAATGCAATACCATTATGAGAGATATAATTCATTGAGGCACTTCAAACCTATATACGATCTAGTTCTTAAAAACTAGAGCACATGCTAAGTTGTTACCTCTCTAAGAGAAATCTCCTTCGCCCATTTAGAAAAGTAGTTAGTAGTAGCTAAGATGAGCGATGGCCCTTGAAGAAAGAGGATCAATAGGACCCACTATGTGGTACTCCAACACTTGAATGGCCATGAGGCCAATGTAGGATGTAGAATGTTGGGTGGTTGGTGTAGGACCACAGTGTATTTGACATTGGTGGCATCACTAGCATATCAATGGATTGATAATTAGCCTCAACATGGATTAGATGATCTTTGAGGTAGTAGAGTGTGTTCTCTTTCTCTTCATCATTGGCTTGGGCCAACAAAGCACCAAGGTAGTCTTCTAATGCAGTAGTGTAAAGTTTGAGCAGCTTGCCCAGGATAGGGGCTACTAGAACTGATGGCTTCATCAAGTAATACGTCATGTCTTTGAAGGCATGCTCATACTTGTCTTCCCACTTGAACTTGGTGTCCTTTTTGACAAGTCTTTGAGAATGCATGACATCTTCTAGATAAGTTGGATATAAAGCATCTTAGATATGCCAGCCACCCTTGGAATGATGAGTTGAGTTAAACTTTTAGGGGTGGCATTTCTAATATATGCTTCTAGGATCAATTTAAATTCCTAAGCGTGGACAACAAATCCAAGGAATTTTGCTATATCTACTCCAAATGCACACTTCAGGGGGTTAATTTTGAGGTTAAATAAAAACTTAAACCTAAAAAATAAACATTAAAATAAAACAAAAAAATAAATAATAAAACCTAAATCCTAAACAAAAAAAACCTTAACCTAAAATAAAAAAATATACAAAATAAAATAACACTAAACCTAAACTAAAATAAACTAAACTAAAATAAATAAAACATGTACCTAAACTAAAACTAAATAAAATAAAATAAACTAAAAGCAAACATAAACCTAAACCAAAAAATTAAAACAAAAATTAAACCTAAACCTAAAAATAAAAAAATAAAACCTAAACCTAAAAAATAAAATAAAAATAAAATTGAATTAAAATTAAACCTAAACCAAAACCAAAACCTAAAAATAAACTAAAATAAAAACCTAAACTAAAATAAATAAACCTAAAATACATAAACTAAAGTAAATAAAATAAAAACTAAACCTAAATAAAAATAAAAAATAAAATTAACTAAATAAACTAAATAAACCTAAACCTATAGGTTTACTTAATTAAAAAACCATAAACCTTAAACCCACAAACCCTAAACCTATAATCATAAACCACAGACTCTAAACCTTAAACACTAAAAACACCTAAACAATAAACCCTATCCCTAAACCCTTAACCATAAGCATTAATAACCACCCCCACCTAAACCCTCCCTAAACCTAAACCCTAAACCCTAAAACCAAAACCTTAAACCCTAAACCTAAAGCTAAAGTAACTAAATAAAATAAAAAATAAACCTAAACCCTAAAACCTAATAAACTTAAACCTAAACCTAAACCTTAAGAATGGGCAGAACCTTGATAGTAGGAACATCACCATCAACCAGACTTTGTCTAGATCTAGCTGTGGAGGAAAAAATGAAGGCGGCGGTTATCATAGTGGTGGTGGGGGATCTAGACATGCTGGTGGGTATGGAGGTGGTTGTCAGAGTAGTGGTGGTTGTGGAGGTGAAAGGAGCGATAAAGGTTACAATCATGTATGTGAAGGAGGGAGAGATCAAAGATATGATGGTGGAGCCCGCTACTCAAGAAGCCGGTGTGGTTCTGATGGGAATTGGAGAAACTGAAGAATAGCCAGTTCGATCTACTGCATATGGAACTATGTATTTATAGTAGAGACGGTTAAAGTTATCAATAGTTTTTGATTTGCTCTATGCTTACTCATTTTTGATCTATGTCATTGCTTGAGTCTTAAATAACTTGGTGTGTTACTTCGTTGATGAAATCGAGAAGAAATGTTGAATATGAATTTATTCTCTATTAAAAAAAATCATAAACCATAAACCCTAAACTAAAACCTGAGCCCTAAACCCTAAACCCTAAACCTTAAAATCCCTAAACCTAAACCCTAAACCCTAAACCCTAAATCCCTAAACCCTGAACCATAAAACCTAGATCCTAAACACTAAACCCTAAACCCTAAACCCTAAACCCTAAAAAAAACCCTTAAACCCAAAACCTTAAATCACTAACCCTAAACCCTAAACACCCCTTAAACACTAAACCATAAAACCTAAACCTAAACTAAATAAAACATAAAAGAAAATAAATAAAAAAACCTAAGCCAAAATAAATAAAATAAAATAAAATAAAAACATAAACTAAAACCTAACCTAAAACAAAAAAAAAACTAAACTAATATCAACTAATTAAAAATCTAAACTAAACTAAAAAAATAAAACACCTAAATAAAATAAAAACTAAACCTATAATAAAAATAAAATAAACCTAAAAAAATAAAAAAATTAAATTAAATGAAAACTAAAACATAAACAATAAACCCAAAAATAAACCCTAAAAATAAATAAAAAATAAAACATAAACCCTAAATTAAAAAAAACTAAAATATAAAATTAAAATTAAATAAATCTAAACCTAAATTAAAATAAACTAAAATAAAATAAATAAAACCTAAACCTAAACTTAAAATACTAAGCCTAAACCTAAACCTAAACTAAACGAAATAAAATATACTAAAAAAAGCCTAAACTTAAACTAAAAAATAAAACCTAAAATAAACCTAAAATAAAAACCTAGAACCTAGACCTAAAAAAATAAAATAAAATCCTAAACCTAAAACTTAAAAATAAACTAAAATAAAATACATAAACAAAAATAAATAAATGAAAAATAAATTATTTAAACTAAATAAAAATAAAAATCAACTTAAATCAAAATATAAAATAAAATAAACTAAAACCTAAAAACCGGTTTACTTAATTTAAAAATAAATAAATAAATAAATAAAATGAAAAAAATCATTAACCACTACTGAAAAAATAACTACGTGAGCTCTATGATACTGTTGCCTACCCAGACACCTGAGCCCACAGGCCCACCCACAAGATACAGGCCATCTGATCTGCCAACCTGGCTGACCCAAACCCTGGGCCACTCAGAACCCCTGACCTAACTGACCACACAGGCAGACCACAAGACCATGGATCCTGGGCTAACCCTGGGCCATGAGCCTGAGCCCTGACCTGAGCCTGACCCTAACTGGGCCAAAACTTTATGAACTGAGCCCAGACCCCTGGATCATAAAGGCTTAGGCACGGGCGTTAAAGTGGCCCTGTGAGTGACCTGGGCCCTAAACCTGGGCCTCATCTGACCAGGCCAGACCCTGAGCCAGGCCCTAAATCCTGGGCCACCTTCCACTGGGCCCAACCACACCCACTGAACCTGGGCCCAGGGGCCACTGGGCCCTGACCCCAGGCTGGGCTTAAACTGAGCCCTAAATGACCCCAGGCCCAGGCAGGCTGAGCTGGGCCAAACCAAACAAAACTAAGTGACCTAAACAGGGGCCCAGGCCCAGGCTGGGCATTAGCACTGGGCTCTGGGCCCCAGGCAGCCTTGGGTTGGGCTTAGTTCCACCACAAGACCCTGGGCCTGGGCCTACCCTAAACCACCACTGAGGCTTAGCAGGCTGACTAAATAACAAATAAGATAAATAAATTTGGACTAAATAAAATAAAATAAAGCAGGATAGACCAAAATAAAATAAAACTAAACATAAAGATAAAATAAAAATAAAAAGAATACGAATATAATAAAATAAAAACTAAATAAAACCTAAAATAAAAAAAAAAAACTAAATAAAATAAAATAAAATATAAAATAAAAAAATAAACCTAAACCAAAAGAATAAACTAAACTAAAATAAATAAAACCTAAAATAAACTAAACCAAAAAAAATAAATAAAATAAAATAAACTAAAATAAACCTTAACTTAAACAAAAAAAATAAAACATAAAATTAAAACTAAAAACCCAAAAAAAATAAATGAATAAAAGCCTAAACCTAAGCATGAAAATAAAAAATAAAACTAAAACCTAAAAAATAAAATAAAAATAAAACCAAATTAAAAAAATAAACATAAAACTAAACCTAGATATAAAATATTAAATAAAAAACCTAAACTAAAATAAATAATCCTAAAATAGATAATGTAAACTAAATAAAAATAAAAAAATCTAAATAAAAATATAAAATAAACTAAAATTTTTAAAAAATAAACTAAATTAACTAAATAAACCTAAACCTACTGGTTTACTTAATTTTTTTTCTAAAAAAAAACCTAAACCCCAACCCAAACTAAACCCAACCCTCTAAACCATGGACCTTAAGCGGGACCCTACTAAATCTAAATCCTCTCTCCAGCCATAAAAGCTACCCTAAATCCTAACCCTAACCCTAACCACACCCTACTCTAAATCTGATCCTAAATGCTAAATCCTAAATTAAACCATTACACAAACCACAACCAAATGCTGAGGCAGGGTAGCCCTGATCCACTGAGCCATAAATCACTACCCTCACTAAACTGACCACGGACCCTGGGTTTTTGCCCTAGGCTCTAAATCATCCCTAAACTGAGCCACTGACTATGGGCCACAAGATCCTACAGGCCCTAGGCTTAATCCACAGCCTGTGCCTGACCCACAGGCCCTGAGCCATGATCCTGACCCTGGCCCTAAACACTAGGCCCTCTAAACCTTGTGACCTATACCCTAAACCCTAAAAAGCTAAAAAAATCTAAACATAAACTAAGAAAACTTAAAAATTAAAAAAAAAAATTAAAAGCCTAAAACAAAATAAAATAAAAATATAAAATATAATTAAAACCTAAATTAAAACCTAAACCTAAACCTAAAAAGAGAATAAAATAAAAAATAAAAACTAAACTAAAATAAAATAAATAAAAAACCAAATTATACTAAATAATAAAAAACCTAAATAAAATAAAGACTAAACCTAAAATAAAAATAAATTTAGCCTAAAATAAAATAAAATATGAACTAAATAAAAATCTAAACCTAAAAAAAACCTAAAAAAACTTAAAAATATATAAATAATAAAACCTAAACATTAAACTAAAATAAGACCTAAACCTAAAATAAAAATAAAATAAATTTAAACCTAAACTTAAATAAATAAAACCTAAACCTAAACCTAAATAAACTAAACCCAAACATAAACCTAAACCCCAAATAATATAAAATAAACTAAAAATAAACCTAAACCTAAACAAAAAAATTAAAACCAAAAAAAAAACCTAAAATAAAAATGTAAAACCTAAACCTAAAAAAATAAAATAAACACCTAAAGAAAAATCTATAAATAAAAAATAAAACATAAACCTAAAAAATAAAATAAAAATAAAAATAAACCTAAACCTAAACCTAAACTTAAAAAATAAACTAAAATAAATAAACTGAAAAACAACAAGAACAAGGCATTATCCCACTAGTGGGGTTACATGAATCCTTCATCATGCATTGTGTCTATTATGTGATAAATTCTCATTCAATTCAAGTATACTAAGGTCCTTTTGAATACATCTTAACGATGCCTTTTTAGGTCTACCTCTACCTTTCTTAACATAAAGAAAATCTATTGCATCTACTCTCTTAACCGGGTCATTGGATGGCCGATGCTTTATGTGGCCAATCCATCTAAGGCCACTCTCTCTAATTTTTTCTACCATTGGAGCTACTCCAAATTTTTCCTGAGCATACACATTTCACATTTTATCTCTAAGAGTAAAGCCACTCATCCACCTGAGCATCCTCATCTCTGCAACACTTAACTTAGTCTCATGCTTCTCTTTTATTGGCCAACATTCTACACCATAAATCATTGTAGGTCTTACCACCATCTTATAAAATTTTCCCTTAAGTTTAAGTAGTACTCTTCTATCACACAATAGGCCAAATGCATTACTCCACTTCAACCATCCAACTTGAATTCTATGAAAAACATCTCCATCTATTTCACCATCATTTTGAACAATATAACCTTATTATCTGAACGCTCACTCTTTTTAATGACTTGTTCACCTAATGTCACAATACCACCACTATAACTTCTACAACTAAATTTACACTCCAAAAATAAACTAAACTAAATAAAAATAAAATGAACCTAAAAATAATAAATAAAATAAATAAAAATAAACTAAATAATTTAAATAAACCAAAGCCTACCACTTTACTTAATTTTAAGAAAAAAATAAAATAATAAATTAATAATAAAATAATAAAAATAATAATAAAAAATTTAATCCTCAACCCTAAACCCTAAAACTAACCCTAAACTCTAAACTCTACACCCTAAACCCTAAACCCTAAACCTTAAAACTCTAAACCCTAAACCCTAAACACTAAACCCTAAGCCATAAACACTAAGACTCTAAACCCTGAACCCTATATCCTAAAACCTACAACCATAAACCCTCCCACCCTAACTACACTAATCCTTACCCAAAACCTAAAAACCTAAACCTAAACAAAATAAAACCTAAAAAAAATAACTAAAACATAACCTAAACCTAAATAAAATAAAATAAAATAAAATAAAAACATAAAACTAAATGTAAAAATAAAATAAAATAAAAAATAAAAAATAAACAAAATAAATAAATAAAACCTAAGCTAAACTTAAAATAAAATAAACCTAAAAATAAAACCTAAAATAAAATTTAAATGTAAAAATAAACCTAAAATAAAATAACTAAAACCAAATAAAACCTAAACCAAAAAAATAAATCTAAAAGTAAAACTAACGAATAAATTAAAATTAAAACCTAAACTCTAAACTAAAAAACCTAGACCTAAAACAAACTAAATAAAATAATCCTAAATAAAACTAAAATAAACTAAACTAAAATAAACCTAAACCTATAAATAAAATAAAATAAACTAAAATAGACCTAAACCTAAATTAGAAAATAAAACCTAAAATAAACCTCACTAAACCTAAAATAAAATAAGAACCTAAACCTAAACCTAAAATAAAAAATAAAACTTAAACTTAAAATAAAATAAAAATAAAAATAAAATAAATATAAACCTACACCTAAAAATAAACTAAAATAAATAAACTAAATGAAATAAAAAAACAAACCTAAATAAAGGGAAAAAATAAAATAAACTAAAATAAATAAAATATAAACTAAATATAATATATGGGTTTGTTTTTAAAAAAAACTCCTAAACCTAAAACCATAATCCAAAATCCTAAACCCTAAACCATAAACTACTGGACCCTACTAAACTCCACTAAACCCTATCTAAACCCTAAACCTTCTAAACTCAAACCCTAACTTTAACCCCAGGCCCAACCCAGGCCATCAGGCCTAAAGCCAAAGCCATAGGCCATGATCCTAAACCACAGGCCCTAGCCACTGATCCTGAGCCCACACCTAAACCCCACTGACCTCTAATTACCTTATGACCTTCTCCATTCTGGCAGGCTTAGCCCTGGGCCTGGATCCTAAAACCACCCCTGATCCACACCTTTTATCCAAACCCTAAACCCTGATCCCTAAACTGGGCCTTAAACCCTGATCCACTCCACCCCCAAACCTTGACCCTCCATAAACCTCCACAAAATCCTACTTAAACCTAAATTAGTAAAAGATAAAAATAAAATAAATAAATAAAAATAAAATAAAGTAATAAAATAAAATGAAAACCTAAACTAAAACCTAAACATAAACATAAAAAAAATAAACAAATAAAATCTAAACTAAAATAAAATAAATAAAAACCTAAACTAAGCTAAGAATTAGAAAACCTAAATAAAATAAAAACTAACCTAAAATAAAAATAAAATAAACCTAAAATAAAATAAAATTAAAACTAAATAAAAACCTAAACCTATAAAATAAACCTAAAAATAAATAAACAGTAAACCCTAAATTAAAAAAAAACCTAAACTTGAAATAAAAATAAAATAAACCTAAACATAAACTAAAATAAACTAAATTAAAATAAAAAAAACCTAAACCTAAACCAACTTAAACCCCAAATAAAATAAAATAAATAAAAAAAATGAACCTAAACATAAAAAATAAACTAAAATAAAAAGCCTAAACTAAAATGAATTAACCTAAAATTAATAAACTAAACTTCAACAACAACAATAACAACAAGCCATTATCCCACTAAGTGGGGTCGGCTACATGAATCCTTCATATCCATTGCGTCCTATTATGTGCGAAATGCTCATTCAATTCAAGTATACTAAAGTCATTTTTTATACATCTTAACCATGACTTTTTAGGTCAACTTCTACCTTTATAAACTTAAGGCAAATCCAATGCATATACTCTCCAAACTGGGTCATTGGACGGCTAAAGCTTTATGTGGCCAAACCATCTAAAGACACTCTCTCTAATTTTTTATAGCACTAGAGCTACTCCAACTTTTTCTCGAACATACACATTCCACATTTTATCTCTAAGAGTAAAGTCACTCATCCACCTAAGCATCCTCATCTCTGCAACACTTAACTTAGTCTCATGCTTCTCTTTTATTGGCCAACATTCTGCACCATAAATCATTGCAGATCTCACCATCAACTTATAAAATTTTCACTTAAGTTTAAGCGGTACATTTCTATCACATAATAGGCCAGATGCATTCCTCCACTTCAATAATCCAGCTTGAATTATACGAATAACATCTCCATCTATTTCACCATCATTTTGAATAATAGAGCCTAAAAGTCAGAATCACTCACTCTTTTTAATGACTTATTCACCTAATGTCACAATACTACCACTATAACTTCTACAACTAAAATTACACTCCATAAATAAACTAATCTAAATAAAAATAAAAATAAATCTAAAAAAAAAAAATAAAGTAAACTAAAATAAATAAAAAGTAAACTAAATAAACCAGAATCGATAAATTTGCTTAAATTGAAAAAAAATAACTAACCCTGAACCCTAAACTCTGAACCCTAAACCGTGAACCCTAAACCTGCAACCCTAAACCTTAAACCTTAAACCCTAAACCTTAAAACCCTAAACTCTAAACACTAAACCAAGAGCCCTAAAACTTAAAACACTAAATCCTAATTCCTATAACCTAAACCCTAAACCCTAAACCCTAAAACCTACAACCATAAACCAAAAACCCTAAACCCCAAACCCTAAACACTAAACCATAAACCATAAAAACCTAAAAAACATAAACCTAAACTAAATAAAACCTAATAAAATAAACAATAAACATAAACCTAAATAAAATAATAAAATAAAATAAAATAGAAACATAAAATAAAACCTAAACCTAAACATAAAAATAAAATAAAATAAAAAATTAAAACTAAATGAAAATAAAATAAATAAAAACCTAAACTAAACTAAATAAAATAAAATAAAATAAACCTGAAAATAAAAAACCTAAATAAAATAAAAACTAAACATAAAAAAAAAATAAAATAAACCTAAACCGTGAACCCTAAACCCTAAACCCTAAAAACCTAGAAACCTAAACCTAAAGCAAATAAAACCCAAAAATAAAATAAAATAAAAGCCTAAACCTAAATAAAATAAGAAATAAAATAAAATAAAAACCTAAACTAAAATGTAAACCTAAACCTAAAAATATAATAAAATTAAAAATAAATAAAATAAATAGAAGCCTAGACTAAACTAAAAAATAAAATAAAGCTAAGAATAAGAAACCTAACTAAAATAATAATTAAATGTAAAATAAAATAAAAATAAACCTAAAATAAAAAAAATTAAAAACTAAATAAAAACCTTAGCCTAAAAAATAAACCCAAAACCTAAACTAAAAAAAAATTAAACTAAAATAAAAATAAAATAATCAAAATCAGATAAACTTAAACCTAAACTAAAATAAACTGCAATAAAATAATTAAAACCTAAACCTAAACCTAAAATAAACTAAACATAAACCCTAACTTAATAAAATAAAATAATATTAAAATAAACCTAAACCTAAACTAGAAATAAAACTAAAAACCTAAAATAAAAACCTAAAACCTAAACTTAAGAAAATAAAATTAAAACCCAAACCTAAACCTAAAAATAAAAAATTAAAACCTAAACCTAGAAAATAAAATTAAAATAAAACTAAACTAAAAAAGAATCATAAACCTAAACCTAAACCTAAAAAATAAACTAAAATAAAAAACCTAAACTAAAATAAATTAGCTAAATAAAAATAAAAAATAAACCTAAACAAAAATAAAAAGAAAATAAACAAAAATAAATAAAAAATAAACTAAATAAAGTAAATAAACCTAAACCTACTGTTTACTTAATTTTTTATTTTTTAAAAAAACTCTAAACCCTAAACCCTAAAACTACCCCTAAAACTAACCCTAAACCTACAACACGAAACCCTTAATCCTAAACCCTAAAGCCTAAACCCTAAAAAACCCTAAACCCTAAACCTTAAAACCTAAACTTTAAGCCTAAACTCAAAACCCTAAAAGCATTAACCCTAAAATCCTAACCTGAAACCCTAAACCCTAAAGCCTAAACTGTAAACCTTAACCCTAAACCCTAAACCCTAAACCCTAACCCAAAACCCTAAACACTATACCCTAAACCATAAACCTAAACTTAAAGTAACTAAATAAATTAAAAAATAAACCTAAACCCTAAAACCTAATAAACCTAAACCTAAACCCTAAGAATAGGCAGAACCTTGATGACAGGAACATCAATGTCAACCGGCCTAGATCTGTGGTGGAGGTAAAGGTGGCTAATGGTGGTTGGGGATCTAGGTGTGGATATGGAGGGTGAGTAGTGGTGGTGGCTGAGCGAGAGATCTGGGATATGATGGCGGATCCTGCTAATCAAGAGGTTGGGGTGGTTCTGGTGGGAACTAGAGAAACTGTAGAATGGTCGATCCAATCTGCTGCTTATGGAACTATGTCTTTACATTAGAGACAATTCTAGTTATCTAGGGTTTTTAATTTTTTATATGCGTGTTCATTTTTTATCTAGGTCATTGCTTGAGTCTTAGAAAACTTAGTGTGTTACTTGGATGATGAAATTGAAAAGAAGAAATGCTGAATCTGATTTTTTCTTTAAATAAAGCCTGAACCCTAGACCTAAAGCCTAAACCCTAAATCCTAAACCCTAAAAACCTTATATCTTAAACACTAAACCCTGAACCCTAAACCTAAAACACTAAAACATAAACCCTAAACCCAAAAACCTAAACCCTAAACCCTAAAACCTAAACCTTAAACCCTAAACCTTAAACTCTAAACCCTAAACCCCAAACTTTAAACCCTAAACCCTAAACTCTCAACTAAACCTAAACCATTAAATCCTAAATAGCTAAAAAGTGAAACTTAATCTAAATAAAACTTAAAAATAAAATAAATAAATAAATTTTAAACTAAACTAAAATAAAATAATAAAATAATATAAAAATTAAATTAAGACCTAAATGTAAACCTAAACCTAAAAGAAAATAAAAAAAGAACTAAAAAAACCTGAATATAATAAAAACTAAAACTAAAATAAAAATAAAATAAACCTAAAATAAAATAAAATAAATAATAAATAATAACTTAAACATAAAAATAAACTTAAAAATAAATAAAGAATAAAACCTAAACCCTAAACTAAAAAAAAACCTAAACCTAAAGTAAAAATTAAATAAACCTAAACCTAATTAAAATAAACTAAAGTAAAATAAATAAAACTTAAACCTGAACTAAAAATAAACTAAACCAAAACCTAAACCTAAACACTAAATAAAATAAGATAAACCAAAAATAAACTTAAAACTAAATTAAAAAATAAAACCTAAAAATATACCTAAAATAAAAACCTAAAACCTAAATATAAAATAATAAAATAAAAACCTAAACCTAAACCTAAAAATAAAAAAATAAAACCTAAACAAAAAATAATAATAATAAAAGTAAAATTAAACTAAAAATAAACCTAAACCTAAACAAAATAAACTAAATAAACCTTAACCTACCACTTAACTTTATTTAAATAATAATATTAATATTAAATTAAGTTAAATAAGAAAACTTAAACCAGAAACCCTAAACCTTAAACCCTAAACCTACAACCTACAACCCTAAACTGTAAACCTAAAAAATTAAAACCCTAAATCTTAAACCCTAAACCCTAAACCCTAAAACCTACAACCCTAAACCCCAAACCCTAAACACAAAAACTTAAACCCTAAAAACCTTAAAACCTAAAAATAAAATAAATTGAAAAACCTAAACCTAAATAAATTATAAAAACTTAAAAAATGAAAACCCAAAAAAAACCTAAACTTAAACCTAAACTTAAGCCTAAACCTAGATGTACAAATAAAATGAAATTAAAAATAAAAACTAAATAAAATAAAATAAATGAAAGCCTAAAGTAAACTAAAAATAAAATAAACCAAAAAGAAATAACCTAAATAAAATAAAAATTAAACGTAAGATAAAAATAAAATAAACCTAAAATAAAATAAAATAAAAACCTAAACCAAATAAAAAAACCTAAAAATAAATAAAAAAATAATATCTAAACCCTAAAAAAAAAAATGTAAACTTAAAATAAATAAAATAAACTAAACCTAAATGTAAACAAAAATAAACTAAACTAAAATAAACTAAACTAAAATAATAAAAAAAACCTAAACCTAAAATAAACTAAACATAAATATTAAACAAAATAAAATAAAATAAACTAAAAATAAACCTAAACTAAAAAATAAACCAAAAATAAAATCCTAAAACCTAAACATAAAAAAATAAAATAAAAACCTAAAACTAAGCCTAAAAATAAAAAAAACCTAAACCTAAAAAATAAAGTTAAAATAAAATTAAATTAAAAACTTAAATATAAACCTAAACCTAAAAAATAGCTAAAATAAAAATCTAAACTAAAATAAAGAAACCTAAAATTAATAAACTAAACTGAATAAAAATAAAAATAAACCTAAATAAAAAAATAAATAAAATAAATAAAAATTGATAAAAAATAAACTAAATAAACCTAAACCTACCGGTTTACTTAATTTTAAAGAAAAACTATTTGGATAAGACATAGATAAAAAATAAACTAATATCTAATAACTAAACTAACTAACTAATAACTCATAATAACTAATAAAACTAATAAACTAACTAACTAACTAACTAACAAAAACTAAAAAACTAACTCTAATAAAAGTAAAATAACCAAACTAACTAAACTAACCAATAAACTAAACCTAATAATTAAAAATAACTAATAAAACTAATAACTAAATAAACTAATAAACTAACTAACTAATAACTAATAATAACTAACCAATAACTAATAACTAATAAAATGAAAAAACTAAACTAATAAATAACTAAACTAATAACTAAACTAACTAATAATAAATAATAACTAATGAAATTAATAAACTAACTAATAAATAAACTAAAAACTAATAAACTAATAACTAAACCATTAAAAATAACTAAACTAATAACTAATAATAATAACTAAAACTAAATAACTAAACTTATAACTAATAACTAAACTAATAATAGTCTAATAAACTAATAACTAAAACTAATAATAAAAACTAATTAATATAACCTAATAAAATAACTAACTAATAGCTAAATAAAAATAAACTAAATAATAAAAAAAAAATAAAAAAAGCTAAAAAACTAAATATTAAAACTAAAACTAATAAACTAATAACTAAATAATAACTAATAACTAATAATAAACTAATAAACTAATAATAATAATAATAACTAACTAATAATAACAAATAAAATTAAAAAACTAAAAATAAATAGAAAACTAAAAAATAAAAATAATTAAAACCAATGAACTAAAATACTAAAAAACTAACTAATTAATAACTAATAACTAATAACTTATAACTAAACTAACCAACTAAACTAATAATAACTAAACTAAAAAAACTAATAATTAATTACTAGTAACTAAAACTAGATAAAACTAATAAACTAATAATAATAAAAATAATAACTAATAAACTAATAATAATAATAACTAATAAAACTAATACTAATAATAAACTAATAAACTAATAAACTAAAAACTAATAACTAAACTAAAAACTAAACTAATTACTAAAAGTAAAAACCAAATAACTAACTAATAACTAACTAATAATAATAAATAAACTCATAATAAAAAATTAAAACAAATAACTAATAAAAACTAAAACTAATAAACTAATATACTAATAACTAATAATAGTTAAATAATAACTAACTAACTAATAAACTAATAAAAACTAATAAATAATAAACTAATAAACTAATAAACTAATAAACTAATAAAATACTAATCTAATAACAAAACTAACAACCTAATAAAACTAAATAAATAATAATAACTAACTAATAACTATAATAATAAACTAAACCAATTAAAACTAATAACTAACTAATAACTAAACTAATAAACTAAAACTAATAACTAAACCTAGCTAAACTAATAACTACTAATAAATAATAAAACTAATAAACTAACTAATAACTAACTATAACTAATAACTAATAACTAAACTAATAATGACTAATAAACTAACTAATAACTTAAATAAAAACTAACTAAACCAATAACTAACTAATAAAACTAAAAAACTAATAAAATGATAACTAATAATAAATAACTAAACTAATAACTATTAATAAATAACTAATAAACTAATAATTAATAACTAGTAATAATAACTAACTAACTAATAAAAATAACTAATAAAAAACTAATAAACTAACTATAACTAATAACTAATTTAAAAACCAAACTAAACAAAATAACTAAACTAATAATAAACTAATAACCTAACTAAATAACTAAAAATCAAATAACTAACTAAACTAATAATAATAACCAACTAATAAATAATAAAAACTAATAAAACTAATAAACTAAAAACCTAATAACTAAAACTAATAACTAAATAATAAACTAAAAGCTAAACTAAACCAACTAAAACTAATAATAATAATAAATAAATAACTAACTAATGATAACAATAATAACTAATAATATAAACTAATAATAACTAACTAAACTAAACTAAACTAATAAAACTAACTAACTAATAACTCATAATAACTAAACTAATACAGAAATTAAAAACTAGAAAAAACTAATAAACTAATAACTAAAACTAAACATAATAATAATAACTAAACTAATAACTAATAACTAATAAAACTAATTAAACTAAAATAAACTAAAAAACTTAAACTAATAACTAAAACTAAAAACTATACTAAATAGCTAACCAACTAATGAATTAAAAAACTAAATAATAAACTAATAAACTAATTATTAAAGCCTAATAAACTAAAACTAATAACTACTAAAAACTAATAATAAACTAATAACTAACTAATAATAACTAAACTAATAACTAATAAAACTAAAAAAACTAAACTAAAAACTTATAACTAAGATAAACCTGATACCTAAACTAATCTAAAAACTAATAACTAAAGACTAATAACCAAACTAATAAATAATAAATAAACTAACTAACTAATAAACTAATAAAAATCTACAAACTAATAAACCAATAACTAACTAATTACTAAAATAACTAAACTAATAAATTAAAACTAATAACTAATTACTAATAATAAAACTAATAATAACTAACTAATAACTAATAATAAACTAATAACTAATAACTAATAATAAACTAACTAAACTAATAACTAATAAAATTAAAATAAAACTAACTAAATAACCTAATAACTAATAATAACTAATAACTAATTTCTAATAAAACTAAATAAACTAATGAAAACTAATAAACTAATAACTAATCAAACAAATCTAATAACTAATAAACTAATAATAACTAAATAACTAACTAATAACTAATAATAAAATAATTAACTAATAACTAACTAAATAGCTAAAAACTAAAATAAATAAACTAATAACTAATAATTAATAAATAATAAATTAATAACTAAGAAAACTTAAACTAACTAAACAAAAAAAAATAAAACTAAACTAAGAACTACAACTAACCTATTAACTAACTAAAACTAAAACCTTATAAAATTAAAAAACTAAACCAAAAAACTAATAAAACTAAATAATAATAACTAAATAACTAAATAACTTAATAAAAAAACTAAATAATAACCAACAAACAACTAAACTAATAACTAATAACCAAAACTAGAAAACTAATAAACTAACTAATGAAACTAAATAATTGACTAAAACTAAAAAACTAAAACTAAAAAACTAAACTAATAAATAATAAATAATCTAATAACTAACTAAACTAATAATAATAACTAAAATTAAACTTAAAACTAAATCTAATCTAAATAAACTACTAAACTAAAACCAATAAATTAAACTAATAAACTAATAAACTAACTAAATAAAAACCAGATAACTACTAACAACTAAACTAATAACTAACTAAAAATCACCAACTAATAATAACTTAACTACTAACTAATAATAACAAACTAAACTAAATTATTAATAAAAAACTAATAAACTAATAAATTAATAACTTATAACTAATAAAAAAACTAAATAACCAACTAAAAACTAATAATAATAACTAAACTAAATAACTAAACTAATAATAAAACTAATAACTAACTAATAACTAATAAACTAACTAACTAATAATCAAAAATAATAAAACTAAAAAAACTAAACAAACTAAACTAATAATGACTAATAATAACTAATAAACTAAAAAACTGAAAGCTAATGACTAATAAAAATTAATAAAATTAATTGAACTAAATAAACTAAAAACTAATAAAAAACTAATAAACTAATAACTAAAACTAAACAGAATAATAATAACTAAACTAATAACTAATAATTAATAAAAATAATAAAACTAAAATAAACTAATAAACTAAAACTAATAATTAAAACTAAAAAACTATAAAATAAATAAGACAAATAAATTAAAAACTAAATAATAAAATAATAAACTAATTATTAAAACCCAATAAACTAAAACTAATAACTAATTAATAAAACTAATATAACTAATAATAACTAAATTAATAGCTAATAAAACTAAAAAAACTAAACTAAAAACATATAACTAAGATAAACCTCATAACTGATAAAACTAAATAAACTAACCTAAAAACTAATAACTAAAGACTAATATCCAAACTAATAAATTATAAATAAATTAACTAACTAATAAACTAATAAAAACCTACAAACTAATAAAACCAATAACTAACTAATTACTAAAATAACTAAACTAATAAACTAAAACTAACTAATCACCAATAATAAAACTAATAGAATAAATAAATAACTAACTAAAAACTAATAACCAATAATAAACTAATAATTAACTAATAATAAACTAATTAAACTAATAACTAATAAAATTAAAATAAAAAACTAATAATAAACTAATACCAATAATAACTAATAACTAATTACTAATAAAACTAAATAAACTAATAAAAAACTAATAAACTAATAACTAACAAAACTAATAACTAATAAACTAATAATAACTAAATAACTAACTAATAACTAATAATAAAATAACTAACTAATAACTAAGTAGCTAAAAACTAAAATAACTAAACTAATAACTAATAATAAATAAATAATAAATTAATAACTAAGAAAACTAAAACTAACTAAACAAATAAAATAAAACTAAACTAAGAACCTAATAACTTACAATATTAACTAACCAAAAATGAAAACCTAATAAAACTAAAAAACTAAACCAAAAAATAATAAAACTAATAAATAATAATAACTAAATAATTAAATAACTAAACTAATAAAAAATATAAATAATAACAAACAACTAAACTAATAACTAATAAGTATAAGTAGAAACTATTAAACTAATTAATAAAACTAAATAACCGACTAAACTAAAACTAATAAAACTAATAAATAATAACTAATAACTAATAACCAATTAAAACTCAAAATAATAACTAAAACTAAACTTAAAACTAAATCTAAACTAAATAAACTAATAACTAAACTACAAACTAATAAACTAAACTAATAAACTAATAAACTAACTAAACTAAAACCAAATAACAAATAATAACTAAACTAATAACTAACTAAAATAGCAAACAAATAATAACTTAACTAACAACTAATAATAACAAACTAAACTAAATAACTAATAAAAACTAATAAACTAATAAATAATAACTAATAATTAATAATAAACTAATGACTAAAAAACTAAAAAACTAACTAAAAACTATTAAAACTAATAACTAATACTAACTAATAAACTAATAAACTAATAATAAACTAATAACTAATAATAAAACTAATAATAATTAATTATAATAATGAAACTAATAACTAACTAATAACTAATAAACTAACTAATTAATAACCTAAAATAATAAAACTAAAAAAATCTAAAAAAACTAAACTAATAATAACTAATAATAACTAATAAACTAAAAAAATGAAAGCTAATAACTAATAAAAATTAATAAAATTAATTGAACTAAATAAACTAATAACTAATAACTAATAATAACTAACTAATAATAACTAAAATAAAAATTGATAAACTAAACTAAAAACTAATAATAACTAAACTAATAAACCAATAACTGAAAAATAAAAACTAAATAACTAATAAAACTAATAAATTAATAAAACTAAAAACTAATAAAACTAAAACTAAACTAAGCAACTAATAACTAAACTAACTAAATGAATAACTAACTAATAAAAAATAAACTAACTAATAATATAAAACTAATAATAACTAATAACTACTAAACTAAAACTAATAACTAATAACTAAACTAATTAATAACTAATAACTAAAAAACTAACTAAAAACTAAAAAACTAATAACTAAAAATTGAATAATAACCAATAAAAACTAAACTAATAAAGTAATAATAATTAATAAATAACTAATAACTCATAATAAAACTAATAATAAACTAAACTAATAATAAAAAAATAACTAAACTAATTAACTAAAAACTAATAAACTAATAGCTAAATAATAATAATAAATAAAATAATAACTAATTATAACTAAATATACTAATAGCTAATAATTAAACCAAATAACTAAACTAATAACTAACTAACTAAACTAAATAACTAACCAAAATTAAAAAACTAATAAACTAATAACTAGTAACTAATAACTAATAACTAATAAAACCTAACTAATAACTAACTAATAAATTAATAAAATAAATAACTAAACTTAATGATAATAACTAATAATAATAAAGTAATAATAATAATTAATAAAAACTAAGTAAACTAATAATAAACTTAATAAATATAACTAAGCGAATAACGAAACTAAAACTAAACTAAAACTAAACTAATATAATAATAACTAATAATAATAACTAATAACTAATAATAACTAAGCTGATAACTAAAATAACTAATAAAAACTAAAACTAATAAGTAATAAAAACTAGATAAACTAATACTAATAAAAACTAACTAAACTAAATAACTAAACCAATAGCTAGTAAAACTAATAAAATTAATAACTAATAGACTAATAAACTAATAACTAATTAACTAATAAATAAACTAAATAAAGTAAAAACTAATAACAAAAAGTTGACTAAACTAATAAACTAATAAATATAAATTGATAATTAAACCTAAACCTAAACCCAGCCCACCCTCACCCAATGCTTTGGCGATTCTTGGCGATTCTTGATCCCATTCTTTATCTTCTTCCACTCCATTTTTGGGATTTTTCTCTCATGTGGCTTTGGATCTTGACCTTTGGCCATTTCCTTCCTCTTCCTTAGTGTCCTTTGGCGCCATGGATCCAACTTTATTGAATGTCTCATTAAACTCATTTTGCTTTCAGACTAAGGCTAATGTTTTTTTGGGTAAATCTAACTTTACTTCTTCTAAATCCTTCAAGGATGCCTTATATGGTAAGGATTCCTTAACTTCTCTTAAATGTTTGGTTAATCTTATTCATATGACTTTTAAAGGCATTCTGGACATTATGTGCTCTAATTTGGATATTGAGAAACTCACTAAGCCTTATGCTTTCACTCTGATCGGTTTTTTTTTTAGTGGCCTAATATGGAAGAAATCTAATTTTTCTTTTATGATTTGAAACTTTCTGGTGCATTTTTTGATGGTTTATTGGATGGTCGGCATGTTAATATAAATTTTTCTAATTATCTTGACTATAGTCATATTTTCTCCCGCCAATCATATTATTTTAAAACTTTTCAAATGTGTATTCTTAAATGGACTCCATTTTTTGACATTCAAGAAGAATCTCCTATCATGCCAGTTTGGATTGCTTTTCCTAATCTTCAAATACATTTTTCTAATTATCAGTTTCTTCATGCAGTCGGGTCTATTTTTGGTAGACCTTTATAGATCAAGCAACAACGGCTAAGTATGGTTTCTTGTATCCTTGTTAAAATTGATGTAACAAAAAAAGTTCCCCAAGGAGATTTGGATATGATTAGAAGTATGGGTATTTTAGCTAGGCGAATTCAAAACCTCCCTATTTTCTGCAATCATTGTAAAACCCATGGTCATGTCTTCTTAAATTGTTTCACATTCAACTTAGGAAGAAATTTATTAAAATCCTAAGCTGATTGAACAATCTAGAGATCATATAACTGATAAAAATAAAGTTTCTACTTCTTAGAAAATATAAAGATTTTGTTAATGGTATTACGAATATCTAATGTTTTATCTCTTGAGAATGATTTTGAAAATGGTACTAAAATGATGGCGTTGTTTTGAATAGAAACCGATTTTAGCTATTGTTCCTATGCTTAGAATTGTTCAAGGCGATGTTAATCCTATTTTGATTTCTTCACTTAAAGATTGTTGTGATATAGCTCCTAAAAATTTTAAAGATAATACTTCTCTTTGTAATTTTCAAGAACCTTTAAAAGAAAATGATTACTTAAATTTTTTAAGTATGGAAGATGTTGATGGTATGGATAAGGTGGATGTTGTGGAACTAGGTTCTTATTTTCTTAACAAATCCATTTTTGTACCTTCTTTAGCGCTAATTTTGATGGTGTTTATCCCTATGTTTTCTTCTCATTTAATGGATATGAATGCTTTAGTTTCTTATTAGTTGAAATCTCCTACTAAATCTATTGCTTTAATGCTCCCGATGATGAATCCATGGATAATGAAATCAGTTTTCAAACTATATTTGTGAAATAGAATACATAATTTAAAAATTTTCCTTCTAAAGTTTCTAGATCAACTCGATCTTCATCATCTTCTTTTCCAAATAAGAATTAATGTTTGATTTTCTTATTTGGAATATTAGGGGCATTAGTACTCATGTGATTAAAAATAGGATTATGAACCTTTGTAGGATTTATAATGTTAGTTCTAGGTTATCCTTGAACTACTTTTTTTTTTGAAATTGTGCATGCGGCTAGGATGATTGGTTTTTCCAATTTTTATTTTAATAATAATAATAAGATTTGGTTATTTTGGATTAATTCTCTTTCTATTAATATCATTAATGATTTTCATCAAGTTGTTAATGTGGATATTTCGTTTGGTGATTGTCATGATTTTGGCTCTTTTATTTATGCTACCTGTAATAAGATTGAGAGGAGAATTCTCTGGGATCAATTATGTAATTTTGCTTCTATTGTTAATGATCATTGGATTGTTGGTGGGGATTTGAATACAGTCCTTTTTTGAATGAAAGAAAAGTGGGTTCCTTGCCGAATTTACATTCAATGGAAGATTTTGCGAATATGATCTTGGATTGTAATCCTCATGATGTTGGTTTTATTGGCTCTCAATTTACTTGGAATAATCATAGATTATGGCAATGTTTGGATCGTGCCTTATTTAATAACTATTGGCTAAATAATTGCCCTTTGACTTCTGTTGAACACCTTAGGAGAACTCTCTGGGATCATGCTCCTCTTTTGATTTCCATTAAGGATGTTGTTCAAAATAATAATTTCATTAAAAATTTTCATTTAAAAAATATGTGGTTACAAGAAAGAAGTTTTCTTGATGTTTTTTCTTCTAATTGGTATGCTCCTCTTGCTCCTGATGATTATGCTTTTGGTATGAAGAGATTTTTTTTTAAACTTAAAGGTGTAAGCATCATATTAATTGGTGGAATAGAAATTATTTTAAAAATCTTTTTGATAATATCAAGAATATGGAACAAAAGTGAAATATTTGGTAAAACTTATTATTAATGATTATTCTTTTTGCTTTAGTCTTGTTGAAGCTAAAGACAATCTCATAAAGTTTCAGGATAAGAAGGAGACTTACTAGAGATAAAAATTTGCCTTTAAACATCTTTCTAAGGGGGAAAGAAACACCAAATATTTTCATGTTTTGGTTATGAAAGGAGAGTTCTTAGTTGGATTCATAAAATCAAGAATTACGATGGTTCTTGGCTAACAGAAAAAGATGATATATTTTCTTTTGCTATTAACTACTTTAATAATCATTTAAATAAAATTTGTCATCTTGATCATTTATCTAATCCCTCTATCATTCCTTCTATTATTTCTCTTTAGGATAATGTATGCTTGATTGCTCCTCTTTCAGATGAAGAAATTTTTAACATTCTTAATGGTATGAATGATGACTCTGTTACAAGGTCGGATGGTTACTCTACTTTATTCTTTTGAAAAGCTTAGTTTATTATTAAATATGATCTTGTTAATGCTGTGAAGGATTTATTTCTTGGAAATTATATTCCTAAATATTACACTTCCACTAATATTATTCTTATTCCCAAGAAAGATAATCACGATTTAAATGATTTGACCTATTAGTCTTTGTACTTTCATTAATAAATTAATTACTCAAATTCTATCTAGTTGGCTTGGTAAATTTCTTCCTAAGATTATTTCTCCTAATCAAACTAGCTTTGTGAAAGGTAGGACTAATTGGACAACATCTTGCTTGCTTAATTGATTCATGACTTAAATGTGAAAACTAGTGGTGGCAGTTTACTTTTTAGGCTTGACATTACCAAACCTTATGACAACATTTCTTGAGATTTTCTTAACAGCATTCTTACTTTATTTGGTTTTTCTACAAAATTTATCTCTTTGGTTAACAATATCATTAGAAATGTTTGGTTTTCTTTAGTTGTGAATGGTGAAAACTTTGGCTTCTTTAATTCCTCTCAAGGTATCAGATAAGGTGATCCTCTCTCTCCATGACTTTTTATTATTGCAATTGAATATTTGTCTCGTTGGCTTAATTTTTTCTTTGAGAAGAATTCTAGCATGTATTTCAAGAATCTTGGTGGTTTGGCTATGTCCCACTTAAGTTTTGCTAATGACTTCATTATATTTTGTAATGGCTCATTACAATTTGTTAAAAAACTAAAGGATTTTATAAATAAATTTGAAAAGAAAAGTGACCACTTGATTAGTACTCATAAAGCTATTTTATCTCTTATGTTTCTATTTATGCTCATAGAATAAAAAAAATAAAGGATATTAATGGTTTTTGTCATCAATGTCTTCTATCAAATATTTAGGATCTCCTTTAGATTGTGGTCCTGAGAGATCTCATCTCTTTAATGAGTTTATCCTGAATAAAATTTCTACCATTGAATTTCATTTTTTATCTTTTAGTGGTAGATTAAATGTTATTAAAAGTATTCTTTACTCCCTTCCTTTTATTTGTTGCTAAAACTTATAATAAAATAAAAACTAAACTAACTAATAACTAATAAAACTAAAAACTAAAACTAAAATTAAAACTAACTAATAATAACTAATAATAATAATAATAATAATAATAATAAACCTAATAGCTAATAAAACTAATAACTAACTAAAAATTAACTAATAACTAAAATATAAACTAATAATAAAACTAATAACTAAAACTAATAAACTAACTAAAACTAATAAACTAAATACTAAATAAATAATTAATAAAAACTAAACCTATTAAACTAATAATAAAAAACTAATAAAATTAAAACATAATAATAAAACCTAATAACTAATAATAATAATAAATAACTAAATAAATAACTAATAAAATAAACTAATTAGTAACTAAATAAAACTAATAATACTAAACCTAATAATAAAACTAACTAACTAAATTGGATAATTACTAAACTAATAATAAAACTAAAACTAAACTAAGCAAACTAAACTAACTAACTAAATTAATAAAAGGTTAAACAAAGTAATAAAACTAAAATAAAACTAATAAACTTATTAACCTTAAACTAACTAACTAACTAAAATAAACTAGCAAAACTAAACTAACTAATAAAACTAAAACCTAATCACTAATAATTAAACTAACAATAAACTAACTAACTAATAACTAAATAAAATAAATAAATTTAACTAAAATCTAAAAACTAACTAACAAAAAAACTAAACTAATAATTAAAACTAATAACTAACTAAAACTAAAACTAACTAATAATAAATTAATAAAACTAAACCTAACTAATAATAGTAAACTAATAAAACTAAAATAAAAAACTAATAACTAAAAAAATAATAATAACTAAATGAATAACTAATAATTAATAAAAACTAACTCAATAGCTAAAAAAATAAAAATAAACTAATAATAAACTAACTAATAAACTAATAAAATAATAACTAATAATAACTAACACCAAATAATAAATAAATAACTAATAATAATAACTAAACTAATAACTAATAATAAAAACTAAACTAATAATACTAATATAATAATATAAAAAAAACAAAACATAACTAGCAAAACTAATAATAAAAAATAGAACTAATAAAGTAATAATAAATGATAAAATAACTAAACTACTAACTAAATAAATAATAAATAAACTAATAATAAACTAACTAACTAATAAAAAATAGTGAAACTAATAATAAATAACTAAACTAATAACTAAAAGTAAAAAATAACTAATAAATAACTAATGCTAATAAAATAATAATAAATGAATAACTAATAATATAATAAAAAAAAATAAACTAATAATAATAACTAAATAGAAAAATAAGTAATAATTAAAACTAGTAACTAAATAAAAACTAACAACAACAACAACAAGTCTTAATCCCACTAGGCGGGGTCAACTACATGAATCCTTCATCTCCATTGTGTCTATTATCGTCAAATTCTCATTTAATTCAAGTATACTAAGATCATTTTTTTACATCTTAACCAAGTCTTTTAGTAATAATAAAATAAAACTAGTAATAATAAAATAAACTAGTAAAATAAACTAAAGTAAAACTAGTAATAATTAAGACTAACTAATAAATAACTAAACTAAAAACTAAATAAAAACTAACTAATAACTAAATATAAACAATAATAAATAACTAATAAAACTAAAACTAATAAACTAATAACAAATAATAAAACTAAATAACTAAATTAAAAACTAATAGCTAATAATAATTAATAAACTAAATAATAATAATAACTAAACTAACTAAACTAATAAAATAACTAAATAACTAATAACTAAAACCAATAAATAATAATAATAACAATAAAATAACCAAACTAATAAAACTAATAACCAATAAAATAATAAAACTAAAAAAATAAATAATAAAATAAATAATAAATAAACTAATAAACTAATAACTAATAATAATAACTAACTAATATAATTAAACTAATAATAAAATAAAATAAAAACTAAATTAACTAATAAAATAATAAAACTAAAATAATAAAGTAATAATAATAACTAATTAAAATAATAATTAAAATAATAATTTATTACTAATAAACTAATAAACTAATAAACTAATAACTAATAAATAAGTAATAAACTAACTAACTAATTAACTAACTAATAAATAATAAGTAATAATAAGTTATAATAATAAACTAAATAACTAAAAACTAATAAAACTAAATAAACTAACTAACTAAAATAACTAATAACTAACTAAATACTAAATTACTAACAACTAATAATAACTAACCAAATAAATAACTAATTGAAATTAATAAATGGATACATAACTAATAATAATAATAAAATAAAAAACCTAAACCAAATAACTAAACTAAAAAAAAACTAAAATACTAATAACTAATAACTAAAATAAATAAGTAAACTAAATAATAACTAAATAAATAACTAATAAAAAAAATAAAACTAACTAATAAACTAATAAAACTAATAAAACTAAAGCGATAATAACTAAAACTTATAACAATAAACTAATAAATAATAAAAACCAACTAAACTAATAAACTAATAGACTAAATCAATAAAATAATAAATAAAAACTAAACTAAATAACTAATAACTAAAAAAGTAATAACTAATAATAATAAAATAACTAATAACTAAAATAATAAAACTAACTAATAACAAATAACTAAACTAATCACTAAATTAATAACTAATTAATAACTAATAAACTAATAGACCATAAAATAACTATACTAAATAACTAATAACTAACTAAACTAACTAAAACTAATAATAAAACTAACTAATAATAACTAATAATAACTAAAAATTATTAACTAAAGAACAAAAACTAATACCTAACTAATAATAAAAACTTAAACGAATAACAAAATTAACTAACTAATAATAACTAAATAATTAAGTAAAAAAACTAAACTAATAACTAATAAAATCCTAAAAACTAATGTAATAATAACTAACTAAACCTAAAACTAATAACTTATAAGTAATAAACTAAATAATAACTAATAAAGTAAAACTAATAAAACTAAAGTAACTAATAAACATAAAACTAACTAACTAAAAAATAATAAAAATAAAAAATGAATAAAAATAATAATAATAACTAACTAAATTAAAAATAAAAAACTAAACTAACTAATAAATAATTAACTAATAATAACTGACTAGTAAAACTAATAACTAATGAAACTAATAACTAATAACTAATTAAGTAATAATAACTAACTAAAATTAATAAACTAATACTAACTAAACTAATAATTAATAATAAAAATAATAAACTAATAAACAACTAGTAATAATGAACTAACTAATAAACTAATAACTTATAATAATAATAATAATAATAATAATAATAACTAAGTCTCTAAATTAATAAGTAACTAATAATAACTAAACTAATAACTAATAATAATAATTAAAAATAATAAAAACTAATAAAAAACTAATAACCTAACTAATAATAACCAATAAACTAAAAACTAATAATATAAAAACTAATTAAAAATAACTAATTACTAAACTAAATTAACTAACTAAACTAATAAATCCAATAAAAACTAATTAACTAGTAAACAAATAATAACTAAAAAATTAACTAATAAAATTAACTAATAAAAAACTAATAAAAAAATAATAAAATAATTAAAACTAGAACTAATATCTAAATAACTAACTAAACTAAAGTGAAAATTAAAAACTAACTAATAAAACTAAACAACTAATAAAAATAAATAAACTAAATAACTAATAAAAATTAACTAATAATAATAAACTAATAAAAACTAATAATTAATAACTAATAATAAAACTAAAAACTAAATAAAAATAATAACTAATAATAATAAATAATAATAATAACTAAAAACTAAAACTAATAAAACTAATAAAATAATAACTAATAATAAAACTAACTAAACTAACTAAACATATAATAAAATTAATAATAACCTAATAAAAACTAATAAAAACTAATAACTAAACTAACTAAAAACTAATAAACTAAATAAATAATAAAAACTAAATAAAAACTAATAACTAATAACTAAAACTAATAATTAATAACTAATAATAAATAACTAAACTAAACTAACTAACTAATAACTAACTAATAAAAACTAATAAAGTATTAACTAATAACTAAACTAAACTAATAACTAAAACTAATTACATAAAATATTAACTAAAACTAATAAAACTAATTAATAAACTATAAAAACTAACTAACTAATAACTAAAAATTGAAACTAAAATTAACTAACTAATAATTAACTAAACTAAAAAAACCAACTAACTAAACTAAAAAACTAAAACTAATAACTAACTAATAACTAAATAAACTAATTAATAATTAATAATTAATAAACTAAAAAAAACTAATAACTAATTAAATAAAATTGATAAAACTAATAATAATAACTAATAACTAAACTAAACCTAATAATTAAACTAAAAAACTAATTAAATAACTAGCTCATAATAACTAAACCTAATAAGTAATAACTAACTAAACTAACTACTAATAAACTAAACTAATAAACTAATAAACTAACAAACTAAAAAAGAACTAATAAGCTCATAACTAAATAAAACTAATAAAATGAATAAAACTAAACTAATGACTAACAAAGTAAACTAATAACTAAAACTAAAAAAACTAATAAACTAATAAACTAATAACTAAACTAATAACTAATAAACTAATTAATAAAAACTAATAACCAACTAAACTAATAATAAACTAATAATAAACCTAAAAAACTAAAATAATAACCTAATAAACTAATAATTAGCTAATTAATAAAAACTAAACTAACTAATAATAAAAATATAATAACTAATTAAACTAACTAACTAATTACTAATAATAACTAAACTAATAAACTAATAGCTTACATATAATAACTAACTAAAAACTAATAATAATAATAACTAAATAGTAATAAATAAACTAATAAACTAATAATAATTATTAAAACTAATAAAACTAAAAACAAACTAAACAATTAATAATAAAACTAATAAAACTAAAACAAAACCTAAATTGATTAACTCAAATCTAATAACTAAAATAAAAATAATAACTAATAAAAGCTAAAAAATAGATAAACTAACAAACTATTAAAATAATAAAAACTAATAAAAACTATCTAATAACACTATAATAAATAACTAAAACTAATAATAAACTAATAAACTAATAAAAACTAACTAACTAAGAACCTAAACTAATAATTAAAAACTAACTAACCAATAATAACTAATAAGTAATAATAAACTAATAAATAACTAAAATCATAATAACTAACATAATAACTAAAAATAATAACTAAATAACTAACTAAAAATTAAAATAATAAACTAATAATAAATTAATAAATAAACTAACTAATAAAACTAACTAAACTAATAACTAAACATAATAACTAATAAATTAAAACTAACTAATAATAACTAAACTAATAAACTAAAAATAAAACTAATTAAAATGAAATAAACTAATAACTAAACTAATAACTAATAATAAATTAATAAAATAACTAAACTAATAATAAATAATAATAACCTAATAAAAACTAATAAAAACTAATAACTAAACTAACTAAAAACTAATAAACTAAATAAAGAATAAACACTAAATAAAAACTAATAACTAATAACTAAAACTAATAATTAATAACTAATAATAATAAACTAATAAAATTAATGAACTAATATAACTAATCAACTAATAGTATTAACTAATAACTAAACTAACTAATAACTAAAACTAATTACATAAAATTAACTAAAACTAATAAACTAATTAATAATATAAACTATAATAACTAAAAATTGAACTAAAATTAAACTAATAATTAACTAAAATAAAAAACCAACTAACTACTAAAAAAAATAAAAATAATAACTAATAATAAAAATAAACTAATTAATTAATAATTAATAAAAATAAAAAAACTAATAACTAATTAAATAATTGACATAATAATAATAAAATAAACTAATAAACTAATAATTAAACTAAAAAATAATTAAATAACTAGCTCATAATAAACTAAAATAATAGTAATAAACTAAACTACTAATAAACTAAACTAATAAACTAATAATAACAAATAAAAGGAATAACTCATAACTAAAATAAAACTAATAAAATGAATAAAAACTAAATAATGGTAACAAAGTAAAACTAATAACTAAAAACTAAAAAAAAACTAATAACTATATAAAACTAATAAAACTAAACTAATAACTAATAAACTAATTAATAAAAACTAATAACCAACTAATAATAATAATAATAATAACAAAAAAAATAAATAATAATAATAATAATAATTGGCTAATTAATAAAACTAAACTACTAATAATAAAAATATAATAACTAATTAAAAACTACTAACTAATAATATAAAATAATAAACTAATAAAACACATATAATAACTAACTAAACTAATAATAATAATATAAAATAGTAATATAAAATATAATAATAATTATTAAAACTAATAAACTAAAAACAAACTAAACAATTAATAATAAAACTAATAAAACTAAACCTAAAATTGATTAACTCAAATCTAATAACTAAAAAATAAAAATAATAACTAATAAAGCTAAAAATAGATAAACTAACAAACTATTAAACTAATAATAAAAACTAATAAAACTATCTAACACTAACTAATAAATAACTAATTAATAATAAAATAAACTAATAAAACTAACTATTAAGAACCTAAACTAATAATTAAAACTAATAACAATAATAACTAATAAGTAATAATAAACTAATAATAACTAAAATCATAATAAACATAATAACTAAAATAATAACTAAAATAACTAACTAATTAAAATAATATAAACTAAAAATAAATTAATAAATAAACTAACTAATAAAACTAACTAAACTAATAACTAAAGCTAATAACTAATAAAATAAACTAATAATAAAACTAATAATAAAAATAAAACTAATTAAAATGAAATAAACTAATAACTAATAATAAATTAATAAAATAACTAAACTAATAATAAATAATAATAACTAATAAATAAAAGTAAAAACTAATAAAATAATAACTAATTATAAAAACTAATAAAACTAATAGCTATAAACTAATAAACATAAACCAAAAACTAATAAACTAATAATAATCATAAAAGAACTAATAATAATAATAAACTAAACTAAAAAGTAAGAACTAATAATAAAATAAATAACTAATAACTAATTAAAAACTAAACTAACTAATAACTAAACTAACTAATAAAAAAACTAATAAACTGAAATTAATAACCTAAACTAATAAACTAATAACAAATTAATATTAAACTAAATAACAAATAACTAATAAAACTAACTAAAGAACTAATAAAAAAATAAAAGCTAATAATAAAAATTAACTAACTAACTAATAACTAATAATAATAACTAAATAAACTAATATAACTAATAATAACTAATAAACTAAACTAATAACTAACTAATAAAACTAATAATAATAACTACTAAAAAACTAATAAACTAATAACTAATTAATAATAATAAATAATAAATAAAAAATCCATCAAAACTATCTAAAACTAAAAACTAATAACAAAACTAATAAATAATAATAATAAACCTAATAAACTAAAAATAATAAATTAATAAACTAAACTAAATAACTAATAAATAATAACTAATAAAAATAACTAAACCAAATAACTAATAAAACAACTAAACTAATAAACTAATAAATATGTAATTAATAGTAAAACTATCTAATAACTAAGTAATAATAATAACTAAAACTAATAATTAATAACTAAAAATAGAAATAACTAATAACTAAAATAATAAATAAAACTAATAATAATCAATAAATAACTAATAATAATTATAAAATTATAAACTAAATAACTAACTAAAAACTCATAAAACTAAACTATTAAACTAATTGAACTAATAACTAATAAACTAAAAAAACTAATAATAACAAACTAATAACTATAATAACTAACTAATAAACTAAAATTTTAACTAATAATGAAAACTATTAAAAACAAATAATCTAATAATAAACTAATAATAACTAAAAAAAATATATAACTAAGTAATAATAATAACTAAAAACTAAACTAATAAACTAATATAATAAATAAACTAAAACTAGTAAAAACTAATAATTATAAAACTAACTAATAACAACTAATAAAATAATAATAAGTAAAACTACTTAAACTAAATAACTAAATTACTAAAATAATAAAAAATAAAAAATTAAATAAACTAATAAACTAAATAATAATAAGTAAAATAATTAAAATAAATAATAATATAAATAATAACTAACCAATAACTAAATAAATACTAATAAAACTAACTAGAACTAATAACTAATAATAATTAAAATTAATAATAATAATAATAATAATAATAATAATAATAATTACAAAAATAATACCTAATAATAATAATAATAACTAATATAATAATAATATATAATAATAAAATAAACAAATAATAACTAACTAATAATAATACGAATGAAAAGTAACTATTAATAATAAACTAATAAATAATAGACTAACTAATAACTAAATAACTAATAAAACTAATAAATAAATAAATTTAAACTTAATAGTAAACTATATAAATAGCCAATAACTAAACTAACTAATTAACAAATAATAATAACTAATAATAACTAAACTAATAATAATAATAAATTATAAAACTAAAATAACAAATAAAACTAAGCCTAATAATAAAGAAGAATAATACATAATAAATAACTATAATAAACTAATAATAATAATAATAATAATAATAATAATAATAATAATAATAATAATAATACTAATAACTAACTAATAAAATAAATAACTAACTAATAATAAACTAACATGTTGGTTATTATTTATTAGTTTTAGTTTTTTTTATTAGATTGTTAGTAGTTTTTTGGTTATTAGGTAGTTATTAGTTTATTATTATTAGTTTTTTTAGTTATTGGTTATAAGTTATTAGTTATTAGTTATTTATTAGTTTTTTTATTTAGTTAGTTATTAGTTTAGTTATTATTAGTTTAGTTATTATTTTAGTTTATTAGTTTAATTATTTAGATTAGTTATTGGTTTAGTTATTAGTTATTATTAGGTTTAGGTTCCTAGTTATTTGGTTTTCTAATATAGTTTAGTTATTAGTTTAGTTAGTTTTATTAGTTATTATTATTAATTTTATTATTAGTTTATTATTAGTTATTAGTTAGTTATTATTAGTTATTAGTTTAATTATTATTATTATTATTATTATTATTATTATTATTTATTAGTTATTGGTTAGTTATTATTATTAATTTATTAGTTCTTGGGTTTAGTTTATTATTAGGTTTTAATATTTAGTTTATTATTAATTAATTAATTTATTAGTTTAGTTATTAATTTTGGGTTTGTTAGATTATTATTATTAGTTTTAGGTTTAGGTTTACTTATTAGTTATTAGTTTTTTAGTTGTAGTTTATTAATTTATTAGTTTAGTTTAATAGTTTTTAGTTATTTAATTCATTAGTTATTAGGTTTAGTTATTAGTTAGTTTTTAGTTTTATTATTAGTTTATTAGGTTTTAGTTTATTAGTTAGTTAATAGTTTAGTTTTAATTAGTTTAGATAGTTTATTAGTTCCAGTTTATTATTATTTATTTTTATTTATTTAGTTATTTATTTATTAGCTTGTTATTAGTTTTATTATTAGGTTTATAAGTTTTACTTTTAGGTGTAGTCATTAGTTATTAGTTTTATAAGGTTTTTGTTTAATTATTATTAGTTTTTAGTTAGTTATTTATTAGTTATTAGTTTATTTAGTTTTATTAGTTATTTAGCTATTAGTTTTATTAGTTACTTATTATTTTTACTTTTTAGTTAGTTTTAGTTAGTTATTAGTTAGTTAGTTTTATTGGTTATTAGTTGTTTATTTTATTAGTTAGTTATTATTTTTATTATTTAGTTTAGTTTGTTAGTTATTTATTAGTTTTATTAGTTATTAGTTATTTAGGTTTTAGTTAGTTATTATTAGTTATTAGTTTTAGTTTTAGTTTAATTTAGTTTTTAGGTTTCTTGTTAGTTATTCATTTAGTTTATTTTAGTTAGAAATTAGTTAGTTATTAGTTTTTTAGTTTATTTAGTTATTAATTTAGGTTTTATTAGTTATTATTAGTTAGTTTAATTTATTAATTTTTAGTTATTAGTTTATTAGTTTATTAGTTATTAGTTTTAGTTAATTAATTTTGAGTTATTATTATTAATTATTATTAATAATTAGCTTATTATTAGTTATTATTAGTTTATTAGTTTCTTTTAGTTTTTTTAGTTATTAGTTTTTAGTTTTAGCTAGTTATTAGTTTATTTATTTTAATAGTTTTAGTTATTTTATTTATTTAGTTTTAGTTATTATTAGTTATTAGTTTAGTTATTATTTTTATCTGTTATTAGTTTTTGTTAGTTATTTGTTATTATTTAGTTATGTTATTTATTAGTTAGGCAATTTATTATTAGTTATTAGTTTAGTTAGTTTTTATTAGTTATTAGTTATTAGTTTTATTATTAGTTTTAGTTATTAGTTAGTTGTATTAGTTTAGTTAAAAGTTAATTTAGTTATTTGTTTTATTAGTTTTAGTTATTAGGTTTAGTTAGTTATTATTTATTTTATTAGGTTTAGTTTAATTATTTAGTTACTATTTATAAGTTATTTTGTTATTAGTTTTAGTTTTAGTTTTAATTAGTTATTAGTTTAGTTTAGTTATTATGAGTTGTTAGCTTATTATTATTAGTTAGTCAATATTTTTTAGTTAGTTTAGTAAATTTTATTATTATTAGTAGTTATTAGTTAGTTTTATTAGTTAGTTAGCTTATTAGTTTATTAGTTAGTTAGTTTTAGTTTAGTTTTATTAGTTTATTATTAGTGATTAGTTAATTATTTTTATTATTATTATTAGTTATTATTATTTTCATTTGTTATTTATTGGTTATTTTAGTTAGTTATTGATTATTATTATTATTAGTTGTGGTTATTAATTAGTTGGTTTTATTATTATTAGTTATTTATTAGTTAGTTAGCTTTAGGTAGTTTTATTATTTAGTTATTATTTTATTAGTTTTAGTTGGTTATTAGTTTTTAGTTAGTTTTATTAGTTTAGTTAGTTAGTTTTAGTTATTTAGTAATTTGTTAGTTAGCTAATTATTTATTAGTTATTAGTTAGTTTTAGTTATTATTTTAGGTTATTAGATTAGTTATTTTTTACTTTAGTTATTTATTATTAGTTATTAGTTTTTATTAGTTAGTTATTAGTTATTTTCTTATTATTAATTATTACAGGTTAGTTATTAGTTTATTAGTTATTCGTTAGTAAGTTATTAGTTTATTTCATTTATTAGTTATTAGTTATTAGTATTAAGTTATTTTATTATTTGGTTTAGTTATTAATTATTAGTTATAATTTAGTTTTTAGTTTAGTTATTATTAATTATTAGTTTAGTTTTATTAATTTTAGTTAATTATTAGTTTTATTAGTTAGTTTTAATTAGTTATTCATATTAGTTATTAGTTAGTTAGTTACTAGTTTTATTAGGTTTTAGTTTTAGTTATTAGTTAGTTTAGTTTGTTAGTTAGTTTTATTAGGTATTATTAGTTATTAGTTTTATTAGTTTAGTTTTAGTTAGTTTTTAGTAAATTTTTAGTTTTAGTTTTAATTATTAGTTTTAGTTTTATTTATTTATATTAGTTAGTTTATTAATTAGTTAATTTTAGTTAATAGGATGCTTTAGTTTTTATTAGTTTTAGTTATTAGTTTTAATTATTAATTATTAATTAGTTATTCATTAGTTTAGTTTTATTAATTATTAATTTAGTTATTATTAGTTTTTTAGTTATTAGTTATTAGTTTATTTAATTATTATTAGGTTTATTAGTTATTTAGTTTTAGTTTATTTATTTGTTAGTTAGTTTAGTTTATTGGTTATTATTATTTTTTTATTGGTTTTATTATTGTTATTTTAGTTTAGTTTTTATTAGTTATTAGGTTAATTATTAGTTTTTTAGTTAAGATATTAGTTTAGTTATTAGTTTATTAATTATTAGTTAATTATTTAGTTTTTAGTTAGTTAGTTTCTATTTGTCATTAATTTATTAATTACTAGTTAGTTATTATTTTATTAGTTTATTAGTTTATTAGTTTATTAGTTTTTAGTTTATTTAGTTTTAGTTCGTTAGTTTTATTAATTATTATTAGTTTTTTAGTTTATTCTTAGTTTTTAGCTAAATATTTATTTAGTTTTTATTATTATTAGTTAGTTATTATTATTAATTTATTAGTTTAGTTAGTTATTATTATTAGAAATTAGTTTCTTAGTTACTTAATTTTATTATTAGTTTAGTTATTTAGTTTAGTTTTTCTTAGTTTTGTTTATTAGTTAGTTAGTTAGTTATGAGTTTTTATTATTATTACTTTTAGCCTTTACTTTTTAGTTAGTTTTATTAGTTCTAGTTATTAAAATTAGTTTATTATATTATTTAGTTATTATTGGTTTTATTAATATTTTTAGTTTTATTAGCTTTAACTTAGTTAGTTTTATTAGTTAGTTATTTTGTTAGTTGTTAGTTTATTTTTTATAATTATTAGTTAGTTATTATTTAGTTTATTATTAGTTATTAATAGTTTATTAGTTATTATTAGTAAGTTAATTATTATTAGTTAGTTAGTTATTATTAGTTAGTTAGTTAGTTATTTAGTTTATTAGTTTTAGTCATTTAGTTTATTAGTTATTTAGTTTATTAGCTATTATTTATTAGTTATTAGTTAGTCTTAGGTTAGTTTTTTAGTTAGTTATTATTTAGATAATTTTTAGTTAGTTATTTGTTTATTAGTTATTAGTTATTATTAGTTAGTTATTAGTTTATTAGTTAGTTTATTAGTTTATTAGTTTAGTTATTCAATTAGTTTATTAATTTTTAATTATTATTAGTTAGTTTTTTAGTTATTATTTAGTTTAGTTATTAGTTTGGTTATTAGTTATATAGTTATTAATTATTAGTTATTATTATTTAGTTTATTAGTTTATTAATTCAGTTGTTATTATTTTTTAGTTAGTTTAGTTATTTGGTTTATTAGTTTATTAGTTGTATTAGTTATAAGTTATTACTTATTAGTTTATTAGTTTTTTGGTTTTATTTTTTATTATTAGTTAGTTTTATTTAGTTAATTTAGTTTATTAGTTATTTATTAGTTTATTATTATTAGTTTTATTTATCAGTTTAGTTTAATAGGTTTATTATTAGTTAATTATTCATTTAGTTATTAGTTTTAGTTAGTTATTACTTATTAGTTTTATTAGTTAGTTATTATTTCAGTTAATTATTAGTTATTTATTTAGTTATTATTATTTTTATTATTAGTTATTTCCTATTATTATTAATTAGTTATTATTAGTTATTAGTATAGTTTTATTATTTTTATTAGTTTATTTAGTTAGCTTATTAGTTTTATTTTTTAGTTATTAGTTATTAGGTTTAGTTATTAGTTATTAGTTTAGTGTTAGTTGTTTTTATTAGTTTATTAATTATTATTAGTCTATTAGTTTTTCTTATTTTATTAGTTATTATAGTTGGTTTAGTTTATTTATTTTAGTTAGTTTATTAGTTTTTTATGTTCATTATTATTAGTTTTTATTAGTTATTTGTTAGTTAGTTATTATTATTAGTTATTTTATTTTATTAGGTTTAGGATTTGTTTATATTAATAATTATTATTATTACTTATTAGTTATTAGTTATTAGTTTAGTTATTAGTTTTAGTTATTATTTATTAATTATTAGTTTAGTTTAGTTTTATTATTTCATTATTAGATAGTTATTTTAGTTTTATTAGTTAGTTATTACTATGTTATTATAATTTACTATTATTATATATTAGTTATCTATTAGTTATTAGTATATTTATTATTTAGTTATTTTGTTTAGTTTTAATTTAATTATTAGTTAGTTTAGTTTATTATTAGTTTTTAGTTATTTATTAATTTGTTAGTTAGCTTTTTAGTTTAGTTATTTAGTTTGTTTTTAGTTTGTTTTTTATTAGTTATTTTGTTATTATTTGTTTTTAGTTAGTGATTATTATTATCAGTTATTTTAGTTAGTTAGTTATTATTAGTTATTAGTTTTAGTTAGGTTTAGTTTTAGTTATTATTTAGTTTATGAAGATATATTATTAATTATTATTAGTTTAGTTTTTTAGTTAGTTAGTTACTAAATTATTATTAGTTAGTTTTTTAGTTTATTAGTTAGTGTTTTTATTATTAGTTATTAGGTTTTTATTACTTTTATTAGTACTTTAGTTAAACATCTTAGTTTAATAGTTTTGTAATTTAGTTATTTAGTTCTTGGTTATAATTAGTTTATTAGTTTATTTTTATTAGTCTAGTTTTATTAGTTAGTTATTATTATTAGTTTTAGTTAGCTGTTATTATTATTTTTAGTTTAGTTATTAGTTTTTTTAGTTTTTTAGTTCCTATGGTTATTTATTAGTTTAATCATTAGTTTTAGTTTTATTACTATTAGTTATTTGGTTTTTTATTAATTTTATTAGTTATTATTAGTTAGTTAGTTTTAGTTATTAGTTTTAGTTATTTAATTTTTAGTTTTATTAGTTTATTATTTATTATATTTAGTTTTACTATTTATTATTATTAGTTATTAGTTTTTATTTTAGTTTTAGTTAGTTATTAGTTTTAATATATTGTTAGTTTAATTTTATTATTAGTTATTAGTTAGTTATTAGTTATTATTATTATTTAGTTTTTAGTTTATTATTATTTATTTAGTTATTAGTTATTATCATTAGTTTAGTTATTAGTTAGTTATTAGTTATTAGTTTAGTTATTAGGTTTGTTAGTTTTATTAGTGTTTACTTTTATTAGTTTTAGTTAGTTATTATTATTATTAGTTTCAGTTATTAGTTTAGTTATTAGTTATAGGCTTAGTTAGTTTAGTTTTTATTATATAGTTTTAGTTATTTGTTTTAGTTATTAGTTATTAGTTTTAGTTAGTTATTAGTTTATTAGTTAGTTAATTAGTTAATTATTTATTTTATTATTTAGTTTATTAGGTTTTAATAGTTATCAGTTAGTTTATTATTTAGTTATAAGTTTTTTAGTTTTTAATTATTAGTTAGTTATTTTTTTAAACATTAGGTTTTAGTTTTAGTTTATTAATTTATTATAAGTTTATTAGTTATTATTTAGTTATCTTATTTTATTATTAGTCAGTTATTCTTAGTTTTATTAGTTTTTATTAGTTTTTAGGTTTATTTAGTTAGTTTTATTTAGTTATTAGTTTATTATTTATTATTAGTTAGTTATTATTTAATTTTATTATTACTTTTTATTAGTTATTAGGTTATTTATTTAATAATTATTAGTCAGTTATTATTAGTTACTATTAGTTGAGTTTAGTTTATTTAGTTTTTAGTTAATTATTATTAGTTTAATTTGTGTTATTAGTTTAGTTATTAGTTTATTAGTTATTTACTAGTTAGATTTATTTAGTTTTAGTTATCAGTTATATTTTTTTAGTTATTTGCTTAGTTATTGACTTTTTAGTTTATTATTTATTAGTTTTTTTAGTTTAGTTTAGTTAGTTTTATTAGGTTATTTAGTTTTTAGTTTATTTATTTATTATTTTTTTATTTATTTTTTATTGGTTAGTTAGTTATATAGTTATTATTATCTATTAGTTTATTTAATTTTTTTAAGTTATTAGTTTTATTATAAGTTTTAGTTATTAATTAGTTTTATTAGTTTAGTTATTAATTTAGTTATTAGTTTAATTAGTTATTAGTTTTATTAGTTTTAGTTATTATTTTATTAAGTTTTAGTTATTAAATTTAATTAGTTATTATTTAGTTATTTAATTTATTAGTTCTAGTTTATCAATTATTAAGGTTTTAGTTTATTAGTTATTAGTTTATTTTTTAGTTAGTATTAGTTAGTTATTTAGTTATTAGTTTTATTAGTGTTAGGTTAAGTTCTAGTTAGTTATTTAGGTTTAATTAGTTATTTGTTATTAGTTAGTTTTATTAATTATTAGTTATTAGTTTAGTTTAGTTATAATTAGTTATTAGTTTATTATTATTAGTTAGTTATTAGTTAGTCAATATTATTTTTTGTTAGTTTAGTTAGTGTTATTATTATTATTAGTTATTAGTTAGTTTTATTAGTTATTTTGTTTATTAGTTTATTAGTTATTTAGTTTTAGTTTAGTTTTATTAGTTTATTATTAGTTATTTGTTTATTATTTTATTAGTTATTATTTTTATTAGCTATTTAATAGTAATTTTTAGTTAGTTATTATTAGATATTATTACTTGTTAGTTATTATTATTATTATTATTAGTCTTATTAGGTTTAGTTATTAATTAATTATTTATTAGTTAGTTAGTTTTAAGATGTTTTATTATTTAGTTTCTATTTTATTAATTTTAGTTTGTTATTAGCTTTTAGTTAGTTTTATTAATTTAGTTAGTTAGTTTTAGTTATTATATTATTAGTTAGTTAGTTATTTATTTATTATTTATTAGTTAGTTTTAGTTATTATTTAGGTTATTAGTTTACTTATTATTTACTTTAATTATTTATTATTAGTTATTAGTTATTTAGTTTAGTTAGTTTTTATTATTTAGTTTTTTTATTATTAGTTATTACAAGTTAGTTAATAGTTTATTAGTTATTAGTTAGTTAGTTATTAGTTTATTTAGTTTATTAGTTATTAGTTATTAGTTATTAATTTTTAGTTATTTAGTTATTTAGTTTAGTTATTAGTTTAGTTATTATTATTAATTATTAGTTATTAGTTTAGTTTTTAGTTTAGTTATTATTAGTTATTAGTTTAGTTTTATTAGTTTTAGTTAGTTATTAGTTTTATTAATTAGTTTTAGTTAGTTATTAATATTAGTTATTAGTTAGTTAGTTATTAGTTTTATTAGGTTTTAGTTTTATTTTTTTAGTTAGTTTAGTTTATTAATTAGTTTTATTAGTTATTATTAGTTATTAGTTTTATTAATTTAGTTTTAGTTAGTTTTTAGTTAATTTTTTTAATTTTAATTAGTTTTAGTTTTTGTTTTAGTTATTAGTTATTAGTTATTAGTTTATATTAGTTAGTTTATTAGTTAGTTAATTTTAGTTATTCAGTTTTTTTAGATTTTATTAGTTTTAGTTATTTGTTTTAATTATTGGTTATTACTTAGTTTATTTATTATTTTTATTTTATTAGTTATTAGTTTAGTTATTATTACTTATTTAGTTATTATTTTTTACTTTATTTAGTTATTATTTGGTTTCTTAGTTATTAGTTTTAGTTTATTTATTAGTTTTTTAGTTTAGTTTATTATTAATTATTAATTAGGTTAGTTTTAGTTTAGTTATTAGTTAGTTTTTTAGTTTTATTAATTATTAGGTTTAGTTTTTATTAGTTATTAGGTTAGTTATTATTTTTTGTTTAGTTATTAGTTTAGTAATTAGTTTATTAGTTTATTAGTTATTACATAGGTATTTTATTTTTAGTTAGTTAGTTTTTATTAGTTATTAGTTTATTAGTTATTAGTTGGCTATTATTTTATTAGTTTATTAGTTTTTTAGTTTTTAGTTTATTTAGTTTTAGTTTATTATTTTATTAATTTTAGTTAGTTTGGTTTTATTAGTTATTATTTGTTATTTAGTTTATTATTAGTTTTTAGTTAGATATTTATTTAGTGTTTATTATTATTAGTTTATTAGTTTAGTTATTATTATTATTATCAATTATTTGTTTATTAATTACTTAGTTTTATTATTAGTTTAGTTATTTAGTTTAGTTTTTTTAGTTTTGTTTATCAGTTAGTTATTAGTTATTATTATTATTAGTTTTAGTTTTTATTTAATAATTAGTTTTATTTATTTTAGTTATTAGATTTTGTTTTATTATTAGTTATTTATTTATTATTAGTTATTAGGTAAGTTTAGTTATTAGTTATTAGTTTATTTTGTTAGTTTTATTAGTTTTTTGCTTAGTTAGTTATTTAGCTATTATTAGTTAGTTATTTAGTTAGTTATTAGTTTATTTTTTATTATTATTGGTTAGTTATTATTTAGTTTATTATTTGTTATCATTAGTCAATTATTATTATTAGTTAGTTAGTTATTTATTTTATTAGTTTTAGTTATTAGTTAGTTTATTATTTAGTTTATTAATTATTATTTATTAATTATTAGTTAGTTAGCTTTAGGTTAGTTTTTTTAGTTAGTTATTATTTAGTTTTTAATTTTAGTTAGTTATTAGTTATTTTATCAATTTTTATTAGTTAGTTTAGTTAGTTTATTAGTTATTAGTTTAGTTTATTTTAGTTTATTAGTTTTAATAGATATTATTAGTTACTTATTAGTTTATTAGTACTTTTAGTTTATTATTATTACTAGTTAGTTTAGTTTATGGGTTTATTAGTTTAGTTATTTATTTAGTATATTAACTTTTAGTTATTATTAGTTAGCTTTTTAATTATTAGTTAGTTTAGTTATTTAGTTTTAGGTATTAGTTTAGGTATTAGTTATTTACTCATTATTAGTTTTAGTTAATTATTAGTTATTAGTTATTATTATTTAGTTAATATGTTTATTAGTTTAATTATTATTAGTTTATAGTTAGTTTAGTTATTTAGTTTACTAGTTTATTAGTTTAATTAGTTATTTAGTTTTTAGTTATTAGTTATTAGTTTATTAGTTATTTAGTTTTATTATTATTTTCTTAGTTAGTTTTATTTAGTTTGTTTAGTTTATTAGTTATTTATTAGTTATTTATTATTAGTTTTACTTATCAGTTTAGTTTATTAGGTTTATTTTTAGTTAGTTATTAGTGTGGCTATTAGTTTTAATTAGTTATTACTCATTAGTTTTATTAGTTTATTAGGTAGTTATTATTAGTTTTATTAGTTATTATTTTAGTTAGTTATTAGTTAGTTATTATTTAGTTTTAATTTTAGTTAGTTATTAGTTTATTAGTTATTAATTATTTTTATTTTTATTAGTTAGTTTAGTTAGTTTATTAGTTATTAGTTTAGTTTATTTTAGTTTATTAGTTTTAATAGTTATTATTAGTTAGTTATTAGTTTATTAGTTACTTTTAGTTTATTATTATTACTAGTTAGTTTAGTTTATGAGTTTATTAGTTTAGTTATTTATTTAGTATATTAGCTTTTAATTATTATTTGTTAGCTTTTTAGTTATTAGTTAGTTTAGTTATTTAGTTTTAGGTATTAGTTTAGGTATTAGTTCTTTACTCATTATTAGTTTTAGTTAGTTATTAGTTATTAGTTATTAGTTATTATTATTTAGTTAATTAGTTTATTAGTTTAATTATTATTAGTTTATAGTTAGTTTAGTTATTTAGTTTACTAGTTTATTAGTTTAATTAGTTATTTAGTTCTTAGTTGTTAGTTATTAGTTTATTAGTTATTTAGTTTTATTATTATTTTCTTAGTTTTATTTAGTTCATTTAGTTTATTAGTTATTTATTAATTTTTTATTATTAGTTTTACTTTTCAATTTAGTTTATTAGGTATATTTTTAGTTAGTTATTAGTGTAGCTATTAGTTTTAATTAGTTATTACTTATTACTTTTATTAGTTTATTAGGTAGTTATTATTAGTTTTATTAGTTATTATTTTAGTTAGTAATTAGTTTATTATTTTAATTTTATTATTATTAGTTATTTACTATTATTATTAGTTAGTTATTGTTAATTATTAGTTTAAGTTTTATTAATTTATTTAGTTTTTTATTAGTTTTATTTTTTATTTATTAGTTATTAGGTTTAGTTTTAGTTATTTTTATTAGTTATTAGTTATTATTAGTTTATTAGGTTTTAGTTTATTAGTTTTAGTTTGTTTTATTCGTTATTATATTATTAGTTTATTATTAGTTATTTTATTTTATTAGGTTTATTATTTGTTTATTATTATTATTATTATTAGTTAATAGTTTTAATTATTATTTATTAGTTATTAGTTTAGTTATCATTATTAGTTTAGTGTAGTTTTATTATTTAGTTATTAGTTAGTTATTTTAATTTTATTATTTAGTTATTATTATCCTATTACTATTTATTATTATTATATTTTAGTTACTTATTAGTTATTAGTTTATTTATTATTTAAGTATTTAGTTTAGTTTTATTTTTATTATTAGCTAGTTTAGTTTATTATTAGTTTTTAGTTATTTATTAGTTTATTAGTTAGTTTATTAGTATAGTTATTTAGTTTTGCTTTAGTTAGTTTTTATTAGTTATTTAGTTAATTTTAGTTATTAGTTAATTATTATTATTAGTTATTTTAGTTAGTTATTAGTTAGTTTGTTATTATTAGTTATTATTAGTTATTAATTTTAGTTATGTTTAGTTTTAGTTATTATTTAGTTTATTAGGTTATATTATTAGTTATTATTTGTTTAGTTTTTTAGTTACTTAGTTATTTAGTTATTATTAGTTAGTTTTTTAGTTTATTATTATTATTATTGGTTTTTAGTTTTTAGTTGGTTATTTCTTATTAGTTATTAGGTTTATTATTAGTTAGTTAGTTTTTAGGTTTTTATTAGTTTTATTATTATTTTAGTTAAACATTTTAGTTTATTAGTTATTTAGTTATAGTTATTATTAGTTTATTGATTTATTAGTTTATTTTATTTAGTTATTATTATTAGTTTTAATTAGTTGTTATTAATTATTTAGTTTAGTTATTAGTTTTTTAATTTTTTAATTTTTTGGTTATTTATTAGTTAAATGATTAGTTTTATTTTTATTATTATTTATTATTAGGTTTTTATTAGTTTTATTAGTTTTATTAGTTAGTTAGTTTTAGTTAGTTATTAGTAATTAGTTTTAGTCATTTATTATTTAGTCTTATTAGTTTATTATTAATTATTATTTAGTTTTATTATTTATTATTATTAGGTTTGTCACTTAGTTAGTTTTTAGTTAGTTAGCTTTTTTATTAGTTTATTAGTTTTTTTATTATTTAGTTTTATTAGTTTATTAGCTTTTTTGTTATTTAGTTACTTAGTTTTATTAGTTATTTATTTTAGTTATTTATTATAAGGTTTAGTTATTATTTTTATTATTTCTTAGCAATTATTAGTTTTATTAGTTAGTTTTATTATCATTAGTTAGTTTAGTTATTAGTTATTTAGTTAGTGTTTAATATTTTTTAGTTATTTAGTTATTAGGTTTTAGTTAGTTATTAGTCATTTTAATTTCTTTAGTTTATTAGGTTTTTTATTAGTTTTATTAGTTTTTTATTTAATTATCTAATATTAGTTAGTTTTTTATTAGTTAATTAGTTATTAGTTTTATTTCTTATTAGTATTTAGTTATTAGTTTAGTTTATTAGTTTTTTATTAGTTAGTTTAATTTTTTTAGTTTAGTTATTTAGTTTTTTTAATTATTAGTTTTAGTTAGTTATTAGTTATTATAATTAGTTAGTTAGTTATTATACTTATTAATTATTAGTTAGTTAGTTTAGTTATTTTAGGTTTAGCAGTTATTATTTTTATTTTTAGTTATTTATTATTAGTTTTATAGTTTATTTAGTTATTATTTAGTAATTTTTATTTAGTTAGTTATCATTTATTAGTTTATTATTAGTTTTATTATTTCTGGTTATTATTTTAGTTATTAGTTTAGTTATTATTATTATTATTATTATTATTATTATTATTATTATTATTATTATTATTAGTAGTAGTAGTAGTAGTAGTTATTAGGTTATTAGTTTGTTCATTATTATTAGTTATTTATTAGTTTACTAGTTTATTAGTTTTATTATTAGTTATTACTTAGTTATTAGTTTAGTTATTATTAGTTTATTAGTTTTAATTAGTTTTTAGTTATTATTAGTTTTTTTTTTTAATTTTTAGTTTTACTAGTTAGTTATTATTTAGTTATTATTAGTTTTATTAGTTGTTAGTGTAATTTTAGTTTAGTTAGTTATTATTGGTTTAGTATTATTAGTTATTACTTAGGTTATTTTAGTTATTACTTTTTTAATTATTATTAGTTAGTTTTCTTAGTTAGTTATTTTTAGTTAATCAGTTTTTTGTTATTAATTACTAGTTATTATTATTATTATTAGTTATAAGTTTTGTTAGTTTAAGTTACTAGTAGTTATGTTTAGTTTTTAATTTTATTAGTTTATTATTATAGTTATTAGTTATTATTTATTAGTTAGTTATTAGTTATTTAGTTTATTAGTTAGTTTTAGTTAGTTTTTAGTTATTATTAGTTTTATTATTTTTAATTATTAGTTTTATTTTTAGTTTTTAGTTTTTAGTTTATTAGTTAGTTTTATTACTTAGTTATTAATTATTTATGATTATTAGTTATTAGTTAGTTATTTTTTTAGTTATTATTAGTTTTTTTTAGTTATTATTAGTTTAGTGATTAGTTTATTAGTTTTATTAGGCATTAGTTTTTAGCTTTAGTTTTTAGTTTTTTTATCATTATTATTTATTAGTTAGTTATTATTATTAGTTATTAATTATGTTATTATTAGTTTTATTATTATTTTCATTTTAGTTATTAGTTATTAGTTACTAGTTTAGTTTATCAGTTTATTAGTTTCAGTTTTTTAATTTAGGTTATTATTAGTTTTCTTAGTTTTATTAGTTATTAGTTAGTTAGTTTTTATTAGTTATTAGTTATTAGTTATTAGTTTATTATTTAATATTATTTTGGGTTATTTAGTTTATTTTTTATTTATTTTAGTTTATTTTATTTTTTATTTATATTGTGATTTATTTTTATTTTATTTAGTTTAGTTTATTTATTATAGGTTTATTTATTTTATTTTAGGTTTTTCTTATTTTAGTATATTTTTTAAGTTTGGGTTTATTTTTTAATTTAATTTTATTTTTATTTTATTCTTAGGTTTAGGTTTTATTTTTTATTTTATGTTTAGGTTTAAGTTTTTATTTTTATTTTTTTTTAGGTTTTAGGTTTTTATTTTTAGTTTATTTTTTTATTTAGTATAGGTTTAGTGTATTTTAGGTTTAGGTTTAGGTTTTATTTATTTGATTTTAGTTTATTTTAGTGTAGGTTTAAGTTTATTTTATATTTATTTTAGGTTTAGGTCTTTTTTTAGTTGATGGTTTAGGTTTTATTTTTATTTATTTTTAGGATTAATTTTTAGGTTTAACTTTTTTATTTAGTTTTTATTTTATTTTATTTAAGTTTATTTTATTTTTCTTTTAGGTTTAGTTTTATTTTATTTAGGTTTTATATTTTTAGGTTTACTATATTTTATAGTTTAGTTTAGGTTTTTAATAATTTTATTTTATTTTTAGGTTTTAGTTTAGGCTTTTTTTATCTTATTATTTTAATTTATTTAGGTTGAGGTTTATTTTATTTATTTTATTTTATTTTTATTTTAGGTTAAATTTTTTGTAATAGTTTAGGGATTAGGTTTTCTTTTTATTTATGTTTAAGGTTTTTATTTAGTTTTAATTTTATTTCATTTTAGTTTATTTTATTATTATTTTACATTTAGTTTTTTATTTTATTTAGGTTTTTATTTTTTAGGTTTATTTTATCTTTTAGTTTAAGTTTAGGTTTATTTTATTTTTAATTTATATATTTTTTTTTTAGGTTTAGTTTTTATTTTATTTTAATAACTAAACTAAGTATTAACCTAAACTAATAAACTAATAATAATTTTTTAATAAGGTAACTAACTAATAACTAATAAAAAAATTAAGAAACTAATAAAAAATAAATTCCAATAATAAATACTAACTAATAATAATTAATTAAATAACTAATAACTAATAATAATAACTAACTATTAAACTAAACTAATACCTAACTAATAAAAATGATAAACAATAATAACTAATAATAAAATAATAACTAATAAATAAATAAAAACCTAACTAAAACTAAAAACTAATAACTAATAACTAAACTAGTCTATAATAATAATTAACCAAATAAGCTAAAAATTAATAAACTAATAAACTAAAATAATAACTAATAAATAATAATAAACAAAAATAACTAAACGAAATAACTAATAAAACCTAATAAATAAACTAATAAAATAATAAATTATTACTTAATAATAAAACTAACTAATAACTAACTAATAATAATAAATAAAACTAATAATTAATAACTAATAATAAAAGTAATTAATAAACTAATAACTAAATAAACTAATAAATTAGTAAACTAACTAACTAACTAATACAAAAAACAATAATTAAAAAACTAATAATAATAATAATAATAATAATAATAATAATAATAATAATAATAATAATAAATAACTAAACTAATAAAACCTAATAACTTAATAATAATAATAACTAACTAATAACTAATAAACTAATAAAACTAAACTAATAAAACTAATAATAACTAACTAATAATAATAATAACAAAAAGTAACTAATATTAATAACCTAATAAATAAAAGAAACTAACTAAACTAACTAACTAAATAACTAAATAACTAAATAACTAAACTAAAACAAACTAATTGCTAAACCTAAAGTTAAACCTAATTATAATAAACTAAATAAATAACTAATAACTAAACTAACTAACTAACTAATAATAATAACTAATAATTAATAATAAACTAAATAACAAATAATAACTATAATAATAATAATAATAAACTAATAAACTAAAATAATTAATAAAACTAAGACTAGTAATAATAATAAAACTAATAACTAACTAATAACTAACATAATACACTAAACTTATAATAATAATGATAATAATTATTATAATAATAAAAACTAAAACTAATAATAATAACTAATAAATAAAACTAACTAATAAAATAAATAACTAATTAATAATAATAAAATAATAACTAAAAATTAAACTAATAATAAATAAACTAAAACTAATAATAATAATTAATAAACTAATAACTAAAAATAAAACTAATAACTAATAACAAATAAAAAAACTAATAATAATTACAATAATAACTAATAACTAAATAACTAATAATAACCTAATAATACCAAAAAATTAAATAATAACTAGTAAAACTAATAACTACTAAAAAAATAAATAATAATAAAAATAATAAAAAAAAAATAAAATAAAACTAATAAAACTAATAATAATAATAATAATAATAATAATAACTAAACTAAACTAATAAATAATAAAATAACAATAATTAATAAAAATACTATATAATACACAAAATCTAATAAAATAACTAATAATACTAATAACTAATAATAATAATAACTAATAAACTAATAATAATAAAACTAATAATAACTAACTAAAATAATTAATAATAACTAATAACAAATAATAAACTAAACCAATAACTAAGTAATAATAAAACTAATAAACTCTTAATAATAATAAACTAATAAATCTACTAATAATAATCATACCAATAATAACAAAAGAAATAATAACAATAAATAAAACTAAAAAACTAAAACCTAAAAAAAATAATATAATAAAACCTAATAATAACTAAGAAAAACTAACCTAAAACTAATTAATAACTAACTAACTAATAATAAAATAAAACTAATTAATAATAACAAATAAAACTAAAACCTAAACTAATAAATTAATAATAAATAACTAATAAACTAAACCTAAAAACTAATAACTAATAAAACTAATAAATAACTAATAACTAAAACTAACTAATAACTAATAATAAATAATAAATAACTAATAACAAAAACAAAACAAACTAACTAACTAAACTAATAAAACTAATAATAACTAACTAATAATAATAATAACAAAAAGTAACTAATATTAATAACCTATTAAATAAAGAATAACTAAATAACCAACTAACTAAATAACTAAATAACTAAAAAAAAAACAAATAATTGCTAAAGTTAAACCTAATTATAATAAACTAAATAAATAACTAATAACCATAACTAACTAATAATAACTAATAATTAATAATAAACTAAATAACAAATAATAACTAAACTAATAATAATAATAATAATAAACTAATAAACTAAAATAATTAATAAAACTAAGACTAGTAATAATAATAAAACTAATAACTAACTAATAACTAACATAATACACTAAACTTATAATAATAATGATAATAATTATTATAATAATAAAAACTAAAACTAATAATAATAACTAATAAATAAAACTAACTAATAAAATAAATAACTAATTAATAATAATAAAATAATAACTAATAAAATTAAACTAATAACTAATAATAAATAATAACTAAAACTAATAACTAATAATAATTAATAAACTAATAACTAATAAAATAAAAACTAATAACTAATAACAAATAAAAAACCTAATAATAATAATAACAATAATAACTAACTAATAACTAAATAACTAATAACTAATAACTAATAATAACTAAAAATTAAAACTAATAATAACTAGTAAAAACTAATAACTAACTAAAAAACTAATAAATAATAATAAAAATAATAACTAAAAAAGCTAATAACTAACTAATAAAACTAATAAAACTAATAATAATAATAATAATAATAATAATAATAATAACTAAACTAAACTAATAAATAATAAAATAATAATAACTAATAATAAAAGTAACTATAACTAATACATATCTAATAAAACTAAACTAATAACTAATAATAAATTAATAACCTAACTAATAATAACTAATAACTAAATAATAACTAAAACTAATAATAACTAACTAAAAACCTAATAATTAATAATAATAACTAAACAAATAATAACTAAATAACTAAACTAATAACTAATAACTAAGTAACTAATAATAAAAACTAACTAAAAACTAAACTAATAACTACTAACTAATAAACTAATAAATCTAACTACTAATAATAATCATACCTAATAATAATAACAAAAAGCTAATAACAATAAACTAATAAACTAAAACTAAAACTAAAACCTAAAAAAATAATAAATAATAAACCTAATAATAACTAAGAAAAAACTAACCTAAAAACTAATTAATAACTAACTAACTAATAATAAATAAAAAACTAATTAATAATAATAATAACAAATAAAAACTAAAAACCTAAACTAATAAATTAATAATAAATAACTAATAAACTAAACCTAAAAACTAATAACTAATAAAACTAATAAATAACTAATAACTAAAACTAACTAATAACTAATAATAAATAATAAATAACTAATAAGAAAAACTAATAAACTAACTAAAAATAACTAATAATAATAAAATTAATTAATAATAAACTAATAATAATAAACCTAAAATAATAAAGCTAAAAACTAATCAAACTAATAAACTAAACTAGTATAACTAATAACGAATAAACTGATAAAAACTAAACCTAATAATAAACTAAACTAACTATGAAAAAACTAACTAATAAAATAAAACTAATAATAATAATAATAATGATAATAAACTAATAAATAAACTAACTAAAAAACTTAATAACTAAATAAAACTAATAAAAAACAAAAAACTAAAACTAAATAAATTAAATAACTAATAACTAATAATAATAACTAAAAAAAAATTGAAAACTAAAACTAATAACTAAACTTAGAACTAACTAATCAAAACTAAATAAACCTAATAAACTAAAAACTAAAACTAAAAACTAATAAATAATAACTAATAAAAATAAACTAATAAAATTAATTTACTAATAAAACTAATAACTAAACCTAATAACTACTACAATAACTAACTAATAAATAAATAACTAATAATATAATAAATAATGAATAACTAATAATACCTAATAAAATAATAACCAAAACTAACTAATAAATAATAAATAAAATAATTTAATACTAAACTAAATAACTAATAATAACTAAACAAAAACTAATAATAATAAATAAACTAATATCTAATAAGTAATAAAACCTCAAAACTAAAACATAAACTAAATAATAAACCTAATAAACTAAAAACTAATAATAACTAAATAACTAATAATAAAATCTAAAAAATAACTAAATTAACTAACTAATAAAATTAACTAACTAATAAAAACTAACAAAACTAATAAAACTAATAATAATATCTAATAATAAAAATAACTAATAATTAATACTAATAAATAACTAACTAAACTAACTAATAACTAATAATTACTAAAAACTAATAATTAATAAAACCTAATAAAACCTAATAAACTAAAACTAACAACTAAATAAAAATAATAATAATAACTAAAACTAATAACTAATAATAATAATAATAATAAAACTAACTAATAACTAAACCTAACAATAACTAATAACTAAATAAAAACCTAATAACTAAACTAATCATAAAACTAAAAAACTAAATGACCTAAAAAAACTAAACTAATACTTAATTAAAACTAAAAAAACTAAACTAATAACTAATAATAAATTAATAATTAACTAATAATAACTAAAATAATAACTAACTAACTAAAAACTAATAACTAATAACTAATAATTAAAGAACTAAAATTAAACTAATCACTAAAAAAATTAACAACTAATAATATAATTTATAATAATAACTAATAAACAATGAAACTAAAAACTAATATAAAAATAACTAATAATTAATAAAACCTAATAAAAAAACTAATAATAACTAATAACTAATAATTAAATAATTAAACTAATAACAAATAATAATAATTTAATAAAATAATAACTAATAACTAATAATAAAAATACTAACAAACTAATAATAACTAACTATAACTAATAATTAATAAACAAACTAATTAATAATAACAAACTAATAGCTAAATTAATAAGTAATAATAAAACTAAAAACTAAAAACTAAATAACTAAACTAATAAACTAATAAAACTAAAACACTAAATAGTTAATAACTAATAACTAAACAAATAACTAATAAATAACTAAATTAATAACTAAACCTAAACTAATAAAACTAATAATAAAAAACTAATAAACTAATAAACTAAACCTAATAATAACTAATAAAAATTCATAATAATAACTAAAAACTAACTAACTAAACCTAATAAATAATAAAACTAAACTAATAAACTAATAAACTAATAAACTAAACTAATAACTAACTAAAATAATAAAAATAAACCTAAAATAATAATAATTAAACTAATAACTAAATAACTACTAATAACCAATTAAAACAAACTAAACTAAATAAAACTAAACTAATAACTAAAACCTAAAAACTAAACTAAAACTAATAAATAACTAAACTAAATAATAATAACTAACTAATAATAAAACTAATAAAATTAATAACTAATAATAACTAACTAATAAAACTAACTAACAATTAATAAATAATAACTAATAAACTAATAAAACTAACTTATAAATAACTAAACTAACAAAAAACTAATAACTAACAATAAATAATAATAACTAACTAACTAATAAAAATTAATAAACTAACTAATAAATAATTAAAACTAACTAATAAATAAGTCTAATAACTTACTAATAATACTATTCACTAAATAACAAATAAAACTAAATAAACTAACAATTAATAAATAACTAACTAATAACTAATAATAACTAAACTAAAACCTAATAAAACTAATAACTAATATCTAAACCTAAAATTAAAATTAATAAACCTAATAAAAACTAATAACTAACTAATAAACTAATAACTAAACTAATAATAATAAATAATAAACTAAAACTAATAAACTAACTAGACTAAATAAAACTAAAGTAAAAAACTAACTAATAAATAAAAACCTAATAAACTAATTTTAATAAACTAAATCCTAATGACTAATAACTAATACTAATAACTAATAAATTAAATAATTAAAACATAATAAACTAAACTAATGAACTAATAACTATTAACTAAACCTAAACTAAAAACTAATAATAATAAACTAACTAACTAAAAACTAATAACTAAACTAATAAATAAACTAACTAGTAATAATAATAAACTAATAAATATTAAAACTAAAAAAGTAATAATAAAACTAAACCTACTAAACTAATAAACTAATTATAATAACTAATAACTAATAATAACTTCTAATAATAATGAACTAATAACTAATAACTAAATTAATAACTAATAATAACTAACTATTAACTAAAACTAATAACTAATAATAAACTAATAATAAAACTAATAATAACTAATAAAACTAACTAAACTAATAACTAAACTAAAGTAAAAAAACATAATAACTAAATACCTAAACTTAATAATATAATAAAGTAAATAATTCTAAATAACTAAAATTTAATAAACTAACTAATAATAATAACTAAACTAATAATGATTAAAACTAATAACTAACTAAATAATAAAAAAACTAATAAATAACTAATAACTAGTAACTAATAACTGATAACTAAAAAACTAATGATAATAAACTAATAATTAACTAATAAATAAAACTAATTAACTAATTAATAATTAATAACTAATAAAAACTAATAACTAATAATTAATAACTAATAATAACTAATAAACTAAACTAATAACTAATAATAAATAATAAATAAACTAATACAAATAAATTGACAATAACTAAAAACTAACTGAATAATAAACTGACCTAAAACTAATAACTAACTTACTAACTAGAAACATAATAACTAAGCCTAATAAACTAATAAACTAATAACTAATAATAACTAAACTAATAACTAATAAATTAATAAACTAATAACTAAATAATAACTAACTAAAATTAATAATAAAACTAACTAACTAATAATAACTAATAATAATTAACTAATAATAGAAAAAACTAACTAATAACTAATTAACTAAAAAAACTAATGTCTAATAACTAAAAAAGTAAATAAAACTAAAAATAACTAATAAAAATAATAATAACTAATAAAGCTAATAACTAAACCAATAAAAATAAAACTAAATAACTTAACTAATAATAATAAGTAACTAATTAAAAATTAAACTAATAACTAATAAACTAAGCTAATAAAGCTAAAATAACTAATAACTAAAATTTATAATAATAACTAACTAATAAAACTAATAATTGAAATCTAAAACTAACTAAATAACTAACAACTAAGAAACTAATAACTAAACTAATAATTAACTAAATAAATAACTAATAATAAAACTAACTAAAAATAAACTAATAAACTAACAACTAAAAACTAAACTAACTAACTAAAATTAATAATAATAAACAAACTAAAATAACCTAATAAAACTAAATTAATAATAACTAACTAATAAACTATAAACTAATAAAATAATAAATAATCTAAAAACTAATAAGCTAACTAAAACTAAATAAACTAAACTAATAACTAATAACTTATAAACTAATAATAAAAAAAACATAACTAATAAAAATGAAACTAAATAAAAACTAATAACTAAACTAACTAATAACTAAAAAAACTAATAAAACTAACTAACTAAAGCTAATAAAACTAAATTAAAAACTAACAAATAATAATTAAACTAATAACTAACTAATAATAAACTAACTAAAAGTATAAATAATAATAATAAATTAATAAAAACTAACAAACTAAACTAACAAAAACAAAACAAACTAACTAACTAAACTAATAACTAATAATAATAAAACTAATACTAAAACTAAACTAAAAACTATAACTAATAACTAATAACTAATAAACTAAACTAAACTAATAAAAAAACTAACTATTAAACTAATAACTAATAAACAAAAAACTAATAAACTAATAGACTAATAACTAATAACTAAATAATAACTAAATAACCAAACTAATAAAACTAACTAACTAATAAATAATAAATTAATAAACTAAACAATTAAATAATAATAAAATAACTAACAAAAACTAATAACTAACAATAACTAATAACTACAAATAACCAAACTATTGAACTAAATAAAACTAAACTAATGACTAATAAACTAACAACTAATTAGACTAAAACTAATAACTAATAATAATAAATAACCTAAATTAAATAAATAATAATAATAAGAAAAAAATTAATAAACTAATTGACTAATAAACTAATAAAATAACTAAACTAACTAAATTAAATAACTAAACTAATAAAATAATAATAAAATAAAACTAGTAATTAAACTAATAAACTAATAATAACTAAACTAATAAATAAAAATAATATCTAATAACTAATAATAAAACTAAAACTAATAATAAACCAAAATTAATAAAACTAAATTAATAATAATAAAGCTAAAACTAAGAATTAAATAACTAACTAATAACTAATAAATAAAATAATTAACTAATAAGCTGATAACCTAATAATAATAATAACTAAACTAAAACTAATAAAACTAGTAATAACATAAACTAATAAATCTAATAATAATAAACTAATAACATTACTAATAACTAATTAAACTAACAAACTAATAATAATAAGAAGTTAATAACTAAAATAAAAACTAAACTAATAATAATAAAATTCAAAAAATAAATAAACTAATAACTAATAATCACTAAACAAATAATAATAAACTAAAACCTAAAAACAAATAACTAATAATAATAATAACCTAACTAATAAAACTAATAATTAAGTAAACTAATAACTTACTAACAAAACTTACTAATACACTAAAACTAATAATAAAATTAAAACCAAAACCTAAACTAATAAAAATGAAAATATTAAATAATTACTAATAAGTAAAACTCATAATAAGCTAATAACTAATTATAAAACTAATAACTAACTAAATTAAAACCTAAAAACTAAATAACAGAACTAAAATAAGTGAAATAGAAAATAAACCTAATTAACTAAACTCATAACTAATAATAACTAATAACTAACTGACAAATGAAAAACTAATAACTAATAATAACTAAATAAAACAAAAGTAACGAACTAATAATAAT